>JBAMJR010000144.1:3820000-4210000 GCA_038501785.1 Myoxocephalus aenaeus | reverse complement strand
GGAGCTATTCATGGTTAATCATTGTGGAACAGTGATACTTGTTACTCAGAGACAAGTTTGTAAAACCTGACGTTACTACGTTCAACAATCCAATTAGCAGAGCACGTTAGGACAGCATTAACTAGTATTAGTGCTTCTATGCTATGCTAGCTACTAAAGGTACATGCTGCTTTTGCTTTTTAACAATAGTAACTTTAGTAAATATTTACTTACCCGGCTTTACAGGAACAGTGTTTCATTGTCTTCTGTATTGATAGCCAGGTGATGTGGAAATTTAATTTTACACCGTAGTTTGTTTAGCTTTTATCTTTTTAACCTGTGTTTGCTGCTGAATCACTTTGACCTTCTTGATGAATCCATCAAACGTATATATATTGTAGACTTTTTTGTGATCTTCGCAAGTTGTATGCGAGGAGTGCAGTTAGTGTCAGTGTACAAAGTAGCTTTGCGAGGCGGGGCATAGTGAAGGGTCAATTGGACAGAGAGCTCCTGCAATCGCAATCGCACTAAAACACAAATTATTGTACCACCACATAATCGGACATCTATGCAGGAACAGAAAATCAACTGAGGAAAGTTCTGCAGAAAGCTGGAGGAGGATAATTTCATGGGGTTGAGTGTGAACTTCACCTCAGCGGAAGGTTTGCTTTGAATCAAATCAAGTAATAAACAAATTGTGTATTCTGTTTGTCTACTCGTAAATTTAAAAACGGCTTTCCTTCATACCCACTGGGAGTTTTCACCTAACAATGGTTGGAGGAGAGCCCTCGCGCTGCATGCACAGATCACATTTAGGAGCTGTTCTGTGGAGCTTAATCCTGTTCAGATAATCAAATCCCTGTTTGCTCATTTTTTTAAATATAATTTCCCACTTACAGAAAAAAAACTCTTTGAATTATGCATGAGCTTAAAAGTGAGATAAGGCTGCACGTTGAGAGGAGGAAGAGAAAGGAAAGAGTATACAGTTTTACCCTCCGGAATTATTGGCACCCTTGGTGAGGATGAGCCAATGAGCTATTCTTCATAAAGGCCACCAATAATTCTGGAGGGCACAGTAAAACTACAGTAACACACTGAATTGAAGCTTTGCTGTCATGGATATTATTCATTTTTTCTAGTCTGAATCATTTTCTGCAATGGCAGAATGGGCGAGAGTGACACAATGGTTGAGCAAACGTACTCATAGAAGAGTGAAAGACTGAGAAGACATTATTAACATGGTTTTAACCATTGTAGCTTTGACACGTCAAATGTCAGGCCAGTAAAAGTCACGAGCATTGAACGGAATCGATGAATAGAATAAGAGGGGAGAGAGCAAGCAGTGAATGAAGTATAAAGAGCCAGTTTCGCTGAGGGCAGCTCCAGCTGTTTCTTTGAGATCTCAGATGTTGCAGAGCCCGAGGCAGCGATCACACTGCAAGCGAGGGGCGAGTGCACAGTTATTCATGGGTTTAGAGCCGTTAACGGCGTGACTCATAGAAATGTTGTGGTGCAAAATGTCAGAGTGAAGTTTAAAGCCGCATTAACAAAAAAAAAATATTTTCTATATGATGTGGGAGAATCAGTTGGTACCAGAAGTATATTTTTCCCTAGTCTAAATTCACATTTACTAAACATTGTTTTAATGAACATTGTTCCTCAGTATAACATCACGGGCTTGTTCAAACCCACCTCAACTGGCTCCTTTGAGTGAAATGAAGCCGTTTGAACCTCTTCTTTCTCAAATTATTATCCAAGCATGTTTGACCTCTAGGTGACCTACAGTCCTTGTGTTGAATACATACTTCACATAAAATATATATATATATTTTAATATTGAATAGGCTCTTGAGTGTAGGTTTGAATGGAGGCTCTAAAAAGCTTGTCGCTTGCTCCTTTTGTGGATGACAGCAGCTGCAGTCTGCTTGGATTAACAGCAGATATGATGAGTTTCATCGGTGACCAGGGGTCATGTCAGAATATATCAAAATGCCATGGGGTATCGAAAACAACACGAAGAATCTGCAGCCAGAGGAAATGGCCTGGAAGTGTGACGACAAAGGATGACAGGTCCGCACAGGACTTTCAAGCAAGAGGCCGGTGTTGGAGTCCGGTGCTGAGCTATAAAGAAGTTACCTTAGTAATGTTCTTGCTGGGTTTTCCCGATGTATCGTACGTTGTTAATATCTTAGTTATTTTCAGTCCAATCATGCAGGTTTTCCTAAATCTATCAAAGTGTTTTTTTGTTTGAATTCACAACTTTAACCACATGTTTACTGCGACCTTGCGCTGGGTAACCCAGTGTCCAGTCTACTGACTCTACTCCTAACTAACTGTCCTCTCACCCAGCCACCAGCTTGGTGGGGTCGAGCAGCGAGCGCTCTCCCACTACCTCCATGGCGTGAGCTAGCCTAGCCTAGCTTGCGGTAGTGGCATCAACGGTGGGTGCCGGCGGAGAGCCAAGCAGGGTAAAAAACAACAACACAAAAAGCAGAAAAAACTATTCACTCACCCGATGCTGTTCACTTAATAAAGACAAAGTCCATCCTTCTCTTTGTTAAACAGTTCAATTGTTCAGTTTATCACTGCGCTTCATGGACGCCAGTGAGGATCCCCTCCATAAGAAAAGGCATAAAGTAAATCCGCCACCAAGTCCAGTTCCCCTCCTCCTTCAGCCAGTGGCGTTTTTGGGCACGGGCGAACCGGGCAGCCGCCCGGGGCGGCACTTTTTCATGTCACGTGCGGGGCGGCACGACCACTTACCACTTAAAAAAAATCATCTGGGCCGCGAAGCGGTTTTCCATTATCTATCATATCACTGTGTGGGGAATTGGCAGGTTGGTGCCCCCTGCGGCTGCGGGCGCCCCTGATTGTGGGGGGGGGGCGTCGCCTCTGGGTCTCCCGGGTGGGGCGGGCGGGGGGATCCACTGTGGGCTATAGAGCAATACTCTAATGCAGCGGCCCCCAACCTTCTTAGAGCCACGGACCGGTTTTGTGTCAGACAATATTTTCGCAGACCGGCCTTCACGGTGTGGGCGCAAAATATGACGTAATAAATATGACGTAATACGACCGGCATAAAGACAATTATAAAGTGCATAAAGATACAACTCACCATTACGCTGCATTAGTGGAGCCCTGAGCTTGAGGGTTGAGGGTTTTAGAGCTTTTTTGGCGATCTCAGTAACTCTGCCTTGATTTTAATCCAGAACACCGAGTTGTAACGGACTTTTAAGTTTCATTTTTGGGGAAACGTATCACGTAACCTCTTGACATGTGTCAAGATGTTATGTTTGAGGCTACGCACAGACGGATGTATCCGGTCTTTTTTCAAAATAAAACATTTTTCCGATTATTTATTTTTTGCCCGGGGGGGGGCGCTCGGTGGGGGGTCTCGCCCGGGGCGTAATTACGTGTAGAAACACCACTGCCTTCAGCCATTGAGTGTTAAAACACTTAAAACACTAAACATGTCATAACTTCTCTTAGGGTTCAGCCTGAACTCTTCTTAATCCTGGAAGCAAGGTAGCTTTCGGTTGTGTAGACAGAAGCCACGTTGGCACACTGACCAATCACAGCGCACGTTAATGGTCAATGCTAGCAGGCTGTAACCATGTAGTTTAACAAGCTATTGTACCATAGAGAAATAGAGGTGAAATCTGATTGTATAAGAAATCTCCTTAATCAGCTGCCGCGCCAAGACGCAGGCCTGAAGCTGAGGAACAGAGCTGACAGGAGCTGTGCAATGAGAAAATAATGAGAAAATAATTATAATACATAGTGTATTTGTGAAAAAACAATTAAATTATAAAATAGCTATAACTTTGTGATTATGTTTAGGCCAGCAGAGAAGGCTTAGCAGGCCCTGACGGCCCGCCACTGGTATTTACACACTAATTATACCACAAAGGAATATCTACATGGTGGTCCTATAAGCTCCAGTTCACAATCATGCTGGTGAAATCAGGACCTTTCCTCTGTTCCTCTTTTCCTCTGTCCATGTCTCCTCTCATCACCCCTCCCTCGTCTGTCCTTTCATTCTCACCCTTTTTCCCACTTCTCGTTCCCTTCATTAGCTGAGCAGGAAATGGACCCTCCGCTCCCCAGGGAAAACTATTTAAACATAATAATAAGCCTTTTTATCCTCTTTTCTCCCTCGTCAGATGTCGCCCTCCCTCCAGCACTTCCTCTCCTTTCACAGGTGATAAATGATTAGCTAGGAGATGTTGATAACGACAATGACCTTATTAAGAAGATGCAAAGCTTCAACATTTATTTTTACTATTACAGATGCTAATGAAGCTGCATTCCTCGAGGGCAACAGCTCTGTCTCCAAAATTAAAGTCCAATTAAAGAAAAATGATAATTATCGCCACTTTGTGATCAAGAGACCAGACAAAGAGAACAACTCATTTCTATGAGTATATCGTAAAATAAATAAAAAAAGCCAAGTAACAATTTGTAATGACAGCCCCTCTCTTAAAGTGTGATTATGCAAAAGTGCATTGAGGAAGCTCGCCGCCGCAGCAGCAGCCTCGGCTCCTCTTTCTCTCTGCCGCAGCGGATACAGATGGCATGCCTGAATATGTAAACAGCACCTTGTACCCCGCGGCCCCATAAACACATAAACACAGCTCCACTAAGAAACACAAAAGGTAATGAGTTAGCAGACGGCGCACGAGCCAGCCACAGACAAATCAAGGCAGAGGTAATGATGCTGAACGCTCGGCCTGCATCCCCTCCCGACTGTAATTAATCAAACCGTGTAAATTTTAATGTGAACATGACGCAAGGTGCATTGCACACACAGCTGTGTGCCATGGGGTTGAAGGTTGACCACCTCTGTTTTCTATTCGTCCCCCAATGCGTTGCATGCAGTTGAGGTTGAGGGCTCGCAAACTAAACTGGGGGAAACATTTATTTTTGCCCTTGACTTTGTGCTTTGTCCTGTTGGAAAAGGAAAGGGTCAAACACAAAACTCTTGACACAAATTAGAAAACACACTACGGTCTAAAATTCCAGAGTATGCTGTTTGGAGAGGATTGCCATAAAATGTAACATTGACAATTCAATGAGTATATTGTAAGGATGTACTGATTTCAAGATAACGACAACTTGAGCACTTAATAATACCATTACTGTGCCAACAATGATTTGGTTTTATTTTCATCAGATGTTTCCACCAACTTTATGACTAACAAACTAAATGTGCAGCATGATGCAGCTGCTCACATTTTAAAAAGCAACTTTGTGTTCACAATACAAACAAAGTATAGTTTGCTGAAGGGATAACAACCATTAAGGGCTGCACGGTGTTGTAGTGGCTAGCATTGTTACCTCACAGCAAGAGGGGTCAGTGTTCGATCCCGGGTAAGGTGGTCTTTTGTGTAGAGTTTGCACGTTCTCCCCGTGGCAGCGTGGGTTCTCCAGCTTCCTCCCACATTCCAAAGACATGCAGCCTAAGTTAATCCTAAAACCAATTTCCTGTAAAGTTGGAAGGTTATTTTGCAAAGACACTATGCATGTAAAGAGCATATATTGAAACAACGTCACTGACACATGCAAAATTGATGTTAGCGGCGTATCGGACCGATACCGGATACTGCTTGCCCAGGGGAAAAAATTATTGTACAGGTAGAAATGCAGAAAAAGGTGCTGATGATAAATGACATGCAAAGAAGTTAGGACTTATCTTCGGCAGCGATGGAGCTGAATAGTTGATCTGACCTTTTTGAAAGTTGGTCTCTCCCCCTCCCCCCTCAACTGCCTTTAGCTAATTTATCATTAGCTGTGGCCAGGCAGACATCAGACAAGGCAGGTTTCATTACGAATGGCGCTTACTCTCCCCCCAAATCCGCCTCACCCCCATTCCATCTCCCCTGCATCTTTTCCCTCACCTAACTAAGCCTCATCATTAGCTGTAGCCTGCCAGACATCAGACAGAACCCGCATCGTTAAGACGGGAGATTGGCATTCACTGTCCACAGGGCATCGCTTCCTTTTCTATTTATCTGTCTCGGTTTATTTTATTTTTTAAACTACAGGCAGCTAAACCTCAGCTCAAAGCACTCACTGATGAATGGTTTCTGCCCAAAAACATGGCAGTATACAGATGTAGCCATTATTATAACAGTTGTCACTGCTTCGCTTACTTTCTGTACTATTGCTGCATCATGGCTCCAAAAGATATTGAAAAAGAACCACCAGGTTTTGCTTTTTCGGCTGCCATGTAGGTTGAAAATAATGAGTTGATGGTGAAATAAGTTAACCCTGAGTCCTCATTATGTATATAGTATAGTATAATAATTATCCTGCAACCAACTCACACATGAAGACAGTTTAACTTTTTGTGAAACTTGACATAGAGATTTCCCAGTTATATAACACAATATGGTCTGCAATCTGCTGCCCCATTAAATATAATACTCAAAGCAATATTCTTAAACATGTTATCGAGCTAGTTATTGATCGAGGACAGCATTTTAATGTATCCACGTGTTGTCATATTGTGACGCATTTAAAGACGTCACAACCGTCATGGGTGCGCAATGCTGTACTAAGATGCTAAACTACTTCTAGTGTATTTAATCTACTTCAATTTAATTCTAATGACAATGGCTTTGCTTGAAAAGCTGCCTTTCAGCATATTTCAGTTAACACAGAGCAGTAAGCTTAATGAGGCTACAATTTCTATTTTTGAGAACAATGGATCAGATGACAATGTGATAACCTACAGTGTTAAACCTACAGTTGCAGTTTATTGTTTTACTCTCTGGCCCACAACGTTACTGTTTTGGTTCATCCTCGCCACTCGGAAAACCCACTGGATACCATGTGCTCTGCACCAAAAGGACACAGTTAGGCATTAGATATACTTGCTTTTGTTTACATGACATTTGACATTTTATCTACGTGCCCATGACATTGCCTCACGTATCCTGCATCCGTTAGGATTGTTGGTTGTGTACTTCCTTAAAAAATTAACGCTATGCTTCAGCGAAGCTTACACGTGGTTAAGAAGCAGGAATAGCATCTGCCGTAGAGACATGGTGTTGAACAAAGTTGATAAATAAGCAGCTACAGAGACTCTTCTAGATAGGGAGCTGGTAGAAACCAAAAACAGAGCCACAAGGTATTTAATGTTGGACTAGCGTTAGCTAGGTGGGAAGGAACTGTTGGCTAACAAGTTCACCATTTCAACTTAAAAGGTGATGATACGACTGATCTCATGGAAATGTGTATGAATAGCTCATAATTTCCCACATCCAGGTTTCAGCAATTTTACGTATCTTTTTATGTTTATCAATGTTGTGCTCACAACTTGTTAGTGTGGCTTCAGATGCTTTACCTTATGTATTTGCGTATGTGCTAGCTACATCTAGCTCTCGATTCTCAAAAGCTTTTGCAGAAAGCATGACTTCAATGTGACTTGTTCTGCAGTGGCCACTGCTGTACAGGTGATTGGCTGTGTTTCTCTCATCTGCTCCAATATCTCTTCTCTCCCTCTGATCCTTCCCTCGGGTCTTCGGGCTCGTTATTACGTCTTTCTTCTCCCTGAACTTGGTTTCATCTTCCTGGTTTTCTCTCTCTGTCCATCCTTGCCCTTCCGACAAATTGTTTCCTATCTTTTCATCACTGCCTCTCCCATTTGTTCCCCATCTCCCCACCTCCCCTCGCCTCCATCTCTGTCATGCAGATGGTGAGGCTGCTGCTGGTGATAAGACTGTTCAAAGTAGTTTTATCCTGCTGACGGCTGCTTTTGACAAGAAAAAAAAAAGAGAAAAGAAAACATCAATAAATTGTCCTTAAACCAACGCTGTAATGCACAGATTTCTAAAAAAACAATAAATAAGTAGGACATCACATTATTAAGCTGCCATTCTGCCACTGTGTGTGTGTGTGTGTGTGTGTGTGTGTGTGCCTATCCAGCTACTTGCCGGTAATTGGCTTTTTACGATGATTGACGGGACATTTTCGGACGTCTCCCAAAATACATTTTAATACGCTCGTGGCATGAATAGCAGCAACCCTTGCCACGTTGTGTGTTTACTTTTTATAATAAAATTCCAGCATAGTTTGTGGGGGGGGGGACACTATGAATAAACCTGTTTGCCTGCATTACTATTCTGCTCCTGTAGCATCCGTTGGGACCTTCAGGGATATCTGAGGTTAAGGCCTAAGGTCGTTTGAAAATACAACGCTCATTAAGATGAGTTTATTAGTGGTGGAGCAGGAACATGATCAGTTGAGAAAACCATTAGGAGTAATAAATGAAAAGTTGCATGTCCAGCCACTACTGAGAATAATACCCTGCTGGCATGTTTAGCTTATATAACTACCTTGGTGTCTATACTATCCATTCAATAAAATACACATTATATACATACAACATGTACAGTATACATATACAGCTCTAGCAGCCTCAGGGGCAGATTTATGCTTAGGAAGGTCATATGGTCACTGATTGTGATTCCGATGAAATTGACTGCCTTCTTGACCTAAAGCACTGTGTGCCACTAAGAATAATAAGAGATGATCCAATTCCATGAAATTACTTGCATACAAAATAGTCATCATTAACAGCAAACATTGCAGCATTTTGCTAAAGCAATATGACCTGAATAAAACACACAAAAAACACCTTGCTGTACTTTTAGTGAAATGCAGGGTCATCGATTGAGGGAGGAAACTACAACTTCAAGCAGCCATGTTGTTGTAAAAATCATGGATGCTCTAATGGAATACAGTATGCATTACAAGCATGATGGCCACATGATGAGAAGTGAACCATTCCATTATCCAAACTGCTTATCCTGTTTAGGGTGAAGGCAGGGTTCTACCTGGACAGGTCTACAGTTTATCTCAACCATTCACATTCTATGGGCAATTTAGAGTCTCCAATTAACCTAAGCTGCATGACTTTGGACTGTGGGAGGAAGCCAAACTACCCGGAGAGAACCCACGGCGCCACGGGGAGAACATGCAACCTACACACAGAAGGACTCCCCGGGATCGGGGTTCCAACCAACCCCAGCCACTCTTGCTGTGAGGGGACAGTGCAAAATCACAGTGATAGATTTTGAATTCATTTTTCTGTCTTCTTTTTTTGTTAAAACTACTAGTGGTGTTTGTGTTGTTGTTTTTTCTACATATCGGAATAATTGTTTAAGTGAAAAGCCCTAAAATACACTTTGATGGTTGAAATAATAAAATGATGGGGAACCTATTTGTTGCATAAAAACATCCCTTCGTTTTAAAAACCGTCCTCCGAATTACGTGGCCTGTAATTAAATAACATGCTAATTATTAAAATTATACAAACATGAGAAATTTCAAATCACAATCAAAAGAGGCTGTCAGAATCAGCAGGACACCAGGAAGGACTTGTTCATCATCAGATATTGTTCAAGTGGAGAGGCGAAGAGAAGAGCGTCAGACCTTGTGGGTTTTGTTTACACAATTAAATGCTGACAGGAAGCATGCGAGGGAGAGGTTGGTCGATTTAGCACTAAGTGTCTAATTTGCTGCGGGGTGAAAATAAGCAGCTTAAAAGCATATGAAGTTGCACTCTGTCGGATGGTTCTGTGTTATTTGTCGACAAGCTGTAATTACTCTGTCTGGACTTTATTGCTCGGTGCATTCAGAGATGAAAAGGGGAGAGAGGGGAGTGGAGGCTGAGAGCGGCTAGAGTCAAAGGATGAATGGAGTGGAAAAAAAAAAGAAATATTGTGTTCAAGACCGCTATTTACTACAACGCAGGGTGAAATTATGTTGTGTGTGCACATGGGGTGGACCCTGTGTCCTCTTTATTAAAATATGGGTATCTGCATGAAAACAGCAATATTCAAAAGGCTCAATTATGAACAAATTAGTAAGTAATTGGTGAAGAAAGTAGAGAAACTTGCAACATTAGGGCTTAACACCACTAAGTGACCAGGCCCTTGTGTGCTTTGAACAAACAAATCTCGTAAAAAAAAAAAGAGAAAATGTTCACATTTGATTTTCAAACATTTGATTCATATATCCCAGGAGTTCGGGTCTGTGAGGTGTTTTTTTAAGAGAACAGAAATGTCCGAGATAATACATGACATGGTGTTCTTTCCTACCGGATCTTGGTTTAGTTCTACTGTTTATAATGACACTGCACTCACCACCTTACCTCGGTACTCACAAAAATAATGGCAGAGATCTCGGGCTACAAAAACAAAACAAAAATCACAAAATAAACACATAAGTGCAACTATTGGTTGCAGACATCTATCCCTTTTGACATATCATACTTGCCGTATTGGGGCACATACAGTGTCCATGTGCAGTGAGGGACCATTAACATCATAACATGTGTGCTCACTTTATATTTAACTTCCAAATAAAGTGTTTAAATAATCACCAGACGCTCTCGGTATGTGTACAACTCGTGTTAAACCTATTTTTTAGTGATGTCACTGCACTATGACATCAGCAATGACTTTGGTTCAGCAGAGTGTAATAATAGCCGAAGTTGTTAAAAACCATAGTTTTCCTTTAATATCGTTGAGGAATTGTAAATGTTTTATCCTTGTAAATCTTGGTTTCCTCGGCGAATGTTCTTAGATCTTAACCAAGAAGTTTAAGTTTCTTAACCCAAACTAAACCTTAACCGAAGAGGTGGCAGATCAGAAAACTCTCACATAGTACACGAAACATAATTCCTCATTTTAGAAATATTTTGGAAAATCAAGGTTGATAAGGAGGTGAGAATTTCAGGACACCTTGGCATCCGTTATTTAACACACTGAACACTGGAGGTCATTTTCAGTCGATTTTCTCGATTTTACATAATTTTCTTAGATTCACCTTTTAAGGCACTTGCATATAAGATATATACCCATGTTTCATAAATTGCAGAACAATCTCAGCTATCTATATAATGAGGCACCATTGTCATAAGACAAAAGTGTAAAGAGAAAAACTTTATAATATGACACTAAAGCTGAAAAATGTAATCTCGATTTTTGGAAATTATTCATATCGCTTGAAAAAACCTAACTTTACTCAGGTGGTAACTCTGTTTAGGTGATGGAAATTGGTTTACCAAAGGTTTTAGGTTCACAAAAGCAGTGAAATATATGAATAAAATGGTAGATACATGTAAATAAATGTCTAAAACTAAATTTTTTATTATCGTTTTTTGAGTAGAAATATGGTCTTTCACACCTTTCACCAAAATGATAAAAATGGCACTGAGAAATGACTTCATAGTGCAGATAAAGCTTCAGGAGTGTGTGCAAATGAAAAATGACCATCACAACACTTATTTTTTAAATAAAAATATGTATTATATAAAAAGATTTTTTTTTTACAGAATATATATTGAGAAATATAAAACAGAACAAAAACTAGTCAGACTATTTACAATATACAAGTATGGCTTGCTTTGCTTCAATGGCATATCCTCATGCCATGGCATGCCATTCCCGGAAACAGTTTCTGTTCAGCTGCAGGCAGAGGGGAACGTTACACGCCTCGCACTTTCATGGCGTGTCTTTTCGCACTTTCTTCATGCTGCAAAGCTCGCAAACCCTGCGACCCGCCGTTGACTTTGTTTTGGGGCAGGCTGCAACAGCAGCAGAGACAGGAACATGACCTGCAGGTGCCGGTGTGGACCTGGTGTCCTCCAGGACAGCGTAGGTGCAGGTGGTGCACATGCTGCCGTCTTTCTCCACCTGGCCTGTGGTGAAAGTAGTCGCCGGGCAGCACGCGCCCTGTTTGCCGGCGATGGTGTCTTTAGTCGTCGTGCAACACGCTGCCTCTTTGCTGGCCAGGCTGGTGGGGGTGGCTGGTACTCCTCTCTGTAAAGTAAATGAAGACTAGTCAGTTGAAAGAAAGATGACGTAGCGATTGAGCAGAATGCTCCGCATACTATGTGTAAATATTACTCAGATCATGACTGTGGTAGTAATTTGAGCAGAGTGCTCCGCATGCCATGTATAAACATTACTCAGATCATGACTGTGGTAGTAACGTGAGCAGCAGTGTGCACCGCGTGGCGGGCTCTCGTGCTCTCGTGCACAGTGTACACATTACTAGTTTGCACCATGCAGTCTTACAGACACGTAACAAAGTTTAGTAACTACACTTACCCATCTTCCTCAGAAGAACTAAAGCCTTCGAGCTCTGACGACGATGCGTTGTCCTCCTCGCTGGTCTCCAGAATCATGCGTTTTGCTTCCTCAGTGTTGAATCTCTTTGTCGTCATGATGTCGCTTTTCTCTGACTGAAAACTGTAGCGTGTGTACATGCTCAAGTGATATTATCGCGGTATTATCGCGGTGCTGTGAATATTTTAGAAACTTAGAGAAACATTTCGAGTGTCACCACGCAAAACTGCGGGCCCAGTGGACAGAGGGTTAAAGCATGGTGTTTACTGGAGAAGAGTTGTGATGTCAGTTTCAGCTCCGTCTCGGGAGCGTAACTGCTTCAAGTCTATTCATTCAACAACATGCGTGTAAACGTGAGGTCAATTCCCAATAGAAGGCACGGATTAACTGTCTCTGGAAGCAGAGAAGCGGCTGAGCGGTGGATTAGCAGCTAGTTTAGCGGCTAGCTTAGCCAAACACACCGTAAACCAAAACATTAAATGGGGGCCAACTGTTTTCCCCATAGACATGCAGTGCATGGTTAGACATGCACTGTGTCTCTAGCCGCAGAACAGTGGCTGATTATCACTAGCGGCTCATACCGGCCGAGGTCGGTTAAGAGTCAATGGGTGAGGAGTCAATGGCATTATAAAAACAGGCAAAATAAAAGGTGTTTTGATAAAAAAAAAAACTCAGGTCCTTCAGCATGCAGCTAATAACTGAGCACCCAAAATATTATGCGGCAGAATGGGAGATTAGACGTAGACGGACACAGAGGGTCACATTCACTCATTCACATAATCACTCACGGATGCACGCACACACTTGAGCAATCGCATGATTCCCCTGGCAGAGGTAATAATTTTCTGTTAATTCCCCTTGTTGTCACACAAAACAGGAAATATTCTAAACTAATGTTTTGTATTTCAGCTGACATCAAATGTGTCTTGACAAGCTGTTTTAAGAAGACACTTGATGTTTATAGTCTGGCACTTTAAGGTTGTATAAAGAGGAGGGGGGGGGGGGGGGAGAGGTCGATAATCCCTATGGTCATTAGAATGACATTATTCTGTGCACTCGGCCCATTTATCAATCGTCTGTTCTCCTGGCATTCATTTTCTCCCCCCTTTATGAATCATTGTATTGTTCAGCCTATTTTTTTTCTTCCCCCAAATGTGATTCTCAGTTTCATCATTTCCCTCTACTATTCCAGTCCATCTCGCCCAGACGATTTCCTGCTCAGCACTCCATGACATTCTCCTCCGAAAAGAAGTAATGATGGCTTTCCCTTTGCTGCACTATTCCTGCATCTCCTTTCGAGGCCGTCGAGAGCACTAATCACCCTGGTTCGGCTCCCTGTTATTCATGGTATCCGCCGCTTTTGTAGCCATTTATAAGAAAGAGACCTGTCATGCTTTGTGTTGCCGCCATACGAGGAGGTGTGGTATGACCTTCAACATGTGGATTTCTCTTGACGGAGATAATGGATTTCTCCCAGTTGTGCTGTGAACAAGCAAGGGTCCTCTGCTGCCATTGATTTTGTACACTTTAGAGAGTGAATCCATAGGAGCTATTTGTAAGAGATTGCTCATAGAAATAGCTCAGTCCATTAGCACGGTTCTGTGTGTAAAAGAGATATCCGATACAATAAGAAATAATAAGTAAACCAGTGTCAAAGCTGAACCTAAACTTTATCTTAACTTTCATTCAGTGCAGATTGACAAAAGCTTATGCACACCCACTGGGAGCTACAAAAACACAGTTTCCAATTCTAAGTATGTGGGTGTAACGGCTTTGCGTTACCCCGTGGGTTTTCTGGGCGGCACACACGGCAACACACTCTGGGTTTGGTAAGTAATATGCTTTATTGTCTGTGTGCTCTCGGCCTCGCCCCTGAGCACACCTCTGCTGGTTTCGGCTTAGTCCCTCGCTCCAGCACTACGTCCTCGGCTCACCGCTCTCCCGTTCCACAGACGCTACTCCTGTTTAACGGGAAGACACACATGCACACAATTGCCCCCAGCTGCGGCTCATTACCTCATCACGACACCTGTTCCCTTGAACCACACCCTCGCTCAATTCCCTCTGCAGCTGAGCGCAACCCTGCCCCGCCCCCACATACCTCCACCGCCCGACTTAGGCCGGGGTTCCATCCGGCCTAACCTACTCCCCCTCCCCCCGTGAGAGCGGGAGAGGAAGTCGGCCACGACCATCTGCGTCCCCGGCCTATGGATCACCTTGAAATTAAAAGGCTGCAACGCCAGATACCACCGGGTAATCCGCGCGTTGGTATCTTTCATGCGGTGGAGCCACTGGAGGGGGGCGTGGTCCGACCAGAGGGTGAAAGAGCGTCCCAGGAGGTAGTAGCGCAGGGAGTCGACCGCCCACCGGATGGCCAGGCACTCCTTTTCCACCGTACTGTACCTGGCCTCCCTCTCGGATAGCTTCCGGCTGATGTAAAGAACGGGGCGGTCAACCCCCCGTACCTGCTGGGACAAAACGGCCCCCAGCCCTCTGTTCGAAGCATCAGTCTGCAGAGTAAAGGGAAGAGAGAAGTTAGGTGTATGAAGGAGTGGTTCCCCACAGAGAGCCTGTTTTACCTCCTCAAACGCCAACCGGCACTGCTCCGTCCACTGGACCGGATCTGAGGCACCCTTCCGGGTCAGGTCAGTCAAGGGGCTGGTCAGATCCGCGAAGTTCGGGATGAAGCGCCTGTAATAACTCGCCAGCCCCAGAAACTGCCTCACCTCTTTTTTTGTCTTGGGCCGCGGGCAGGCCGCGATTGCAGTGGTCTTGTCCACCTGAGGGTGCACATGCCCGCCGCCCAAGTGGTACCCCAGATACCGTACCTCCCTCCGTCCAACTGCACACTTCCCCGGGTTGGCGGTGAGCCCAGCCTGCCTCAGGGACTCCAGCACCGCGGCCACCCGCTGCACATGCTCCGCCCAGGTGGTGCTGTGAATGATTACATCATCTATGTAGGCGGCAGCATATGCAGTGTGCGGACGCAGCACCCGGTCCATGAGGCGTTGAAAGGTGGCTGGGGCACCGAACAACCCGAAGGGAAGCGTGGTGAATTGGTACAAACCAAACGGAGTGGAGAATGCCGTTTTTTCCTTGGACTCTGGCGACAGAGGAATCTGCCAGTAGCCCTTGGTCAAATCCAGTGTCGTAAAGAAACGCGCAGCGCCCAGTCGGTCCAGGAGCTCGTCGACCCGGGGCATTGGGTACGCATCAAAACGTGACACATCATTCACCCTGCGATAGTCCACGCAGAACCGTATAGACCCATCCTTCTTGACAACAAGAACAATGGGGCTAGACCAGGCACTGTTGGACTCTTCTATTACCCCCATCTCCAACATTGCCGCCAATTCTCTCTGAACCACTTTTCTTTTGTGTTCAGGTAACCTGTAGGGTCGTAACCGCACCGTCACGCCTGGAGGAGTCTCTATCTGGTGCGTGATGAGGTTTGTGCGTCCTGGCAGGAGAGCACGTCAGCAAACTGATCTTGCAACTGGGCAATGTCTGTTCTCTGGGTCCCGGAGAGATGGTCTTCACAAAGGAGCGAGGCCGGATTGGTGGATTTTGGGACCTCAGGCCCCAGCTCCTCTCTCTCAGAAACCGCGGACACCAGAGAAACAGACTCCGCCTCCCTCCATGCTTTCAGGAGGTTGAGGTGGTAGATCTGTGTAGCTCCGCCCCTGTCAGAACGCACCACCTCATAGTCAACATCCCCCACTCGCCGTGTGACCACAAAGGGCCCTTGCCACTTGGCGAGTAATTTAGAGCTGGAAGAAGGAAGTAATACAAGTACCTTTTCTCCCGGTGAGAATTGTCTCAGCCTGGCTCCTCTGTCGTACAGCCGTTTTTGACGCTCCTGGGCCTGGAGCAAATTCTCACGTGACATCCGACCCAGTGTGTGGAGTTTTGCTCGCAGGTCCAGGACGTATTGAATCTCATTCTTACTGGTGCTCGGACCTTCCTCCCAGTTTTCCTTAATCAGATCGAGCACCCCCCGTGGGGTCCTGCCGAACAGCAGTTCAAAGGGAGAAAATCCCGTGGAGGCCTGGGGGACCTCCCGCACTGCAAACAACAGAGAATCAAGCCATTTATCCCAATTACGTTCATCATCATTAATAAATTTACGGATCATGGACTTTAGAGTCTTATTCAGACGCTCCACCAGACCGTCGGTCTGTGGGTGGTAAACACTGGTCCGAATAGATTTAATGCCCAGCAACCCGTAAAGTTCTCTCAGTGTTCTTGACATGAACGAGGTGCCCTGGTCAGTCAGAATCTCTTTCGGGATTCCGACTCGGGAGATAACCTGAAACAGCGCCTGCGCGACACTCTTTGCAGAAATGTTGCGCAACGGCACTGCCTCCGGATATCGTGTTGCGTAATCCACCAGGACTAACACAAAGCGATATCCGCGTGCGCTCCGGTGAAATGGCCCGATGAGGTCCATGGCTATTTGCTCGAATGGCACCTCCATTAATGGCAGAGGACGCAAAGGCGCCCTCGGAATGGCCGGCTGATTTACCAATTGACACTCAGGGCAGGACGCGCACCAACGGCGCACATCCGCCCGGATGCCCGGCCAATAAAATCGGGTCATTATCCGGTCTAGTGTTTTTTCGTATCCCATGTGACCAGCCATCGGGTTATAATGAGCCGCCTGGAAAATCATTTCCCGACGGCTTTTCGGCACCAGCAACTGGGTGTTCTCTTGCCCTGTCTGAGTGTCACGACTCACTCTATACAGCCTGTCCCTAATCAATGAAAAGTGCGGATATGACTGCGCTGCGTCAGGGCGCAGCAGCTGACCATCAACTCGCATCACTTGGTCAAAGGCCGACCGCAGAGTATCGTCACGAGACTGCTCAAGTGGAAAATCTTCCATGGAGTGGAACTCGGGAGCCGGTGGAGTCTCCACGGGAGGCTCCGCCGGTTCCTCCTCCTCCTCCCCGTCTGCAGTGTCGGACAAACTCGCGTCACCACTGAGCACAGCGCACATATCGCATGCCCCTGTCTGCCGTGAACGCACCCCCGCTGCCTGCCCCATTAGTTTATTAAACCCCGGCCAATCGGTTCCCAAGATTAGAGGGTGCGTAAGGCGGGAGCTAACCGCAACCTTTATACTATGCTTTTTCCCCCCGTGTCTAATTTCAACTGACACTATGGGATACTCGTGAACATCCCCATGCACACACCTAATCCTCACCCACAATGCCTCCACCAATGCCCCGGGTCGAACCAGGCTCTGGTGGATCATAGACTGCGTACAGCCCGAATCCACCATTGCCTGATGTGTACCCCCCTGGATTCTTACCGGAACGCGGTACGTCGCTCCGGGATCGGGGGAGGGTGTTGGAGGGCCGGCAACCCGAATCACTTGGCCCACCTCCATCAAGGGGCACTCCCTCCGGAAGTGTCCGGGCTGCCCACACCTCCAACACTCCTGCCCTGACGTCTGAGGACCCCTCTGTAGGTCGGGAAGGGTGCCGGTGCTGGCCGTGATCGGCGGATCGGGGACCCGAGGGAGGGGTGCCGGCCAAGGAGCCGGCGAGAGTCGCGCCGGGGCCTGCGGAGGTAGTCTCCTCCGCGGGGCGGGTTTCGGCCGGGCCGACGCGCGGCCGCTGTCCCCCGGCCCGGGAGGATGCACCGCCAGGTGATCCTCCGCCAAGGTGATGGCGGCCTCCAGTGCAGTAGGGCGGTGGCAGCGGACCCATGCCGATGTTCGGGCCGGCAGTCCGCCCACGAACTGCTCAAGGATCACCTTCTCCACCACTTTGTGCGCCCCTCCCGCCACCCCGGGTTGTAGCCATCTGTTGGCGGCGTCCCTCAGCCGCTGGGCAAAAGCGAATGGCCGGTCCTCGGCCCCGAGCGTTGCCTCCCGGAACCTCCGCCGGTGGTCCTCTGGAGACAGGCCGAGCCGATCTATTACGGCCTTGCGCACATCCGCATACACCTGCCTGGATGCGGGAGGCAGCCCCAGAGCCGCGGTCTGCGCCTCCCCGGCCAGAAGAGGCAGGAGCCGGACCGCCCACTCGCCCACCGGCCAGCCACACGCCCCCGCTGTTGCCTCGAAGGAGTCCAGGTATGACTGCGCGTCGTCCGCGGCAGTCATCCTGTGTAGGGCCACCCCTGCCAGTGGAGGGGGCCCCGGAGAGGGGGCCGGCGTCAGCGCAACTGCCGCTGCCCATGCAGCGATCTGTTCCAGGGCGAAGGTCTGTCTCTCGGCCGTCTCCTGGAGAGCCCCCAGGAACCGCCGGTTGGTCTCCGCCTGCTCCTGCTGCATGGCCGCGATCCCTGCCAACATCTGCCCCAGCGCCACGATGGGCTGGGTCGGCGCCTCCGGTTGCTGCTCCGTGCGATCCATCACCTCTGCCCCACGTTGGGCTCCACTGTAACGGCTTTGCGTTACCCCGTGGGTTTTCTGGGCGGCACACACGGCAACACACTCTGGGTTTGGTAAGTAATATGCTTTATTGTCTGTGTGCTCTCGGCCTCGCCCCTGAGCACACCTCTGCTGGTTTCGGCTTAGTCCCTCGCTCCAGCACTACGTCCTCGGCTCACCGCTCTCCCGTTCCACAGACGCTACTCCTGTTTAACGGGAAGACACACATGCACACAATTGCCCCCAGCTGCGGCTCATTACCTCATCACGACACCTGTTCCCTTGAACCACACCCTCGCTCAATTCCCTCTGCAGCTGAGCGCAACCCTGCCCCGCCCCCACAGTGGGCTCATGAGATCTTGTGGGTGAGGAAACATCTTGGCAAGTGCCATCGTTTGGCTCAGATTCAAATCAACTTTATTATCCTACATGGGGAAAACCGTTTGGTCCAGTACTCCAGATGTGAGGATAACCGTGAAAAACAATTTCACACACAATAAGACCACAAAATGCGGTGGGGCTATTTGTCCCGCTCCTCCACCACTTTGATTGGACGGCTCGGTAAAAAAGTGACAATGACGAGGGCAACATTTTACCCACAGTTGAACATTTTTCAACCCCTCGACGACTAAAAAAACACGACAAGCACTCAGTGCAGATTGGAGGTCTGGTCAACGCATAAATACACGAGTGTCTCATTGCAAAGAATTAAAAGAATACACTGACCTCAGGAAAAAATTAAACATTTAGTAGACTTGACCTCTTAGGTCCTGATCAGAACGCTTGTGTTTTGCAAGTGGAAATTGTGAGGTGAGATGCTCTGTAATACAGTTTTGTTGCCCGATCGAAAAGGATATATATTTTTTTAAACGTTTGAAACTGGTTGTTTTTTATTCTTTTTCTGTTTTATTAACTCACTGCACACTGGAGGTCATTTTCAGTCGATTTTCTCGATTTGACATAATTTTCTTAGATTCACCTTTTAAGGCACTTGCATATAAGATATATACCCATGTTTTACATCATAAATTGCAGAACAATCTCAGCTATCTATATAATGAGGCACCATTGTCGTAAGGCAAAAGTGTAAAGAAAAAAACTTTATAATATGACACTAAAGCTGAAAAATGGAATCTCGATTTTTGGAAATTCTTCATATCGCTTGAAAAAACCTAACTTTACTCAGGTGGTGACTCTGTTTAGGTGATGGCAATTGGTTTACCAAAGGTTTTAGGTTCACAAAAGCAGTGAAATATATGAATAAAATGTTAGATACATGTAAATAAATGTCTAAAACTAAAGTTTTTATTATCGTTTTTTGAGTAGAAATATGGTCTTTCACAGCTTTCACCAAAATGATAAAAATGGGACTGAGAAATGACTTCATAGTGCAGATAAAGCTTCAGGGAGTGTGTGCAAATGAAAAATGACCATCACAACAATTTTTTTTTTTTTTAAATAAAAATATGTATTATAAAAAAAAAAGAAAATATGTACAGAATATATATTCAGAAATATAAAACAGAACAAAGACTAGACCATTTACAATATACAAGTATATATGCTTCAATGGCATATCCTCATGCCATGGCATGCCAGTCATGGAAACAGTTTCTGTTCAGCTGCAGGCAGAGGGGAACGTTACACGCCTCGCACTTCCACGCCGTGTCTTTTCTCACTTTCTTCATGCTGCAAAGCTCGCAAACCCTGCGACCCACCGTGGACTTAGTTGGAAGAACAGTTTGAAGAGTTCAATGGGTGTTGCTGTGGCACTGACATGTGGACCTGGTGTCCGGGCTGGAACTTGATGACGGGGGGAGCAGTGTCCGGGTCTTCATCCGTCCTCCAGGACAGCGTAGGTGCAGGTGGTGCACGTGCTGCTGTCTTTCTTGATCTGGCCTGAGGTGAAAGCAGGCGCCGGGCAGCACGCGCCCTGTTTGCTGGAGATGGTGTCTTTAGTCGTCGGTCAACGCGCTGCCTCTTTGCTGGTCGTGGTAGTTGCCGTCCAACACGCTGCCTCTTTGCTGGCCAGGCTGGTCGGGGCGGCTGGTGCTCCTCTCTGTAAAATAAATCAATACTAGTCAGTTGAAAGAAAGATGACGTAACGATTGAGCAGACTGTGGTAGTAATTTTAGCATAGTGCTCCGCATTGGATGTATAAATATTAGTGGTAGTAACGTGAAGCAGAGTGTTGTACAAAGCAGACTGTGTGTAAACATTACTTAGATCATGACGTAGTAACGTGAACAGCAGTGTGCACCGCGTGGCTGGCTCTCGTGCTCTCCTACACAGTGTACACATTACTAGTTTGTACACATTACTAGTTTGTACACATTACTAGTTTGTACACATTACTAGTTTGTACACATTACTAGTTTGCACCATGCAGCCTTACAGACACGTAACAAAGTTTAGTAACTACACTTACCCATCTTCCTCAGAAGAACTAAAGCCTTCGAGCTCTGACGACGACGCGTCGTCCTCCTCCTCGCTGCTCTCCAGAATCATGCGCTTTGCTTCCTCCGTGTTGAATCTCTTTGTCGTCATGTTGATTGTAAAATGTAGCATGTGTACATGCTGTACAAGTGGGTTGTCCTTTTGAGATTTTCCTGAGTGTACATTGGTTGTTTAGTTCACGAAATGGCGACGGACATATGACTCAACTAATCACAGAGAAGGATTTTTTTTTTTTTTTTTTTTTCCAGCGTCAGATGACACACTGCTGCCCTTTCGCTTGCCTGATGATGTTAAAATTATGCTGGGCTCTGCCTGGGCAGGCACCCGGAAGCAGGAAGCCGTCTCTTTCCGCCAGACGTAAAATTATATTTTTGCGATGTATTATCGGGGTGCTGTGAATATTTTAGAAACTTAGAGAAAAGTTTCAAGTGTCACCACGCGAAACCGCGGGCTCCGTGGACGAAGGGTTAATGCAGATAACTTTTAGGTTCCTTTTTTTTTCCCTGTAAAAGGTTTATTTTGATCCGATGCGTGGTCCTGCGACAGGGATGTCATATGTGTACAGATTTAAAGCCCTCCGAGGCAAATTTTAATTTGTGTTTTTGGGCTATACAAAATAAACTGAAATGAATAACATTCCACCAAACCATCCACAGCAATGACCGTGGAAAAGAACCTCAACAGATTTGCAACCTCTCTTTTCTCTGGAATTGACAAGTTAAACGTTATCCTGGCTGAACCTCCTTCTGTTTTGAGAGCCTTCTGTGCACAGGAGGCTCTTTAAAATGGATTATGCATAGTTTTCTGCTTCGGCTTTTCTCTCCCTCTCTCTCGACTGAAACGACTGAAAGATTTGATTACGTGTGAAGAGAGGGGATATGAGCCCTTTTTAATGTAATTGATCTCCTTGGAGCATACCCTGCTTTATCAATTAATTAATATGTTTTATATATATATATATATATATATATATATTAATATGTAATTAACAATTAATTAATATGTATTGTTTATGTATTTTATTTATATATATATATATATATATATATATATATATATATATATATATACACACATATAATTGCAATCAATTCAGTCAAAAGTAAAAAGACACCGCTGTAGTTCAAAGTAAAAGTACAATTAAAATCTTAAGTTATGAATCTTATCTTTCCCTCCGTTAAACTGATGTAACGTTACTGCGAATAAATAATAAACTAATAAATATTGCTCGTTAGATCCTCAAAACTGAATTATATCTCATGTTTAACCACTACGGAGAAATCGGAGCCAGCGGATCATTTCAAAAAGTCCTGCCGGGATCAGGCTGCTCTTATCGGGCAGCAGAGCGCTGACCACCCGGTGCATATCTTTTTAAGTAGGCTGATTCTTGACAAACCGACCACAGATTTGATGCTTAAACAACTAACTTCTCGCCTGAAAACTTCCTAAAATTACATGTTGTGACTCAACAACGGTAGTATTCAGAAAACGTCAACTTTCAGTTATGAGTTTTCTCATCAAGTACAGAGAAGAACGCGTACTGAGAAACGGCCGCTGTAGACATCTTAACGCTGATTGGCCAAAACTCGACACATCACATCAAAGATGTTCTATTTGCGAAGATCACAACATCAGATTTTCTCCGTGTCTCACTCCAATCTCAGAAACGCTGGTTGGCCAGGTGACAAGTTCACAGGTATGCAAAAAGGAGGACAAATACGCGTCCGGCTTGATGCTGCGCCGGACGCCGGACAGGGCATTGAAAATCCGGACGTCTGGTCACCCTAGTCCACAGGGACCGCGGTCTCGCGGTATGACACTCTCTACGTTTCTCTATGTTTCTAAAATATTCATAGCATCGCGATAATACATCGCAGAAATATAATTTTATGTCTGGCTGACAGAGGAGACTTCCTTCTTCTGCAGCCTGAGCCCTGCAACATTTTAACATCATCAGGCAAGAGTTAGGGGCATCGGCGTGTCATATGACGCGGGCTAAAAAAAAAAAATCTCGTCAGACGAAATCCTTCTGTGATTTGTTGAATCATATGTCTGTCAACATTTGGTTAAATCAACGAATCAAGAAACACCCAAAGAACCAGCATGTAACTACACACCTGAGCACTGAAAACACGCTGGCGTTTTCACTCATAAAGAAGAGTTATTTACACTTTACTATGGAGGAAGCTGTGGCGCCGATCTTGCCGATGAGGACGACCCTGAAGGCTAGATACAATAGCATATTTACGCTAGCAGAGTGAGCACATTTAGATGGTCCCTTTCTGCTTGAGTCTGGTGTTACACACGTAGGTTGTTTACATTAGCAGTTAGCTCAGGCCCTTAGCATAGTCCCTGCTGGATCTCTGTTACGGGTTTTGGTGTACAATTGTAACTTTCGGTGCTGTTGCTAGATTTAAGGAAGCGATTCCTTCTGTATTTGTGAGGATTTGTGCCTAACCCTGTGTTTTCTGTGAGTTCTGCCCACAGCTGCGCCTCTTTCCCTGAGCAGCTGATTCACAGCTGATTCTCGTTTGCAGTGATTACCTCCTGCTGACAAATACTCCGGTCTTCCTCACCTCTGGTGTCAGTCCGTCCGTTTCCCAACCTGGCATCTCCGCCTGTGAGTAGTCCTTTAGTCTCCTGTGAGTTATTCCCTGTTTGTTATCCTGTTCGTTTTTACCTTCCTGTCAGTGTCGAGCCTCGGGTTTCACCTGCAAGAAGAGAGCCTCCCGCTCGGTCCACGGAGATCAGCTGTGAGGCTTGAAGACCCTGGTTGCCAGTCTGCCCGTCGTTATCAGCCACTTTCCGGCTTGGAGAGGAGTTCGCGGACGTTTTACAGCCACTTTCCGGCTCGGATCGGTAAGGAGTTCGTGGACTCTTAACGGCCACCTTCCGGCCCGGAGCAGAGCGCGGGCGCGCGCTTCCATTTAACAGACCGTTTGCTTCCGTGCTCTCCAGCTGCTTCTAGGAGCGCGGGTATGTGCCTCTAAATTGACATTCCACCAGCTTGCTGTCTGTACTGTCTGCACCCGGACCTTGTTTGTTTTTTCCTATTCGCATCCATGCAATAAAACACTGGTCTAAGTAAGAACTCTGCTGTCCTGTCGCTACATTTGGGTCCGTGAACACACCATAACAGAGGACTCCTGTGCTAACTTTACTCCCTCCCAGATTGATCAGTTCGTCGATGGCGCTACTGGCTCATTGAGAGTGACAGTGGACTCGATAGCCCCTCTAAAAAAGAGGATCATTAGGAGCAGAGGAGACTCGCTCCATGGTATAACCCTCAAACCCACATATTGAAGCAAGCATCACGGAAGCTTGAGGGCATATGGCGTTTCAATGGTCTGGAGGAGTCCCGGTTGGTTTGGCGGGATTGTCTGAGAACATATAAGAAGGCCCTCCGTAATGCCAGAGGAGCCTACTACTCATCACTAATAGAGAAAAACAAGAATAACCCTAGGTTTCTCTTTAGCACTGTGGCCAGGCTGGCTGAGAGTCATAGCTCGGTGGATCCGTATATTCCTCTAGACCTCAGTAGTCATGACTTCATGAACTTCTTCAATGGTAAGATTCTGGCTATTAGAGACCGGATCGGTGCCCTCGGCTACTGCCGGTTCATCTCAGGTGGGATGGCCATGGAGGAGGCTGTGGGCCCTGTTGTGTGTCTGGATAGATTATTATTTATTTTTTTACCATCAACCTCGACCAACTGTCTTCAATGGTTTCTACTTCTAAATCTTCTACCTGTCTCCTGGACCCCGTTCCGACGAGGCTGTTTAAATAAGTTTTGCCTTTTTTAATTAGGGCCTCTCTACTAGATATTATCAATGGGTCTTTACTAATGGGTCATGTACCACAGTCTTTCGATCCAGAGGTGTTGGCTAACTACAGACCTATCTCTAACCTTCCCTTCCTCTCTAAGATACTGGAGAAGGTAGTCGCAAATCAGTTGTGTGACTTTTTACATGATAGTTTATTTGAGGAGTTTCAGTCAGGATTTAGAAAGCATCATAGCACAGAGACAGCACTAGTGACAATTACTAATGACCTTCTAGTTGCATCAGATAGGGGACTTGTCTTGTTAGACCTTAGTGTAGCATTCGACACCATTGACCATGTCATCTTATTACAGAGACTAGACCAGTCGATTGGTATTAAAGGTACAGCACTAAGCTGGTTTAAGTCGTATTTATCAGATCGATCTCAGTTTGTATTAGTAAACGACCAATTCTATTCACCTTTTTATATATGCTTCCTTTAGGCAATATTATCAGAAAACACTCCATAAACTTTCACTGCTATGCCGATGGTACTCAACTATATCTGTCGATCAAGCCAGATGAAATCCACCAGGTCGCTAAACTTCAAGCGTGTCTTAAAGACATAAAAACTTGGATGACCTGCAACTTCCTGATGTTGAACTCTGACAAGACTGAAGTTATTTTACTCGGCCCAGAACACCTCAGAAATTCAGAAATCAATTATCTGATATGGTTTCTCTGGATGGCATCACTCTGGCATCCAGCACCACTGTAAGGTATCTCTTGAGTTATTTTTGATCGGGACCTGTCCTTTGGATCCCACGTGAAACAGATCTCAAAGACTGCCTTTTTTCACCTGCGGAACATTTAAAAAAAAATCAGGCATATTTTGTCTCGGAGCGATGCAGAAAAGTTGATTCACGCATTTGTTACTTCAAGACTGGATTACTGTAACTCCTTATCAGGCTGCTCTGGTAAGTCCCTTGGGTCTCTCCAGTTGGTCCAGAATGCTGCAGCTCGTGTACTAACAAGGACTAGGAGGAGAGATCACATTACTCCTGTGTTGGCTGCTCTCCACTGGCTTCCTGTGAGATCAAGAATCAAGTTTAAAGTCCTTCTCCTCATCTACAAAGCCTTAACTGGTGATGCACCATCATATCTTAAAGGAGCTTATAGTGCCATATTACCCCACTAGAGCGTTATGCTTACTGAATGTGGGGTTACTTGTGGTTCCCAGAGTCTTAAGAAGTAGGTTGGGGGCTAGAGCTTTCAGTTATCAAGCTCCTCTTCTGTGGAACCAGCTTCCACTTTCAGTCCGGGGGGCAGGCACGGTCACCTCATTTAAGAGTAGACTTAAGACTTTCCTCTCTCTCTCTCTCACGTTATTCATTCAGGTCAAATGACATATATTGCCTATGTCCATCCGGGGAGAGGGATCCTCCTCTGTTGCTCTCCCTCAGGTTTCTTCCCTGTGAAAGGGTTTAGACTATCTTTATTTAGGAGAGTTTTTCCTGATCCGATGTGAGGTCGCGGGACAGGGATGTTATTTGTACAGATTGTAAAGCCCTCCGAGGCAAATTTGATGTTGGGCTATATAAAATAAACTGAATTTAATTTTCATTCTCAGGAGCAGAGTCTGCCATCCTCTTCATGGATTGAAATGCTCTTCATTGTGTATTCACAGAAAATTGTAAATGCATGCGATCCAATGTTACAGTTTCTACTTCAATCACATTAATATCTACCCCACTTTATTTAAAGCTTAATTAGGTTACTGGTATTGAAAACCAAGCCACATGCTGCTGCCGCTTAACGTTGAACAATGTTTTTTTTGGGGGGAACATGGGGTCACTTTTATTGTCAAACTGAATTTGCAGCAAGGTAACCAACCTTACTGTGCTATAATTTTTGTCATAGTACATGCATGAAATGTATTCTCTGCATTTGACCCATCCTTAGCATTAAGGAGCAGTGGGCTGCCTTGAACGGCGCCCGGGCTATGCTGCTGTGTGGGAAAACTATTTGTGCTGCGTGACATCGATTGTGATTGCACATATAGAATGCAACGTACAATAAATCCTGTTCAGTTCCTTGCAGTCCAGCCCAGTACTTTGAAAAGTAAACCCATGACCAATGCCAACCCTAATGCCCAAGCAATAGCCATTGACACTACTTGAAATAACTTGAAACAATGCTTCAGACTTTTTAAATATGGTCCGGCTGAGGAGGGCTACAGACATCAGCAATAAGGATTCAGCTTAAGAGATTTATTTTACATCAGAAGATGCTACAGAAACAAAAGCCATGGCAAATATTAACAATAACTTAATTTGAAGGTTGGTTCAGACAACGCTAACGTCTGAAGTAAGTGTCAGTCAGATGACTTGCTTTCTACTCTGTTGTTGACATCGTAAGTTTACAAATTCCCTTTATTCTCCTATTCCTTTGGAATATACTGCTTTATACATGTGCAAACTTTTGCTAGTTTGGTTTAGTCAGAGAAAAGTTACTGGAATTGTAAAAAAAAATAATAATAATAAAACGAGAGACGTTGGAAGAACAACCAAATTCAACCTAAAGAAAAAAACTTTACAGACTAAATGTACTGGCTGCTATGGCTGTCATTTCTGTTTTTGGTTTGGGTCATTTGGTTGCTTAAACTCCAGTCACCTGTTAAAAGTGGTATTGCGATGCAAGTGACTACGAGTGCAGTGATGCAGTGCAGCAACACACCCTGTAATGCTGCAACCAAGCAGGTTGAGGTTATATTCTCAAGACAAGATGACTTAAGGGCTTTCAGAGAAATCCTGTGGCGGAGTTTGACGTGCAGTACGGGGAGGTGGAGATGGAGGAAACCATGTTGCTGTGGAGGGGGGGGAGTGTTTTGTTGCACAGAGGGAGACAAGCAAGTGCATGAGAGCAGAGTGTTTGTTATCCTCATAAAGTAGACATGCTGCTACTAGTGTGCTTCTACCCAAGTAAAAGCAAAAAGTGTGGAACATCCACAGTAAAGAGTGGCCAAATGAGTATAATCACACAATAAGACAGACATTATTACAGTATTCAAGGAGATTACTGTCTGTAAATTGACAATTAATAGAGCTGCCTCCTCTTCTGCATTTATTTAAAATAATGTATCACTTTATTTTTATGAGAATTTCCACTTTGTAAACTATAGCTGATGGTTAGGAGCCTGAACATCAGCAACAGTGAGTGACATAATTACAGCGGAGCGTTCAGGTGACCAGTGCATCAAGAAGCACTTAGGACTTAAATACACTCCTTTTATTGCAAAAGGCACTTACTTCGGGTGGATTCATGGGGTCAAAATTGGCCCTTTTGACGGCAGACATTTTAACTTGTCAAAGCAGGAAAAGCAGAGATTCCATTTAGCTGCATTCCATTTAGGTGTGCCAGTTCCAGGCCTCAGGCATTGTGCATGCTCACTCAGTGACATGGCCTCATGTTATTTCATACGCCTGTGCTTTTCCTGCTTGGACAAGTTAAAAATGTCTGCCATTTATGTGGTCTTTCACTACTCTGTGACTAGCGTACGGTTCAGATCAAACGTGGGCCAAACTGGTTTTGAGGAAACTCAACTCCAATCTTAGGCCCTCGCCACAAATATTATGAGTAAGTGGGACATGAGATACAAATTCCTCTCACATACTCTGTAGCTCTCTAACAGCCCAATAACTAGCTAGCTAGCCCTACAATATCCACTGGCATCAAAACAGGAAGCCAGTGGCAAAGTAGTAACACTTGCCTCTTGCAAGATTTGAATCGGCCGCCTAGGCCAGGAGTGACATTGACAGAGACGTGCTACTCCGCCGTAGCATTAGAGTTTCCAGCGACGCGTCTCGGTGTTATCGGGTCCTGAGCCTCTTGGAGCACTTTAGAAAATACTGACCGTCTCTGTGGAGTGACAGCTAACCATTAGCGGACTGCCAGGTTTTGTGAGAAAGGACCGCAAGCATCACAGCAGCAGCAGCCTTGACAAGGACACAGTGATTGATTGGCACACATTCAGAAGAAATCTGTGTTGAATTCAGACACGTATTGGGGTTTTCGTATCGGGTAATGTAATAATGAGTGGGACTCGTCGAAGACAAGTAATACATAGTATAAATTATCATCATTGTTTTAATTGCGGGGAAAACTGGGGCAATTTTGTAGTGAATATTTGAAAACCGGGACAGTTCAGCGTCGGTACTGGACAATCCCAGACATCTGGTCATCATAGGACAATCACACAGAGGCCTGCAAAACCATTGTTTTGTGTCTGGCACGCACACCCCATGCCCCCTCCGACATCCTGAAGGTGTTTGTTGCATACTTCAAGTTGCTGAGTCAAGGCCCAGAGTTCCATCGGGTCGTTCCGCAGGTGCGATGATGTGGACTGCCTCGGTGTGTCGTTATATCTGTGGCAAGGTGTGTCTGAAATATTGCACCCACGGAGAGATCCACAAATCATGATTATTGCTGCTAGTTGAGGAAACACCACACTTTCTCTCTCCGACATCTGAACGTACTCGTAAATAAGCGCAGTCGCCCCTCTTCTTTTTCTCTCACGCTCAAATTCTTCGGCTTACGCAAGGCTGAACCGTTGTCCTTCACAGTTTTCACAGAGTTTGTGTGTGTATGAGTGACAGAGCGAGAGAGTTCAGAACACTGTGTGCGTGCATGCGTGCCTCACACCTTTCTTTGCCAACACAATGCCTCAAAATTGTCATGTATATTTCATGCTTTGTTGGCCCTCGCCGCACCTCGAGCCTCAGCAGCCATCAAACATTCATAGCGCACTTGTACATTTACATATCAAGGGACACTGCCAAATGCAGTTGGAGCGAGTACCTCTCCCTCTCCGCTCCGTTATCCCTCTCTCCGTATGTTTCATGTCTTAGTCTGTCTTTTCAGCTCTCTGCCCCCCCCACACCCACCATTTTGTTCCAATCCTCTTTTGTTAAAAGCCTCTTTGTCTTTCCTTTTGTGTTCATTAGTCATTCCTTCTCAGATTACAGTAAAAAATAAATAAAAAAAACTGCACAAAATGGTCTTTTGTGGATGTGGATCGGCAGGAATATCAATGCTGCTTAAAAAATGGCAACTTCACAGCTCTCTTCTGCAAGTTTGTCTTGTTTCTTGCAGCTCAGAAGTGATTTATTTTTCTTTGTATGTTCATCAGTTGGTCCGAGATGAAGCCGAGACTGGTCTAATCAGCCTCTCAAAGAACGATGACGGGGTGTGGCTTGTGGGTTTCTAGTCAAGCGTGGGGATGAAGCTGTCAGTGAAATGAGGGCATTGTCTAAGAAACATTGAGGATGTATCAGGTTTGAAGTCGATCATGTCAGGCTTTGAAAATCTATTTAGCATATAATCTCAGTTGGGTACACCACTTGTTTAGCAGTTGTTTGCACCATTTGGTTTAGTGCAGATGAGCTGGGAATTAGCTAGTGAAGTGGCATCACACTCATACGGCATGGACACATTTGCAGCTATAAACAGACGTGTTGCACACCGCAAATCAAATAATTTGTTCATTTTATAAAAATCGTTGTGATCATTGCTCTTTGGGACTGAAAAGATACAACAGGGTTGCATTGCAGCAATCAAAGCACACCCTCTTGAACAAAAAAAAAATGGCACCCGCCAAAAGGTTTGACGTTTTTTCAGTGCGTTTTCAGCAACAGATGTCTGCATGTTGGCAAAAGGCCTTTCCTGTAAAAGTGTTATAGTTTGCGATTTTTTTCTGTCGTCCATCACACACTTCCGACAGAACGTTTCTAATGTAATCAATGCAGACGCACACAAGACGAAGAACAGCGAACATTTTAACTGCGCTTGCCGCAGCTCGAGGCGTATTTCTTAATTTCCTTCCTTTTTACATGTGTAATCAAACGGAGGTTGCTTTGTGCTGTGTTTTTTTTTATGACACAGCCTTCTGATTGGGTGTCCTCCACATTATCTTTCTCCACCAGTGGGTGCACAGGGATGAATGTTGAGGATTTTCCACTTGGTGTCAGGGGCCTGCGGCAGAACATGTGACGCCATTTTAACTCCCAGACATTAAGTATGTAGAGCAGTGGTCACTAACAGGCGGACCGCGGTCCGGACCCAGACGCCGTTAACCCTGGACCGAAAACCTATTATTATTATTATTATTACTGAATTATTAACTGTTGATGGATCGCTTCTATTTCACCGGCGAAGCTTTTCCTTCCTTTGCGGCTCTCGGTCCAGGAAACGCACCAACCAATCACCCGCCTTGAAAATCCTCCAATCACATGTGTGTATTCCGTTAAGCCCTCGACTCGATTGAGAGAGACCCGATAGTTGGAAAAAGTCCGTTGTGAGTCAGAAGTTATTTCACTTGGCGCTCCAAAAAGATAAATGTGGACATCTTAACCAGGAATTGGGAATCTGTAATAATAAATATTGTTTAGATGTTATTCAATTGAACTTTCTTTATTTAAATTTGACAGTCAATTGTTGACTACATACGTTAATACAACTGTTGGCTACTTATACATACACATACATATGGCACAAAATCATAGAGCACAAATTTGACATTATTATGATGTTCCGGAATCCGGACCTTTGCTTGAGGAAATTCTCTTGAACTGGACCTCACATAATTTTTGTTGAATACCCCTGATGTAGAGGTTTACCTCAGTCATAGCACGAGGGTGTGAGTATGTATTTGGCATGAAACATATTGCAGTGCTCAGTGTTTTTGCGCCCCGTAGTGTTACACCTCTGTAACTTTACAGCTGCTTTACACCTGTTTTTCCTCGGCTCTTCACTGCAGTTGCACGTCCTCCTGTCAGTTTTTCTCCACACTTTCACTCCATCCATGTCGAAACTATACTCTTCATATTCTATCTTTCCCAAGACTCCTCCATTAGTCTTTCCTTTATCAAGTGGCCCGGCCTTCATATCGGTTGTATTTTCCACTCCTCCTCTCTCCCTCTCGTCCCACTTTCTTATCGCTCCATCTCTGATCTTCCAGCCCACATTTGTTTTTTCTGTATTTTCCATCTCATATGTTCTCAAGCCCCCTGTGTCCCACAATTTTCCAGTTTTCCTCCCTTGTACACCTTGTCAGCAGCGTGCACATACAAACTGTGGGCACCAAATGATAGTGTCCATGTTTCACTGCAGCTCTTTCTCTCTTTCTCTGCAGGTGTGGATGTCTTGTGTTTTCATGGAGGACAACACCTGCTCCAGGGTAGGACACTTGGACAGGATGTGTGTTCTCTACAAGCTCCCCGGTGGCATTGCGCTGTGCAGGGAGAGTCTCAATGCACTCTGCTGGAAAAAATACCCACTCTGTACAATACCAGCCACAAAATAATTGTATTATTTTAAACGTGTATATTTATTATAAATTATTATTTTAATATATATTATAATAATACTACATTTTCTTTATATAGTGCTTTAAAAAAGGTACTTAATGACTCCTTGACCATCCTTCACATTGGGCCAAACCTCGCCCTTTAGCTGTGATATAATCACAACATGCCACGTCCTGTTGTGAGCTTTTATAAAACAGTCATCAAGTATGTAAATATTCAACATTTGTTTTTTTATGAATAATAAATCAAGTTTATCATAAAATAGCCCCTTCTGCACGGTTTGCCTGTACAATCCAATCAGATTGCCTGATTTGAGCGACGGGAAAAAATGCAATGGATCTCGACATGTAGCAGCAATCGCAGTCTCCTCCATATTTTGACCCATTATTCACCTTACGCAGACTTCTGAGGGCTTCAATACGAGGAACCAGGTTCCACACTCAACCAGTCTCCATTATACAGACTGGTTGAAATAATATGCATTTGTAAGAGACATTATCCAAATATATTTATAATATAAGCCACACAGAGGATCTCTAGTCTGAACCAAGACAGAACACTTTATTGCTCCTTTCAATCTTAACAAAAGGCACCACGGATCAGATCCACACCTTCCATTCTTGCAGGCGAGTATCTTTCGTGTCCTTTATTCATCGCGCCCCTGGTGTGTAAAGGCCTTAGGAAACTGAGCACTGCCCTGTAGACTAGCAACAGAGCGTTGACCTGGATGTCAACTACATCAGGGGGCCAGTGCAGTGAGTAGAGAAGTGGAGCGGAGTGGGAATACCTGGGGAGAGCAGCAGCATTCAGGACTGTCTGCAGAGCTCTGGTGGGAGACGCAGGGGCTCCGGCAGGCAGGGACGGGTGATGGAAAGCACCTGGGTGAGCAGCTGGGCCTCTTCCCTAGCGGTGTGAGGCAAATCCTCCTGAGGTTTCGGAGAGGTGGAGGCTCATGGCAGAAATACACATAAAAGTGGAAGGTGTTGAGCCTATTTTTTTTTCCCACATCCACATTGTAGAGGGCTTCTCACAGCATTATTCTCAGATCTCTAGCTGGGGCGAGCTGTCTGCACACCCATCTTAAGTGCAGGGTGTCAGCGTGTTCCTCACAGCACTTCCTTGTCCTTCATACAGGTGTGAAGGCTTCTGTTGGTAGAGTTGCAGTCCGTCTTCGGTGCCTTGTGGTTTTCCTGTAGTATTTTATCTATTAACCGGTTAGCGCTCTGCCGTCCCGCGGGCGTCTTTTACTGTACATTCTATTGTACACTGTACATCCATTTATAGTTCGGTACGATTCTTATGATTCCAACTGTGCACTCCGTTTCAAGATCAGACCACCACAGCAGCTACAGACAACAAACAAACGATAGCAAAAGCGAGGCAACTCACCGATGATGCCTCATATTGATCCATAAATCGATAACATTCCAACAACAACGGCGTTGTTACGTCATAAAGGTCCAATAAAAACAAAAATCCCATAAAAGATTTAGTCCAAAACATGTGATTACATCCATAAATATCCATGAACTGGTGTTGCATCATTTCATATCAGTTGGAAGATATGAAACAATATTTCTGCATTTTCGCAAAGCAAGTTTGCATGAGAGCACAGATGAAAACTGGGCAGCAAAATGTCCGCCGAAATCTAACCTTTCCAATGAAACCTCACTTGAACCAATAGGAGCTTCATGTCCTGACTGACAGGCTACATTACCCAACCAGAGTCTACGTTGAAGAACAGGGTCAGGGTTATACTTAATTTTCTCTGTGTCAGCAATACTGGTAGTAAATATGAATAGTACCTCTATAAGTTTGCAAGACTATAAGCCTTTTTAATAGGTATATATATATATATATATATATATATATATATCATGAATATTTTCAGTCTCAAAATGTAAAAACACCTAGACATTTCATTAGAAAAACATGTGTAAAATATACATTTTCTGTGATATTGTTATCTGCTTTTTACTTAGACTAGATAAGGCTTCAGGCTATTGTCCCATTGTGTTTTCCAGTTCATAAGTCCCATTTATAGTCATCTATAGGCATCTATTTGCAAAGAAATGTTCAGGCGGAAATAAAAACCTTATACTTTAGTGTGTTCAAACTTATATAACTCAGTGTCAGCAGCACTTAAAGTGATTCTGGAAAAGCTTCAGTGTTACCTTTTCAAAAGAGACCAAGACCATGCATTTACTCCAAATAGTTAAAGTACAGCTTGCAATTTACTTTTGGGTATACCTGGATAGGCGTTTATCGTCAAATTTGACAGGAACGCTAAGAGGTTAAAACACAATATATTAATTCAATAATACCGTCAAACAATGACATAAGTTCCTGTGAGCCGTCATGTTACTTTTGTCGTGTCCTCTGAAACAAACTGCATGATGACCTGAAAACATAGGTTTTTTTCCCCAGGTTTATGATTAGTGATATGTGTGTGTGTCCGTGCATGTCTCGGTCTCTGGGTGGAGTTTCTCAGTGAGATTGGTTCGGCGGGTGTTCGCATGTGTCATGGTGGTGCGAGGCTGGACCCAAAAGCAAGGACACGGAGCAGGAGTATTACACAATTACATTTATTACAAGGCCAGAGATGGAAGAGGTGTGGGATCCGTGATGGCGTCCTCTGCGGGCTGGTGGCCGGTTGGGGTGGCTAGGCAGTTCTCCAGGAGAGTTCCGGGGGAGCAGAGAGACTGTGGCTGGGAAAGCACAAGTTTACAGACAAGAATATACTGAAAATCCAAGAGGCCGTAGTAGTCGTTCCAGAAATGTGAACTGGCGATCTAGTGAGGAGTTGAGGGAGAACTGAGGTAGATATACTGTGGGGCTTTCTCACCCACACAAATGGGTTTCATGTGTGTGGGTTGATTGGCAGCAGGAGGGGGAAAGGAAGGCCACGCCCAGGAAGACACACACATACACATACATAGGACAAACGGGGGACCATGACAGCATGTGCATTTTCATAAAGGCACATGGTAAAAAAAAATCAATTGCAGTGCTATATTCACAGCACATGTGGAGGTTTAAAGCAGGTGAATAGTATGTCCCTCTGCAGCGCTACAGTACGGTTTCGGACAGCCATAGATATCACATTCTTAAAGTGTGTATTGAAACCAACAAAACACTTTTGTACAGTTTCTTCTTTTTTTCTTTTTTTTTTTACATGATGACCCTCAAACTCCTCCATCCTTCTTGCTTTAAACCATGGATAAAAGAAGAAAAAACACATGCACCACAGATACTAACCATGAAATTTGTATGTCCCCATTATCCATTGAGTATCTTAAAAGCTCCTCACATCCACAGCACAACATTTAGTCTGCTGCAGACATACTGACCAACAAGCTAAAAACAAGTGTGGCGAGCGAGTGTTAGGGTTAACGCAGAGGGCTTGACAAACAGTGGCGAGCTGAATGACCAACAGGGAGGGTGACATGTTCTGTACTACAGGGGCACAGACTCAGCGGTGTTGAGCTGCAGGGTCTCCATCACTGCCTGTCAAGGCCAAATAGAGGTGAAAAGGGAATTATGCAGTGTTTCTGGCTGAAGACAGCTTGCGGTGTAGTGAGAACTGAGCCTGACAGGAAGCAGAGAAAAATAAACAGTATTTGTGCTGTAGGTAACGTATGCGTGCCAAGTCAGACTCTGTCATCCCAAAAAGTTTGTATTCAGCTTTGCACGCACAGATCTAATGCAAAACCTAAAAAAAGACATTTCTTTTGAACAGTATTCCTCGTTTTAATCCTGTCTACAGTTTTTTTTTTTTTTTTTTTTTTTTTTTTTACTTCATCAACACCTCATCCTCACAATACAGAAAAACAACCGATTTAATCATGAAGTAAACTAAAAAGTTTCTTTAAATAAAGTTGAGGCGACTTCGGCTTTTAAAAGATTCAGCAGATGGGTTATTCCCTCATGTGTCTGTCACAGAAAACCTCTTCTAAACCTGTCTTCTTTCTGCTCAATTCTCCGGCTGCTCTTCCGTGTCTGCCATTCTCTCTCCCTCCTTTCATACGTTTCGCACACTCCCTCTATCTCTGTATTACCAACACTTGAGTGTGTTTGTGTGTCAGAATCAATATGTGTCCCACTGTGGGCTCGCTGACGGGGATTTGAACTGAATGCTGAGTGTCTTTCATTGCTTCGGTAGGAATGAGAAAGTGTGAGCTGACTGAACCACAGGCATTACAAACATACATACATGTTCTTGCATACCCTACGAATGACGCGCGGATAAACTCAGGACTTTCATCCAGGAGACTGCTGTTCATGTGTGTTGCACAACCAAAAGTATGAAGGCTAAAAGTGTATATTGTCGTTAGTCACGTGCAGACTGCAACCTCCGATTCTGAAGAGGGAAACCTTCTACTGGCCAGCAGGGGGCAACTCCGGTTGTATAGAAGTCTGATTGTACAGAAGTCTATAGAAAATGACTATACTTCTCTCTTGATTTGGTTTAACTAGGTTTATGGTCTCAATCTCTGGTTTCAAGTCTTCTTCAATACAGCATGATGTTCACTTAGTAAATGATGGTCCCATTTAAAGTCATAAAACAAAGCAGGGTATTCTTTAGGGTGGGGCTACTTTGTGATTGACAGCTACCAGAGCTGTATAATGTGTCTCTACGTCACTCCTCAACAGTCCAAATATGGTCCCCTTCGTTCACAGGTAACAAAGGGAAAAATATCAATGAAGAAAAATTTATGGGAATTTCTCAATTAAAATGTGTTGCACAGCTTGGCTTTACACACAGTCAGCTGTCTGAGATCTTCTGTGGGAACTTTGATTCAGATTAATGACAAATACTCACCACCTCTGTCCTCCATCTCTGACAAAGGCATTCTGTCTCTTAATGTCTTGAAAAAAGGAGCTCTGGTTTATAGCTCATATTAATGCACACCCATGTCCCATCCCACTTTATGTCACACTACACTCTTTAATTATCTATCGGTTGCTCTACTGGAGCTTATCTCTTCCTGTAGTCATCCGAAAAGAAGGCGCTATTACAGATTTGACAAATGGTTCAGGTCTGGGGTCTGACACCTCAGCTGCGGTAATTTAGAGAAGCCCCACAGCTTAATCTCATGGTTATAATTTGCATTCACAGCTGCGACAAACCACTTCACTACAGATACAGCTCTCTGGTGGTTGTCAGCGTCAAAGAGCTTTTGATTTAATAGCAGAGAAGATTTCAACGACTCCTTAGCTTCCAAGGAGCTCAGTGAGAAGCTCTTGAAGGGCTCTGGTGTTAACTGATCTTTGGCACTCAGATTTTCTGAAAATAACAGAAAAAGAAAGTTATAAGAATGTTTCTTAACCTGTTTGGTGTTGTGTTTATTGGACACCGCCTTTGGGAGGACAAGAGGGTTGTGCAAAGCAACATTTATTGAAATTAATTTAAAAAAATGAAATTAACAAACGAAAGTAGGTATAATCAGTGTTAATTGCTGTTTATGTGGGAAGTGTACTGTGAATTGTGAACACAGTAGCCATAAATCTGATTTTATGTATATGGGCCAATATGCCAAATGAGCCTCAGAGGGCTCTACAATCTGTACGACACAACATCCTCTGTCCTTGATCCTCGCATCGGATGAGGAAAAACGGGTACATCCATATTTCAGTCCAGCCTTTGTGTTTGAAGCTGTTGTATTAGAATGCTTTACATCTTTCACACATTTCAATCATGTCAATGCAACTTGGCTAACATGGTCATTTGTTCTCTATTTACTTTACAGTAATAAAGTCCGCTAAGGGCATTTTTTTTTTTACGCTAGTCAAGCTGTTTGGGTTCCGTTATTATTTTAACACAAACCATTATTTATTTGTATCTACCTTTTTACCAAGTATTTTGGTCGTTTAAGCCAAACTATCATTATCGTCTCTCGGTAATCACATGGTATTGTGCGTTTCTGAAAGCATGATACGAAACATGTTTTTTTTTGTGCGGAAATTGCACTTAGCAAAAGTGCATTTACTGTGTGCCGTGATTTGCAGAAATCACAATGCCAACATGTTTCTTGCGACTAGGTTGAACAAACCTATTTGCCCTGATCAGGCTCAAATAACTTGTCACCACAGTGGATGCATTTTCTTTTCTTTTACACAGAAACCATTAGACAAGCCAGCTAATGGATACAGGCATCTTGGTTGATTGGTAGTTGTAAGCGCTGCTGCTTATGTGTGTTATGTTCTCTGAAGTGGCTGTTTCTTGGACCAGGCTCTGCAGTCTCTTTTGGAAAGTCCAAAGCACTGTACTTCAGTGCCACTAAGTCATTAGAAAGTGACTTTGTCATAGCAATTGCACTTGTGTTGTCTAATTTAGAATGTGAAAGTAATCCAGTATAAATCCAATTGTGAACACAAAAAAAAGGGGTTAACAGAAAAGCTTCCAGCCAATACCCCCAAACATTAAGTGTGTGTGTGTGTTCTCTAAAACACTGTCATCCATGAGTGATCCTGCTTCACTGTTCTGTCGACTGAAGCTCAATGAGCCGTTCCATTCATGGATATTCTCTGGATCTCCAGTCACATGAAGGTGACTGCACAACAAGTAGTTTTTTGGAAGAAAAAAGTAATATGGTGTATATGGCTCTGTATCTTCGTCTATACGTCTTTGTCTTGGCTGTATAGCATTTTCATCTTCACAGTTTGAGATAATTAATTATCTTAGTTTGACACATTTCTCATTTTATATTCCACTTCTAAAACCGCCAAGGTCCCTGCCTCCATTATTTAATAAGTCTGTGAATTGTGACCAATTATCTAATTCATTTTTGAATATCATACAGGAAAAGAAAAAAATCCTGAAATGAAAATGATCAGAAAAGGAAAATGTACTCTGCTATTGGCATTTATCTGAACATTTTCAGCAAGATTTTGACACTAAATGAAATACCAGCGTTAACGTATAAAAACCTTTTATAGAAGAAACTGCAATGCACATGTAAACAATAATGAAAGATGAGGAGACTGTATTTGATTCAATGCTGGGAGGTTAACGTACCCGACATGAAAGAAAGAGCCTCAAGAAGTATGACCTTGATAAATGGAATGTTAAGTGTACAGTTATCCAATACGAGCGGTCTCTCTGAGATGCTTGCTGCGTTTGTCACTGATAAATGTGGTGGCCAACACTGTTCCTAGAGGCTGGAGTAACAGGTGGGTGGATGTATTCGGGTCAGTAACCGTCTGGAGAGGAAGAGTGAAGCCTTCAAGAAAGAAGTGAAAAAAGGATGAGATGGTTCCTGATGTTCTTATACGGCTCAGTTTATTAGCGACGTTGTCAAGAACAGAGTTTAACTTTGGACCTTTTTTATTTGCAAAACACTAACAGACATACAAGACTAAAAGTAGCCAGAGTATGAACCAAACTACAGAAGCAAAGAAGCAGGATTAATATCCACAGGCTAATCAGCACTGGTTTTGCTGTCCGACTGGTACTTTAACAGATTTGGTGAGCCTCAAAGAAATATTTTGAGTATTCTTCACACACAGTAGTTTATGTACAGGAAGTGCAGTCAAGTGGAGTTGAACACAACTAATACAATGACACTTAGAAAGAGCTACTTTTCAGCACTGTTTGAGAGATGTTTGGGCATATCTAATCCCGATAAACGGATTCAGTACCTATATGGAGGCAAGGGGACAACATGTTGCCGTAGAAGGCACTCTGGTTTCCTTTCAAGCAGGCTTTGGTTGAATGCATTTACACAGTTCACGTGGAGAGCAAAAGAGGCGCAACCCATTGGCCCCAATGGAATTATCGTCTAGTGAGGATTTAGCTTTTTATTGGCTGGTAAACTGGCTACTTTCAAACAATCAATCCGGTCGTACACATCGGAGAGCGGGCAAGCTCAAATCGTGGCACCGGCAGCTCGTAGACGGACTTCCTGTGGCACCGCTCTTTCTTCTGATCCAGAGAGATTAAATAAAAAAGTTAGAGTCCAAAAATGTTGGTCTGTGTAGTAATTTTGAGCAGTATGTCTCAACATATAAACTATACAAAACAGAGGCAAGTGCATTATTTAAAGACAGATAAAGACTTTGTACATAACGTGTAAATGTATAACTGGCTTATTTCTCAATTACAGCACAGTCGATTTGATTTTTGGTCTGATTTAGTAAGGAGTTAACAAAATATGACTGACTGGCTCGACTAAAATTGGACATGGAAAGAGTAAGTAGTTTGTACCCTACATGTCACAAATTCATGATAATGCATCTCAGCAACTAGCGGAGCAACAATAACTAATTTTTATATTGGCCCAAGTCTACTTTATGATAGGAAGAATTTGGTTTATAAGCAATTAGAAGGTATATTGCAGTCACTAATGACGAACTTCATATCAAACTAGTATATAGCAGAGAGCACATATTTCCATCTTTGCTGTCCTTGTTTTTATTTTTTATTGTATATTTGTAATTTATGTTCGTGGATAGCAACACAAAAAAGCCGAGTCAAATTATGTGTACGCATATATGGTTTTTGATTCGGATAATAGAGCTCCTGTTTCATCCTAAATGTAAATATTCCTCACAACAGCTTCAAGGCATAAAACCTCTCCAATTGCGTGAAACAAACTTCAACCCTTCTTTTTTTTGGAACTCTTAAATTATATAATCAAATAGCTAATCGGACACACAAAAAAATAGATAAATTGTGAAGGCTATATGACATGATTCACATTAAAATACTTAAGTCTAACCAAAACATGAATAGTCCTACATAATAAATATTAGATTTGGTGATTTGGATTTGGAGAAATATGAATGATGGGTTAAATTAGACAAAGAGGCAGATATGATTCAATATAGATATTCAATAGCCAGAATACCAATCTTTAATGTATTTAACCAATATCAAACAGAAAATGACAGTTTGATTTAGATGCACTAAATTTAGGCAACATAATCAGGCAGCGTTATAGTGTCACCATGGCAAGTACACTAGCAGACTAAACAGGCGAACGAATTTCATTGCACAGTGGATTTATAAATTCAGAAAAAAAAAAAATTAAAAGAGGAAAATATCTCTACTTGTGGTGATGAATAATACATATACATCTTAACCTTTCCCTCAGTCAAACTGATGTAACGTTACTGTGAATAAATAATAAACTAAAAGATTGCTCGTTAGACCCTCAAAACTGAATTATATCTCATGTTTAACCGCTACGGAGAAGTCGGAGCCAGCGGATCATTTCAAAAAGTCATGCTGCTCTCGGTGCTCGTGGGGGTCCCGCGAGCAGGACCTCAAATCATCGGTGTATCTTTTTAAGTAAGCTGATTCTTGACAAACCGACCACAGATTTGATGCTTAAACAACTAACTTCTCGCCTGAAAACATCCTAAAATTACATTTTGTGACTCAACAACAGTAGTATTCAGAGAACGTCAACTTTCAGTTATGTGTTTTCTCATCCGCCATTGTTCCCCGTTTGCTGGTGCGAAATGCGTTCTGGGATATTGGCTGTCAAGTGTACACAAGTCTCCTCCGATGCATCCCCTGTAAAATGGGCGTATCAAGTCACATCCGGGCATTTTCACCGCGCTTGGCGAGAAGCAGACTTTTGAATTGGAACAGTACTTAGGCTGCGACTGACGTTTCACGAGTCCACGAGAACACAAGTACAGAGAAGAACGGCCTATTACAACTCTGCATTTTATTTTTTTACAACTACCAACAGTCATACCTTCCATGTATTGTCACATATTCTATATACCTTCCAGGACCTTAAGCAAGTTGCGGCACCTCAGCTGCAGCGGGAACTTGCCTCAAACAGTGGCAGCTCGTATGAGCTGCCCCGGCACCTCAGCGGTGCCACAGGAAGTGCCTCTACGAGGCCACGATTTGAGCTTGCTCCTACTGACACATCGTCTCTCGACTCCAACTCCGGTCTCCTATCTCAGGTTGTTAATCGGACTGTAAACAATGAGCAGTGTATGGGTAAGGAAGTCTTGGTGCGGATATCTGCTGGCTGCAGTCGTATCTATCGTCAAGACCGATAACTAACTGGTTCAGAGATTTGGGTAGAATCTACCTCTCGAACTGGCCAAGTGTGAGATGTCTTTAGTCACCCATATATATGGGAAAAATGTGGATGCAAATATCTCAGCCATTCGGTTTACTTCAACCCCTCTACCATAAAAGAGTGTGCTTCCTTCTCATCATCGCTTACTACTGCAGTTTTGTGCCAACTTTTCCGATGCAGTTGTCCCTCTCAGCAAACTTCTTAACGTGGAGGTCCAGTACAGCTCAAAAAGGTATGAGTCATACCAATGGACCTGCTACAGAAAACTGCCATCCATTGGCTGTCCTGCATTTAAATACAAATCAACAGTTCATGAGATCTATTTCTGCAGTTATATCAGTTAGATGTACAGTACGTCATTTTAAGGGCACTGAAACCCTGATTTATTTAGTACATTTTAAAACGCTTTCCATTTGTCCATGCCCTCCATAATGTACTGACCAGTAATTTTTTTTATGTAGATATTTATATTCTTTCCCATGTGGTTCTCCCACCTTCTCAGAAAGTTGGATGCCTCATGGTTCTTTAACTGTGTAAAATCCATCAAGGGGTAATTTACAGAGTTAATGTGCTGTTATGCTTTGGTTGTTATCTGTTGTACATACTATCTTCTGATGTTCTCAAAGACAAATTTCACACCACAGTAGATAAGCTAACAAGATTCTGCCTTTGTTGTTGTTTCACTCGCGGCCACAGCTGTCTAATCCCCGCTCGGGGAGATGGTGAGCTGGCAGCGTTGGTCCTCCGCTTGCACGTTGCATGTTTTATCTGTGAGGTGTGACACAGTTTTGTCCCAAAATCTATCTTTGGAGCATGAACACGCATCCCCTGTGGGCTTGAAAAGTGGCTGTAGAGTTTTGTAGTTTCGTCCTCGATAGAGGATGGAGGCTGTGTTCAGCTTCGATTCATGTTGTTGACACGATTTCAGTGTGTGTGGGGGGCGCGATATCCAAACACCCAAAGAAACTTCTCAAAACATACTCAAGGAGCATGATCCACTTTGCAGGTATTTATCGTTATACTCGGTATGTTCTAAGGACTCGTGCACAATTTCCATCTCAATCCTCATGCATTTAGTATGCATTAGTCCATATCTTGTTGTACTACCTGGGCAAAGTGTCCCTCTGAGTGAAGGAGGCTGATTTGAAATAACTAAAATCATTTCGCAAGAAGAAAAAAAACATTGTATCCAGTGTCATTAAAATCTTTTTTCTTTCAAATTTGATCAGGTGATAAAATCTCTTTTCTGAGGGTGACGGCTCAGTAATAATAGAAATAACACAACAGACAGGAAATGCAATAATCAAAATCACAATGATGTGGAAAGAGAAAACACAGAATGAACAGCAGCACTCGGAGGAGCTAAAGTCATTATTCACTTAAACTGGTACCAGCATAACATCTTATTGGTAATTGCTAATATCCAGCAGCCTTTGGTTTCAATGCACTTCAGGGCACAATGAAAGGAAAATTCCAGAGACATGAATGTTGCTTGAGATCAATACGTGTGTGTGTGTGCGTGTGTGCGTACTACCTTTTATGCACGAAGGGCAAGCAGCGCCCGCATGCCTATTATTGGACAACAAAATAATCGTTGTTTAACTTAATTTAAATTGCAACAATACGCAACCCTTGTGAGAAGATGCATCTGGTGTAAAACATAATTAAAGTAACTGTTAATTTTAAGTACTTCCGTAAACTCCGTCGACTCTACAGCAGCTCCGTCAGCGTGCCGCGGCGGCTGTAAGGTTTCACCAAATCCTTGCAAAGTCGGATTTCACTAACAAACACATCTCAGTAACCTTACGGGCTTGTGGGAGTCTAACAACGCAATCAAAATCCTTATAAACCCCCTATTAGTACCTGTAAAATCACAAGTCGGCCGGATTTTTTTTCTTTTTCTCTGTCTCAAATATCTGCTTCCTGTGCCTTTCGTGTACCCCCCACGTTTCTAAAAACACGTCATACAGCAAGTGGGAAGGCTTATGCAAATTGTAATACCCAGCATGCCCCAGTGAGACAATGTATTGCCATTAATTGCCATTTTGACAAACAATCCTTCGAAACACCCCTAAGCTTTGTTTTATTGTGATTTTTGTCTTATAAGTACGTGGGATGTTAAGGGCCTGAACCATGCAGTTAGAACAAGTCGGCGACCGCTCCAAAAGACATTTTTGGGAAATCTTGCTTAGATCATACTGGATATTCATAGTTATGATCAAAATATGTTATAAATGTGTTGTTTTTTTGGAAAATATACTTTTTTTTCCCCACATAAATTCAGAATAAAATGATATGAAATAACACAAGTAATAGAACTCATTTGGAGTTTATACGACTACTTGAACACGGGAAGAAAAAAAATACAGACTCCAATTGGGGTCTACGGGTTACAACACATTTTAAGCAGCAGACTATCCACGCTCACACGTTTGGTGATATCAACCAGATCTGGCTTCATTCTCCATCCCCACCAACCAATCATATCGCTACTGACAAACTTTAAATCTGCTCATGTCTCACGGAACCTTTTTTGTGTTTTTCATTCTCTCGTTTTTCTTCTTCTTTTTGATGTATGTCGTGGTATCACATGCTGCTGTGAAAAGATAAGAGGTGTCTGTAACGGCTCCTTGGTTAAGTAGGTTGTGAATCTCTACATAATGAATTGCATTTCAGGCAGTGATGAGGTAACTCTTTCAACACCGGGGCACCGATGAGTCAAAGACCTGTGATGCAATTCCAAGGCGGAGGGTGATAATTGTGCAATATAACTCCCAGCGAGGACCTTATTTAACACGGTTTGTGACGGTAGAATATGCATACACACTTGATTATCATATCTCAGTTTGTACATGTCAAAAAGAAATATATATTATATCTATAATAACTTTACTTAATTATCTACAGTCCGTTTTCATATAAACGCAGACCAAGTCGTTCGTGTGTGTGTGAGTTTGTCAGAGGAGTGACAAAAGTCATTAAAAAAAGTAAATGGAGAACCGTGTGAGAAGCATTTCCTGAAGAAAATGCTGTGCACATTGATGCTGATGCGAATGTACAAAGTCCCCTCTCTCTCAGACTGGAAAGGCGTATCCGTCCTGTAAATAATACAGATAAAGAAAGTACCATTGCATTTGGCCTTGATTCATAGGCATACCGCCTATAGACTGTACTTCATCATAATGAGCTCATGTGCTGTTGACCATTGTGCAAAACTGATTTTTTTTTAAAATTCAAATAAAATCTGTATTGTCTACGGTGTGGTGCTTTTTTTGTGAGGATTTGGGCCTAACCCTGGGAGTTCTGCCCACAGCTGCGCCTCTTTCCCTGAGCAGCTGATTCACAGCTGATTCTCGTTTCCTCTGATTACCTCCTGCTGTCAAATACTCCGGTCTTCCTCACCTCTGGTGTCAGTCCGTACCGTCTGCCAACCTGGTCCCCCGCCCGTGAGTTGCTCGGTTGGCTCCTGTGAGTCTTTTTCCTTTTGGACATCATGCTTGGTTTTTCCTCCTTGCCAACGTTGAGCCTCGGGCATCACCTGCAAGAAGAGAGCCTCCCGCTCGTTCCACGGAGTTCCGCGTGGAGGCCTGAGGAACCTGTTGCTTGCCCGTCAGCCCGTCGTCAACAGCCACCCTCCGGCTTTGACCGGAGAGGAGTTCGCGGACGCTTCACGGCCACCTTCCGGCCCAGAATGGAGCGCGCTCCCATCTACAGTCAGTTCGCTGCCGTCCCGTCAGCGGCTTCTAGGTGCGCGGGTACGCGCCTCTAGTCAGCGTCCCACCTGCCCGCTGTTCGTGACTGTTTGCGCCCGGACCTTGTTTGTTTTGCCCGTCTGTCTGTTACTGTCTACCACCGGACTTTGTTAGTTTCTTCCTGTTCCCCTGCTGCAATAAACCTGGTTTAACAACGATCTCAGTTGTCCTGTCGCTGCATTTGGGTCCGTGAACACACCACATCATGACATTTTTAGTTTAATTTAATTATCATATAACAGAAAATATAAAACTGGTATCAATGAGAAAAGCCATATAAGCCAAGAAGTGTGCATACTTTGACATATCAGTTGCTTTGGCTTTAAAACAATAGAAATGATACAAAAAGTATTGCAGCTTCATTACAAGGCAATGATCATGCTCACCTTGGGGGATTCACCCGTTGCCAGTTGAGCATTTCTGCAAGTAAAATAAACAATGTGACCTTTTGAAATGAAAGCTTGCAATTGAAATGTTTTAAATCGTGCAGTAGAAAACCACTGGTATTAATTATCTTTCAACTGTTGGCTAATATTATCAATGTGCTTCACTGTCAGAAAATGTTCCAGTCGAGGCGAAAGGTAACGTCAACAACAGATAATTTGCATTACAGACTCCGCTCTTTAAGTTCCCAAAGTGCTCTGTATAAATATGACAACAGAGGCCAGTGTGGGATGAAGCGTCGCCCTGCGGAGTTCAAACGGAACTCGGCAAGGACACGCCGATCATCCCATCCGTCACGAGCGCTTTGTTTAGTCGTTTAGTTTGTGAGCGGAAAACAAACATGGAGCAGCCAGTCAACATCCAGCAGGTTATCCAAGGAAATCTCATGCAAAGCAATAAAGGTTTGAAAAACACACTATATATGTATTTATGTATGTATGGGGTACATAGTATAACATGTATTTGATGCAGTAATTGTTTCAGTTGAGGGTTCTGTTGAAAAGACCAAACTAACAGTGTTGACATGCTAGTTTCATGCTTCAGTGCTTCGTATTCTCTCACTTTCCACCTCCTTCCTTTTACTTATTCTCTCCTCTACAAACTTCTCCCTTTTTTGTTTCATCATCTTACGTTTCCTTCCTCATCCAACCTCGTGTCCTTCCCTTTCTTCTTCTTCTTCCAGTCACTTCTTCTCTCTTCTCCTAAGCGACAACCGACGTCCCTCCGCACTGCGGCTGCCGTCTCGACAGCAGGGTTCGCTTGAGGTGTTTTGTAATCTTATGCTTTATGCATTTCAGTGCCTTTGAACAAACACGGCAGGTTTAGTTCAAGATTAGTTTCTACTGATGGCCATGGTTTTGGTTTTGAACTCCATGACACCTAAAATAAAAATCCTTTCCATCAAATAAGTTGAATTGGGACGTGTTCGCAGCCAAATGAAAGGGGGAAAACAGCCACAATAACATATATGCATGTCTCTTATGATTAGAAGATACGTAAGAATTAGCTAATTAAACTCCCAAAGTAAGCATGATTGATGATTGTTAAAATTGGCTGAAGTGATGTTGATCAAACAATTAAAACCAGGAATATGTCAGTATACAGATACAAGCACAAACAACAAGGAGCATAGAGCAAGAGGTAAAAACTAAAACATACTGTATGTCCTTCACTGGAAAATATACTACAGATTGCCTGTGAACATACCATAATACGGGCAGCAATTAGATTTCCCATCTATATGTCTTCTGAAAGTAAATGTGAAGTACACAAAAGTGAAAGGAGTTTGAGGGGGGAAAAAAAGACAATTTCAACTTAACAAATAGCTTTTCTTCTAAATTAGTGTCCTTCATTTTCAAGAGTTTTACACTATTATATAGTTTCATTGAATACAAATACGCAGGTAGAAAACCGCCACTGCAACAAATCCTTTAAAAGACCAAAACCAGCGATGTGTTTGTCTGATTCCCTCACCTCTCTGTGGGAGTGCTGCCTGCACGGCTCCTACTGGAGACGCACATCTTTACGAAAAAGGCTCAGTCATTTCCTAAAGCGAAAATACAACTGGAGTAAATCGTGCATTTTGTTTTCAGCTGTGGAGAAATTTACATTTGATGCTCAAATATTTCTTATCCATCAGCAGGACGGTATATGTGTACTTTAGTCTGAACAAACGTGTGTGTGTGAGTGTGCGCGTGTGCATGGATGCCTTTCATTGCATCGTTTGCACCATTTAAGTTTCGCCTTCAGAATAAATGCCATTATTTATGTTAAAATCCTGTTGACTAATACTTTACAGTAAATTTGTACTTAGTACGTATAATTTACATTTGTAGAGATGTTGTTCAGAATTAACACAATTTAAATTATAGTTTTATTCCTGTGCAGAATGTAATTATATTTTTCTGCATCCTACAACACGCAACATTTGTGCAAGGTTGGCATCTCAGCTGCCTGTATACGTTAGGGATGGTAATTACATGCTTTAGGAAATCAGCACTACACGATTTGTAGAAAATTAGGTGAAATGTGCAGAACTATTACCAGAGTTGAGTAAAATGTCTTTCTGCTCTGATAAAATGTGAATTTCCTGCAACACATGCCTTCATGTACCGTAATGTTTTCTAACTGTTTGTCAAAACCAGTTTACATATTTTTCTCCCTCAACTCTCTGGATTCACTGTATGAATATTCCCTGTGACTCCTCCCTCCTGCCATAGTCTATTAAAAATAATTTCCAAAAATAATGTACATATTCTTCTTTTATTTCATTTGATTGAGTTTCCATCATTTACAGAAAATCATTTAAGAAAAAAAACTACAATATTTATTTGTACACTATAAGTGTGCTTAGTGTTTGTGTTGTTAAATTAATGGGTTCCAATTACCAAAGAATATATATCATTTTGTGGTAATTACATAGATTGGCTTTGATCAGGTGAGTTTTTACCATGAAGCTCATCATCGTATTCTGAGCGCAGTGGACAGAACCTACTCTTACCCTCTCAGCTCCATCAGAATCAGAACCATTTATTGCCATGTATGCTTTCACATACAAGGAATTTGTCCTGGCGGGAGGTGCATACATTTAACATGTTAACAATAAGCAGAGTGCAATAACGGGGAGCATGAATATTTACAATTAAATCTACAGTAGAATTTAAAGTTAAAATAAAGTGCACAGTCAACAGATAGCAGTACTTTAAGGTGGGATGTAAGTGGTATGTGAAGGTGACAAGTGTAAAGTACAGTGGCAAGTGTATTTTTAAATATGAGGTACAGTCAGGTCCATAAATATTTGGACATTGACACATTTTTCATTATTTTGGCTCTGTACACCACAACAATGGAGTTGAAATGAAAAAAATGTGATGTGCTTTAAGTGCAGACTTTCAGCTTTAATTTGAGGGTATTTACATCCAAATCAGGTGAACGGTGTAGGAACTGCAACAAATTCAAATGTGGCCACCCCGTTTTTAAGGGACCAAGAGTAATTGGACAAATTAATATAATCATAAATCTAATTGTCACTTTTAATACTTTGTTGAAAATCCTTTTCAGTCAATGACAGCCTGAAGTCTGGATTCCATAGACATCACCAGACGCTGGGTTTCGTCCCTGGTGATGCTCTGCCAGGCCTCTACTGCAACCGTCTTCAGTTCCTGCTGGTTCTTGGGACATTTTCCCTTCAGTTTTGTCTTCAGCAAGTGAAATGCATGCTCAATTGGATTCAGGTCAGGTGATTGACTTGGCCATGTGTTGTCGCGTAAAGATTTTGAAGCAACAACAACATCATCCACATCACAGAAAGATGAGCAAGTCTGTAATCTTAGTGTTACACAAAATCTTTGCTGCACCAAAGTTAAGTTATTTTTAGTCTGAAAATACGGGCAGGCCAGAATTTTGGGACCTCAATGGGAGGTATGGCCATCAACGCAGGCACATGTTCTCTCAACATCGTTACAAGTGCATTACGGCAAGTCATATATAATTAATTATGTTCAAAACAATGTGAGCAACTGAAGCACTGTCTCGACTTCGAAAGTTACGAAGGTAACTACGGTTCTATGAATCCTGGATGACCGCCAGAGGCAGTGTTTCACACTGGATATGTTCAATATCGCGCTTGCGCAGTTCGAGTAATTATAACAACAAAGTCACGTGTGACCTCGGGTGACCCCCAGCCGGGTATAACTTACCGCGTCATCCCGAGCTCGGTTCTGCGGAATCTTCTCGCGAAATCACGAGATTCCGAGTGACCAAGAACTCTGACGGTCATCCAGGATTCATAGAACCGTAGTTACCTTCGTTCTATTTCATCCTTACTGACCGCCAGAGGCAGTGTTTCACACTGGATGACTTATACCAACAAAGTCACGAGGAATCCCACAGGAACTACCTCATATGGCTCAAGCAGAGGAATTTGGGCCAAGAACCACACCCAGTGGGTGAGGGGTGGCAACGTTCACTCAAGTCTCTGTTGAAAGTGCTGTGTAATGCCCCTAAGGCTGCAGCACATTTCTAAGGTTGCCCCTGATGTGGAGACAATCCTGGTAGAATGGCACCCTAACCCGGATGTCCGAGCACGGCCGTTCGCTCTGTATGCACAGGCCCCGGTCTCCACTATCCAGTGGGACAGGCACTGTTTAGAAAGGGCACAGCCCTTCTTAGGTCTCTCCTAGGACAACAAAACTGGCCCGACCGCCGTATGCATGCAGTGGCCTTGACCTAGGTTTCGAGGACCCGCACCGGGCACAGAAGCTCTGACTGTGCCAGCTGGATAGGCTGGTTGAGATACAAGCGTTTCCCCACCCCTGGGGGAAAACACTGTACTGAGTCCTCATCCTGTAGACGGGTAGATGGTGCTCTGGCCTTCAGAATAGTCCTCCTGACTGGCTCTGTGCAGCCGCTCGGGCCCCTAGTTGACGGCGGCTGGGATCGGAATGCTAGATCTGACCACCTAGCTGCAATAGGAGGTTTCTCCTATGAGGGAGGCGCCATGGCGTCCCGCAGCAGAGTCTGTGCAACAGGGGAAACCAAGTCCTGGCTGGCCATAAGGGGGCAACCAGCATTAGTCTGTGGCCCCGTTGAATAACACTGAGGAGCTTTGGCAGATCAGAGGAAATGGGGGGGAAGCATAAAGAAGGCCCTCTGGCCACATGTGAGCCAGGGCATCTTGACCCAGAGGACTGGTTCTCTCCCTTAAGGAGAACCAGTGGAACACGGTCGAGGTGTTGTCCGACCGAAGTACATGTTTTCCTCTCAAGTATGGAAGGAAATGTTTGAGCGCTAGGTGACATTGACCTGCTCAATGAGGTCCTGAGCGGACCCCCTCCCCCGAGCAGTCCTGTTCTGCCACACTGCCTCGAAGGGCAGGCGTCTGTTGTGACCACTTCCCGACGGGATGGAACCACGCCAATGGGGATACTCCTTGACAGGTATGCTCTCTCCCTCCACGGGGATAGAGCGATAAGGCAAATGCTGTGATGCCTCTACTGACCTATGCCTGTGGCACAGGCCGAGGCTGTTCAGCCACTTCTGCAAAGGGGCGCAGCGACAGCAAGCCCAAAGGAACGACAGCTAAGGCTGTTTGTCAATTTGCCCAATAGGCAAAGAAAGAGGATGTAGGGCAACCGCCCGTGTCGTCCACACACTGGGGCAATGGACGGGCCCTCACAGTGGCTGTATCCAGAGCTACACCAATGAAGGTTATGTTCTAAGAAGGGCTCAGAGAGCTCCTCCCTGTGTTCACCTTGAGACCCCACAGGGCCACCTAAGAGATGAGGCGAGCAGTGTTCTGTGCAGCCTGAAACTGGAATTTCACGGATTAGTCAATCGTCTGGGTACGGCAGTATCTTCGCACCCTGTGATTACGAGGTGGGGGGGGTGGGGGGGGAGCAGCAGTGACACCCTCTGAATACTTGTGGGTAGAGGGAGAGTCCGAACGGAAGCACCCTGAACCAAGATAACGGCCTTGACAGGCCAATGAAGGAACCATCTGTGGACTAGGCACAATGGGCACCTAAAAATAGGCATCCTTCAAGTCGACGGATGTGAACCAGTCTCCTCTGGAGACAGCACGAAGGGCGCCTGCTGTGCTCAGCCTATGAATGGCAAGACCCCCGGACTTGTTGAGTCCCCTCCGACCTAGGACTGGGCGCAGTCTGCCACCCCTCTTCCTTGCGAGGGAGTAGGTTGAGTAGAACCCCTCGGGCTGTGACCGGGGGTCCACCACCTCTTTGCCGGGTTGGTGATGATAGTGCCCCTGACCCGGCTGAAGGTTGGGGGTCGGCGTCGGAATTGAAGCCTGTACCCCTGGGTTAGGGCTTCCTTGGAAACAACCCCGGGGTCTGGAGCGTGAGGTGCCCAGTAGCTGACATGCCGCTGGAAGAAGTAACCTACAGCCGTTAGTGCCCCGGTTCGAAGGTTGTCTGGGGGGCACACGCTGGAAGAGTCGCGTTTGGGAGCAGCTCTGCCTCTCAGCGAGACGCTGAGGCCGCTGGTGGCTATTGGGGTGGGCTGGGGGCCGACACGGAGCCCCTGCTGCTGTCTTGTAAGCCTGGGAAAGCAGGTCGTCTGCGACCCGAACTTGGGGGTCAAGGGTACCCGACCTCAAATATGCGAGACGCAATAGTCGGCTCAATGGCTGGCCTCAAGGCCCTCTTTTGCCGCGTCCTCTATGGATGCCAGGGTTCGGCCGTCTGCCGTAAGAGATGGGAGAGAGCACCTCTGGTGTCTCCCCCGCATGCGTGCAACTCCCTCAGAGGGAGGGACAGAAAAGGTAGCAGGGGCGGGAATGTGCCTGAAGAAGGCATTGCCAGTGCCCTGCGGATGACAGACCCCCTGGAGTCGTCGACTCCCCCCACCGAAGGGGTATGGCCCGAGGAACGGGAACCAGGCCCGGAAGCATGGGAGGGCCGCTCGCCACTGTACTCCGTAAAGAAATTGGCAGACACTGCCAGTGACATGACCTTCTCTGTGACCGGCTCAGCCGCGGATGGGTCTGATGCCTCAGTCCTCTCCGCACTAGGGCGGAAGGCGAGAGACCCTCCCTCGGGCTCGAGGCCAAGGGTCATGGCCGTCTTTAGGCTGTAGAGGAGCCACACAGGTCCCACAGCCGGCAAGGTTAAACCTAAGCACGAGTCTGAGGGGACCCTGCCCCACTAATCGATGTGGATTACGAAGTCAGTCTGAGCGGGGCGCTTTTCTAACTGCTAGAGAAGGGGCAGGGAACAGTAAGAGATAGGGAGTGAGGACACAATACCCTACTATTGTAGCGGTAATTACTGGTGTCCCAGCAGTAAGCCAAGCGAGAACACTCTGCTACTGTGGAAACAAGTCCTGTGGAAACAGGTCAGACACAGTCCGTCTAGCGTGAAGGGAGCGCTTCTATCTCTTCCTAGAGCACTTTCTTCGCTAGTACGGCTCTCTGCGCTAGTGCGGTAGCTGTGATTCCTGGTGTCCTACCAGTAAGCTTCAGCGGGAGCACTGTGCTACTCTGGAAACAGGCCGGCACAGTCTGTCTAGGAGAGGGGAGCGCAGCGCTCTCTTCACTAGTCCAGTAGATGTGATCATCGGTGTCCTACCAGTAAGCTTCTGAGCTACTGTGGAGACCAGTCCTTTGGAAATGGTTCAGACACGGTCCATCTAGTGAGAGGGGAGCAAGGAAACTCTCCTCCCTTAGTAGCGTAGCTGTGATCATTGGTGTCCTAGCAGTAGCTTCAGTGAGAGCACTGTGCTGCTGTGGAGACCAGTCCTGTGGAGACAGGTCAGACACGGTCTGTCTAGTGAGAGGGGAGCACGTCTAGGAAACTCTCCTCACTAGTAGTAGCTAGTCTAGTAGCTATGGCTGTGCTACACGCTGTCAGTACCGTCATCGACGTACTCCTATAACAGCCGCGATGTTTACCGACGTTGATGTACACGCTGTCTGTATACCGTCATCGACGTAACCTCGGTAGCTTCCCACCAGTTAGCCTGGTGGGAATTAGCGTGGTCTCAGTTAGCCCAAGTGGCAATGCTACCTATAACAACCGCAATGTTTACCGACATCGCTCTCGTTAGCGTCCCCTCAGTCAGCCTGACCGGGACGCCGCTCACTGAAAGCCGGCCGCGGCAGTAGCGATGTAGCCACGCCAAGCGGCGCGCTTCCGTTAGCGCTCCACCTAGTTAGCGGGAGCGAGAGCGCCGGTGGAATCTGCTGTTGCAGACACAATATTAGTCGATCTCACCCGGTGTTGCTTCACGGTGTGAAGATAGCCGACCTGGTGATGACCGAAGATAGGTACGCCGTCCGGCTCGATGGTCCGGACGTAGAAGCGCACCGTCTCCTCCTAGGAGGTTCTAGCTGTCTAGCCTTTGGAGGGCGAGAGACCCGCAACTCCGACCGGAGGTCACAAAGCTACAGGCGACGAGCTTTCTTTCAGCCAAAGCTGATGCTAACAACTAGTTAGCCTGCGCAGCGAGAAGATGAAAGAGAACCGAGCTCGGGATGACGCGGTAAGTTATACCCGGATGGGGGTCACCCGAGGTCACACGTGACTTTGTTGTTATAATTAATCGAACTGCGCAAGCGCAATATTGAACATATCCAGTGTGAAACACTGCCTCTGGCGGTCAGTAAGGATGAAATAGAACCCCTTTTTTTTAAGTGAAAAGTAGTTAATTGTTCATAAACCTTTATTTCAGTCAGATTGTATGAAGAAGAAAAAAACAGAACAACAACAAACATTCACTAAACTGAAATAAATAACCAAAAAACATCAAAGCAATATTTCTTCAAAAAGCCTTTTCTCTATAGGATGATGGTTTGCTTTGTGGATGAGGTTAAAAAATTCATTTTCAAGAGCTTTGGATTTCGGACGCTGCTTCAGAGTAAACAAAATGACTGCACATAACACATCTAATTTCAGAACGTTCCAAACTAAATTACAAGGTGATCATAATTTAACACAAAAGCCAGAGTACTCGAAAACAGCAATTGTACCTGCATGAATACATTGAATTTACTTTTCATAAATGCCATCCTTTTTTGAGGGAGATGGGGGTAAATAATGGCCTCGATAAATGGTTAGTAAATATTGCACACATAAAAAGGCAAACAACTACAAAAGCGGTACATTATTGATGCAAATTGTTCTCACCAAGTTAAAAGGGATGTGAATGTAGACTTCGGTTAGACATACTTCTTACGGACAGAAAAAAAGCAAACTGCTCTGGAAGTCATATGACGTATAGTATGAAGACACAGGAGGTCGCTGTGGTCTTGAGTGAAACCAAAAAGTTGACTTATTTGAAGTTGCGTAATTACTCAACTTCCATCTCATCAAGTTCCATCGCCCACACTCATGAATACTCATTACCCATTAACAAACCCATGGTTGAGGCTGTATTATTTTATCTGTGAAGTTATACGATTGTGTGACTGCTCGCGCTTCAACAGTCTGACTCGCGACGTTTCCGTGATCTCAAATCTTCGGTGTGCTATTCTGAAGTATTATCATAACCTGCTTGTTTCCAGGATCATAGCTTTCTTCAAGGGAGATGGAAAGTGAGGATCTTTAAAGAGCATGAATACATTACTGACTTCCTGTTTATTTGTGGCGCATCATGCTGCTGCCGGTGTTCAGGGCGGCTGGCTTTTTGTTTAAAGTGTCATCATCCTCGAGTCCCTTTTGCTTGGAGTTTCACACAAATGGGTCGGATTCATTCAGCACCCCTTCTCAATGGACAGCGACAAATAGTAAACTCACCAAATAAAGTAAAACATGTATTTGGTTTGGATCTCTTGTAGCTTTTTGCTCTTTTTGGCTAATCTTCCAAGAGTTCACATAAAAAACATTTAAGCATATCATTATTTGTTGACACACCCGTATCATATAAATACGCACATATTCATGACATCAACATTCAAATTATAGATCAATATTCAAACGCTCCACAGCGTCTTATTTTGCCATTCATTGGATTCATGTCCAAAAAGTGAAAGCAACAACAACATGCAACAGCAAGGCCACCACAATAATATACACGTACAGGATTATGAATATTTTCTTAAATAATCCCAGTGCAGACAGAAATTTTAATGGAAAACATTTGGAAGATTGGCTCAATGCCGTCATGGTTGGGCTTCAGTCTGTTTGCTGTTTGCTAATTATTTGTCAGAACACGAGTAAATGACGGTACATCAGGACATATCTAGTGTTGATCTTCTCTAAAGACTCTGTATGAGATCATATCACAGACGGCGGATTATTGATTTAATTATTTCTTGCGTTAGCTTGAGATAAAGATCCTCGGCTGTGAGGAATGGCAGCGTTGCTCTGTTTGTTTAGTACAAACAACATGATGTTTGATTTCGAGGTAAGGGGCTTGAAAAAAACAACTGAATGCTCGGCTTCAGAGAACAAAGTCAATACAGCACAAGAATGGCAGAAGTGGACTATGTTGTGAATAAATCTGAAACAGCTGGCACTTTTGCTGAATCTCTGCAGACAAATTAGTGTCTGGCTGTAATTTCGACACCCAAGGCCTCGGTTCTGACCCGCCCGCTACTTGTTCGATGAATCTCAATACATGAAGTAGGACATAAAAAGCCTCTGGACTTCCTAAAGAGTGTCTTTCTCTGACGCCTCTCCTCTAGAATGCAAAGGCTCAAGGCATATTGGGCCTTTCTGACACAAAAAAATTATCTCATACAATGGTTTGTATATCTTAGAAAGAGATACTACTCATTGTTCGTGCATTGTCCCACAAAAGTCAGCAACACGTGTCAATTTCTGCTCTTCACATGTATACAGTCTTTTCAGAATAAACGTTCTTCTTCACAGGAATGGACTTAGTTTTAAGCAACAAAACTACTTGGTTAGGTTTGAAAAAACATAATTTGAGCTACTTAACGTTACAAGTTACTTAACTCACTGCACACTGGAGGTCATTTTCAGTCGATTTTCTCGATTTGACATAATTTTCTTAGATTCACCTTTTAAGGCACTTGCATATAAGATATATACCCATGTTTTACATCATAAATTGCAGAACAATCTCAGCTATCTATATAATGAGGCACCATTGTCATAAGGCAAAAGTGTAAAGAAAAAAACTTTATAATATGACACTAAAGCTGAAAAATGGAATCTCGATTTTTGGAAATTCTTCATATCGCTTGAAAAAACCTAACTTTACTCAGGTGGTGACTCTGTTTAGGTGATGGCAATTGGTTTACCAAAGGTTTTAGGTTCACAAAAGCAGTGAAATATATGAATAAAATGTTAGATACATGTAAATAAATGTCTAAAACTAAAGTTTTTATTATCGTTTTTTGAGTAGAAATATGGTCTTTCACAGCTTTCACCAAAATGATAAAAATGGGACTGAGAAATGACTTCATAGTGCAGATAAAGCTTCAGGGAGTGTGTGCAAATGAAAAATGACCATCACAACAATTTCTTTTTTTAAAAATAAAAATATGTATTATAAAAAAAAAAGAAAATATGTACAGAATATATATTCAGAAATATAAAACAGAACAAAGACTAGACCATTTACAATATACAAGTATATATGCTTCAATGGCATATCCTCATGCCATGGCATGCCAGTCATGGAAACAGTTTCTGTTCAGCTGCAGGCAGAGGGGAACGTTACACGCCTCGCACTTCCACGCCGTGTCTTTGCTCACTTTCTTCATGCTGCAAAGCTCGCAAACCCTGCGACCCACCGTGGACTTAGTTGGAAGAACAGTTTGAAGAGTTCAATGGGTGTTGCTGTGGCACTGACATGTGGACCTGGTGTCCGGGCTGGAACTTGATGACGGGGGGAGCAGTGTCCGGGTCTTCATCCGTCCTCCAGGACAGCGTAGGTGCAGGTGGTGCACACGCTGCTGTCTTTCTTGATCTGGCCTGAGGTGAAAGTAGTCGCCGGGCATGGTGCTGTAGATGGTGTTTTTAGTCGTCGGTCAACGCGCTGCCTCTTTGCTGGTCGTGGTAGTTGCCGTCCAACACGCTGCCTCTTTGCTGGCCAGGCTGGTCGGGGCGGCTGGTGCTCCTCTCTGTAAAATAAATGAAGACTAGTCAGTTGAAAGAAAGATGACGTAACGATTGAGCAGAATGCTCCACATTGGATGTGTAAATATTATTCAGATCATGACTGTGGTAGTAATTTTAGCATAGTGCTCCGCATTGGATGTATAAATATTAGTGGTAGTAACGTGAAGCAGAGTGTTGTACAAAGCAGACTGTGTATAAACATTACTTAGATCATGACGTAGTAACGTGAACAGCAGTGTGCACCGCGTGGCTGGCTCACGTGCTCTCCTACACAGTGTACACATTACTAGTTTGTACACATTACTAGTTTGTACACATTACTAGTTTGCACCATGCAGCCTTACAGACACGTAACAAAGTTTAGTAACTACACTTACCCATCTTCCTCAGAAGAACTAAAGCCTTCGAGCTCTGACGCGGTGTCGTCGTCCTCCTCGCTGGTCTCCAGAATCATGCGTTTTGCTTCCTCCGTGTTGAATCTCTTTGTCGTCATGATGTTGATTGTAAACTGTAGTGTGTACATGCTGTACAAGTGGGTAGTCCTTTTGAGATTTTCCTGAGTGTACATTGGTTGTTTAGTTCACGAAATGGCGACGGACATATGACTCAACTAATCACAGAGAAGGATTTTTTTTTTTTTTTTACCAGCGTCAGATGACACACTGCTGCCCTTTCGCTTCCTTGATGATGTTAAAATTATGCTGGGCTCTGCCTGGGCAGGCACCCGGAAGCAGGAAGCCGTCTCTTTCCGCCAGACGTAAAATTATATTTTTACGATGTATTATCGGGGTGCTGTGAATATTTTAGAAACTTAGAGAAACGTTTCAAGTGTCACCACGCGAAACCGCGGGCTCAGTGGACGAAGGGTTAAGTTACGTGACAAAATATCAACTTTGACTTCTCATATTTGTATTCCTCCAACTCCCCTCTCACCCGCCCTTGTTCATGTACGTGGATAACATTCAAGATGGTTTGGTGGGATAGGTGGGAAATACGGCGCATTATTTTTAATAGCCGTAGCTACAAACGCTGAGACCAGCCTGTAAAACACACATGAAAGAGTGTGACAAACAGTACAGAAGCAGGTTAAATACAGTGCTTCTTGTCAGACTAAATATTCAGCATGGCACTTCCTGATTATGAGTAAATACACAGAAGCGTCAGATGTATAATCCCGAAATCAAATTAAGAGTGATTTCCGTCTATAGAAATGAATGCGCTCTCATTTAAGGGTGTTTTCTATTTGATCATTTCAAGCACCATTAGGGCCTGTGGAGAGGATCAAAAGTTACCCTCGCTTCCAGCAAATCCACTTTCTGAGCGCACTCAAGATGCATGCAAATGTATTCGGAAACAGTGCAGGGGGAATTATCCATTAATGTGATATTAGTATGGGTGTTCTGTCTCGCAGGTGGTGAAAATGGAACCTGACCATTTGTCTCTAACCATTGCATCAGTTCCACGCAGAACCTAATGGATGGCGTCGTCAAACCTAATGGCAGAAGGTGCAATCCACGATAAAACAGGGTAATTCCACTTCACAATAATCACGGGGGTCCTATCGAGTCGATAACTGCATTTACAGCAAATGTCCCTCGGCACAGACGGCACAATTTTCTTCCTCCTGCAATCGCCGGAAACCCATTTTACTCGGGCAGAGAAGGGAATTGGTGGGTGCCGAAAGAGAAATTTCCCAGGAGGGCCGGGACACATATTGTGAAAATCATTCGTATTGGAATGTATCCAACGGATTGTCACCCGGAGGAGGCGGGTACAATATTGTCTGCACTCACAGGAACAAATGTGCCCCAAGGTTGAAAAGGGGGCAGACATTTCAACTCTGGTCGTTTTTTTTTGGGAAACAATCTGTTTAACGGAGGCTTGAGATATTATCAGCTTAAGTTGCCACATGGTTTCGTGTTCAAACTGTGTCGTGATATATAAAGGCATTGGCTGGAAAGCTTTGATTTGGTCTTTTTATCCAAGACAGATTCACAGAGATTTCTTTTTTTCTGCTTTCCCATCCTCAGTTCTCTTCTGCAACAAGATTTTAGGTCTTTATAGGCTCATCAACATAATTTGAAAATACTCAACTGGCTGACATACTGACAATAACCTGTTCTGTTTAACAAAACAAAAATCATTGACCTGACCAACTTTGGTCTCTTCACACAGTTGATTGCATTAGAGTGAGTCATCCTGTGAAGAAATAAAGGACATAAAGGTGAAACTCTGAAACAAAAAGTTGTGAAGATTTCTCCAGCTGTGATTCCTGACATGAGATCAACCTTAAGAGGTGTCAACCAGAAGCTGAATGCAAATAAATAAAATAATATTGCTTTCATCTTTGCTATCTAATTGTTAATACCAGGTGGTTTTACATCTCCAAGAAAATTAAAACAATCTCAATGAATTATTTATTGATAGAATTGATCTATGCAGAGTACACTTTATTATGGCAAGCAACCATAAGCGATTGCTTGTCGTAAAAAAAAAAAAAAACTTAGCATCGGCTGATATGTTAAAAAGCCAAACACAACCTGTTGTTTTTCTGGTGAGAACAATCTTTAAAAATATAAGCAAGTCGGATCAGACAGTGACTGGAAAAACTGTCAATGTGTATTTATTCACATAATTCAGCACATAATTAATCGCAGCTAATTATTAAATGTTTGTCTTTTGCCATCGGAGACCCCAATCAGACATTTACAATTTCCCTGGATGTGCAGAACTTCCTTCCTCAGCACATCTTTTGACGCGACAGATCCCGGCAGTGACAGGCTGGATCATTTAAAATGATAAACATTTCTCTCCGGCAAAATTAATCTTGATACGTATCTAGCGAGCATAGCTAAGCTATCGCAGCGAGGCAGCTGGCCTCGAGCCAAAGTAAAGCACTCATTATTTTCCAATTAAACTCAATGCTGTCTGTCCAATCAGTATAATGCATGTGGCAATGGCAGGCACACAGGATCCAAGCGTTTTGGCTAAGTTTGTGTGCGGATTTATATTTATTAGAGTGTTAGTAAGTCATAAGCATGGTATTCCCACACAAAAAATTACATGGTTGTGTCCTTTTTATGCCGATGTCTTAAGCCTTAAACGAGAAGTGGTTCTTGGTTGATGCAGCTCCAGTTGCTTCCAGAGATTAAGGCACGAAGCCTTTTAATTACAACACTGTTAAGATCTACTTTTTTCTTAAAACGGTTTCCTTTGGTTAAGGACAAACTTTAAAAGGCATTCACTGCATTAAAAGAGATTTTACAGCGGCACAATTCTACAGTTTGTTGGTTATTTTATTTTCATGACGGCAGCCTATCTGGACATTAATTGAATGATGCTTTTTTTTAAATCTTTATATTGTACGAGCGCTTGAACCCGGCCGTGGTTCTCCCCGCACAATTTTGGAAAGCTGGTGTAATGTCAAAGATAGTGCCTCCTCGGTGGTTTAGTATAAAGGTAGGTTCAGGTTTAGGTAAGGGGAATCGCATATCAACGAGAAACTGTATTCAACACAACAGTTGCAACGTTAAAGAAGTGTGCCGCTATTTCGTCTTGTTTGGTTCTCCCTGTGGCTGAAGACTCTTCTCCCGCCTTCAGACGATGCGTTCGTTCTTTACAAATCAGCTTCGATTTCCCTTCCCTGTGTGTAACGCTCAGCCCCAAGCTTATTGATTTTTCTTTAAAACTGTCTCATATGCTTTTCACATTGTTTTAAATGCTAAATAATATCCCCAAATATTGGAAAAACTGGGCATTGTGGTTTTCAGCAATTGTTATTCAAACAGGAATACTAATCAATAAAAAAAAGATCATATAAAATGTGAGATCGTTCCTAGTAAAAGCTTTAGATCTAAAGTTGGTGTTATAGAGTTAAAGATGTATATTTCAATTTATATTCACACCAACACTTGTCAACATTTTTCTAAGACACTTAATGATTATTAAGTGTTCTCAGTAATATTTTAAGAAGTAATATCTCTTCCCCACACAGTTTCATTCAAAGTACGACAGTTATTGACCTATTATCATATTTGTCGTATTGGTTTACATATTTGCCTGTTTTTCCTTTCTTCAATTATACAAATGCCCATTTAGAGAACCAAGCACACACCAAAATTAACATCAATACAATGGAAGTAGATACACATGGTACACGTGTATGTCGTCCTTTCTCCTTCCTGGTATATTGGATGGTACTCTCACGGCTACTGGCAGGATAGTGATTCCCAGGAGCCACTAATGTAAGCATTAATTTAAAAGTCACTTTAAAGAAAAATGTCACTAAATACAATTACAAAACCATGCTGGATACAAATAGATGGAGTGTTTATTGTCACAGGAAAAATGAGTTTTTACAGTGTGCATACACATCTCGCATGAACACATATGCTCATATACAAGCATTCCTCTTACGGCATCCCAAAATGCATATGTACACACATGGATCAAATATACATCAAAACATACAGGGCTGAATTAGATATTGATTCTATATCCTGAAGGATGTTTTCAGAGAAAATATAAAAAGCTGCAGAGCATAGAGTAATTTATAGGGAATGATACTTGAAATGTTAACCTTTGCTCTTATATGCAAATCCCGAAACGCAAGCAATCTGGATCGCGTGATATAGTAGCGTGACCTTTCCAAAAATAGGAAAGGGAGAAGGAACTGAATTCATTCAGCAGGAAGTAGAATGAAATGTCAATATCATGTATCCACTGCGAAGTGCCACTGGACACCAAAGACACGATTCCCACATAATCAATCGGCAGCGGACTCGATGCTGCAGATGGACACCTGTCAAGAGACTAATGCACAATTATGGCATGTTTCTGTCACTCTTTACTGTCATATCAGCTGAGGTAAGAACAGTCAGTCGTATTCTCTCATGTCTCTGTTCACTGCTGTGGAAGTCTTGGGGATTTGGTCCAAACGCAGCAAAATTTAAAGTTTGGTATAAATTGGATGATTACGGGTCATTGATGGTACACACACACACACACATGAATCATGCAAAACAAATAATCAAAGCATTTCCAATAAAACAATGATGAATACAAATAAAAGTTAAATTGATAAGACAAGATGGAATACAAAAACATATCTGGAGAGTAGCATACTCATACCAACAAAACATGTGTGTTTCTCACATTTAAATATTTAAAAAGGGGCAAAACTAATCTCAAGAGTTGAATATATACATCTTAATGTATTTATTTGATAGCCTATATACTGTTTTCTCTGTATGTATTTTTTTGTTTTCTACGTTCATAATAAAGTTTATTTAAAAATGCAGCATCCAGCCTCATTCAGTCACTGTTTTTTGTCAACAGCAGCTGGTTTCAGTGCAGCCTGCTGGACGAGCTCCGTGGCAGATTACCGGACTGTGTGAGATCCACCGGTTTGTCGGATCCGTGTCCAAGCAAATATTGACGAACATATTTTATCTGCTTCCCAAATGCTCCTGTTGGAATGCTATCTGTTGATACTTATTACTGCTGTATTGTGGCTGTTGAGTTGGGATTCAGTGGACTTTATTGCGAACACACAATTATACTACACCAAATTCCAGTCTTGAATGTAACACTTAGTTTCTTTCGATATTTGTTTTCAAAAGTTACATGAATCACTCATATCAGCATGAATCAGATCCACCACACAATACTCATTTAATCAGAATCAGAAACCATTTATTTACCAGGAATGTTTACACAAACAAGGATTTTTTCTTGGCGGAAGGTGAATAACATTAGACGAGACAATCAACAATCTATATTAACATATATTAAATTAAATATAAGATGAAGTGCTCAGACAAACAGATAACATCAATGTAAAGTGTATGTTAAAGTGACATGTGTATTTAAATATGAACTGTGAAGGGATGTGCAGGGGAGTGACCGGTAAGAAATAGTCCTGGGGTGACAGAGTCAGTCAGTGGGGACCCGGGCTCTGTTGATGAGCCCGACTGCTGACGGGAAAAAACTGTGTGACGTGAGGTCTTGGTCCTGATGGACCGCAGCCTCCTGCCAGAGGGGAGGGACTCCAAGTGGTTATGTAAATTGTTTATGTCCATTTTAAAGAGAAAATGACACTTTTCAAGTGAGTTCGCCTGTTACTCCTTTCTTCCAAAACAGTGGTGAACACCACCAGGAGCAAATTCCAGGAATTCATTAAATCAAAATTACAACTGATGTGTTCACTTGCCACCTAATGACCTGTTGCTGTCAATCAATGTACCATTTCTAAGGATATTTTTTCTCAAAAAGGAGTCCAGCACAGTGTTCGCTCCACATGAAACACACCAGTGCTTATTGCTTCTGACACATTTCACGGTGAACACTGAGGGCAAAACGGCTTCACTGCTCTGTTTTAACCGAATAATCTCGGATCAAGCTCAACAAAAAACACAAAAACACGTTAGCGTACCAACAACCTTATCATCCTTTTACTTGTTCAACTGACTTTTACAGTGAAGATAACAGATCTTATTACAGACATGTGAACTAAACTCAGACACTTGCCTCATTCACGCACTCACAGTTTCAAGTGGATTGGAGTGGATACTTGGTGTTATTTTGGGCACTTATAAAAACATTTATTAATTTTTTTGCTTGACTTTTTAGCATCTTAGCTAAATGAGCAATTGATTATCAAAATAGGTGCCGATTATTTTTGTCGATCAACAAATCGTTTTATCAACTAATGATTGAAGGTCTACACACCATAAATATTATTTATGCTAATGGTACCTTACTTCATGATTCAACTTATATTTGGAATACTGCAGTCTTGCTTTACCCGTTTCCATTGATGCTTTTAGCAATAGAAAGCAATTCCATTGAAGCTATTTCAGGTGTGTGTGTGTGTGTGTGTGTGTGTGTGTGTGTGTGTGTGTGTGTGTGTGTGTGTGTCATTATGGCCAAAGCAGATGAGCTGTCAGAGCAAATACATTAGAAAGGCATCCTCATCTTTTTATATCATTGATCTCCAGCTTTTAACAAATGGGTCTGACCCAGTGTGTGTTCTGATGAACAGATGAAACAAAATGCAGAGGATACTTGCTTCCTCGCCACCTGTCATTCTCTCGCCAATTTCAGCCCCTCCGTGGATGACCAGCAGCTTTTCTGTGGGCACTGACCAAGCGTCGGTATTTGGAGGGAGACTGTGCTGGCTTTAGCGCTCCTGCTTGGTGGAAGACATTACGATTTATCAGTGTCGTGCATGGTGAAAGCCCCGCTGCAATATTTAGACCACATATATTCACCCGCATTCCATCTACTTTCATGTTATTCATACAGAGATTTGATATTAAATCACCCAGCGCCGAGAGGCTACGATGTATCATTGTTCAGCGGCTGTCACGTGACATCGCCACGTATTCTCTGGGTGATGCTGTAATGACTGTAGTTGTGGCGCTCTGGAGGTAATGATGTCATTTATTATTATGAGAGACAAGATGAGGCGCTGCTCGCTGTCAGGTGACAGAGGCAGCCCGTCAAATGTATTTCATCTGTTACTTTAGGCAGTTTTGATGCAGCGGCTGGTGATTTATGAAGCTCAGCGGTCATAACGCGCTCGCTCTGATGTGTTGGAATAGAAAACACGCGCAATTTACGACTGTTTTCCCAAGAGTGGAACTTTGATTGGTTTGTGGGGAAATGACAAGGGCGGAAATCTGGTGGCGTTAAGTTAGGGGAGGATCTGTGCGCCTGTCACCGCCCAGACTGAATTATTTCTCTGAAGCTGCAGATTTAAAGCCTACGCTAACTACCTCTTCTGTCACAGCCTGAAGATTAGACAGCTATTCATCAGAGCAAAAACAATTGGTCTTTCATTAATTACAATGATGGTGTTATTCATTAACCTGGAGGCTCTGTGGAGGGTTTTTGAAATTACTGCTGATGAAGTTAAGGGTTCCTATCTGAAGGGGCTGCAGTTTGCAATAACAGAGTGATTAAACTTTTTTTATTTGTAAGCCTTCAACTAAAACCATATCATTATTGCATAATCTTGGATGCAGAGATGAAGTAGGAGATGTGAAAATGCTTAAAACTACTGTGTGTTTTCCTGATCAAAACCTTTTCAGCCCTCGGACTTAATTAGTAATTATTTCAATGTGAGTTTTTGTTTTAAGTTTTCTTGTAAATCCCTAGAAAGATCCAAAATCCATCCATCAAATATCAAAGGACCAGAGCAGAAATTGAAATAAATTCGCTAATTGTGTGGCTGTCACTGAGATGCCCAAACTATTTTGCTTCTTCTCAGCAACTTAATTTAAATCATAAAATGTTTGTTTTTTTGGTCCGAAAACAGAAAGGTCAAATTAAAGTTGTTTTTTTTCAGTAAATGAAGCCCCGGAGAAGCAACGGCCATCTGGCTACCAAAACAGTCCACAGGCCATTGTCTGGATGAGAACCGTGACTCAGCAGGAAGGAGCTGAACAGAGGTCAGCCGAGCTCCAGGCAAGGTCACCAGCAGGACCGGACAAGCTGGCACGACTCTTCAACCAGAGAAGACACACACACACACACACACACACACACACACACACACACACACACACACACGGCTAAAAGGTCCCCTGAAGCTTCTGTCGATCCATCTGCGGATTATTTTTATCATTCCCAAAAAGGTGATGATATTGATTTTCTGGGGTTCGGCTGAGAGTCTGTGTGTTTGAGTGATGCTTATCTCAGTATGCAGCACATCACCTGTCTGTCAGTGTCACACCGCAGCACTGGCCAGTGTTGTATATAAAATCCTGCACCAGCTTATAAATAAAAGATTTCATATATTTATGACTTGATGTACTTTTCTTAATCTTTGCTTACAGAAAGCAGCGAGAACTTAACAGAAAACTTGAATAAAATGCTGAGAAAGATCTGGTTTCCTTGAACGGCATTGGCATCTAGTTTCATAGGTCAGTTTTCAAAACAATAACAAAGCTGCCAGTACTGGTCAAAAAAATATTCATGGTGAAGGGAAACGGTGTGGAAAATCATCACAACATCTGCCAAACATAGATAAAAATAGCAAAATAGAGGACCAGCAGTTATAGTTTGAAAAGTAACCCAACCGGCAAATGCTGTTAACCGGCATGCAACCAAATGTGACCGCTTTTTGGAATGATTTCAGTGATTTTAGCCACTTTTCTGAGTCTTAATGCTCACCAAGAAACTACCAAACTACCTTAACTAAGTGAGAGTGAAATCAGTTCCAGTTAAATTGTGGCGCCGCCCCTGTGCAGTTGTGGAAAATTCACAAAGAATGGATTGCAGCCGCTGATGGCATCATGAAACCGCTATCTGCCCCGTTTCAAAGTTGAATTTGCTTATTAAAGCACAATTCTCCCATAAAGTGTTGAATCTACTTGCAGTTATCAGTCATATATGCATTTTTTTGTTACGTCCCTTTGACCCATACAGTTGGACATACTAGCGTGTGCACTTTGCTCCATTTCTCATACGTCCTTCCAAATAAGGCTGAAACATAATTTCTTGTCAAAAGAGGTCAAACTTCCACTGTTTTGATTGAGCTCAAAAGGAACAAAGCCAGGAACATGTTTTTATATTAATTTGTATTTTCTCTACCCCCTGAACAATAGCTTCACTGTTGTTGCTGGCTGGCAATTTTTATAGAATTAATTACATTTGTGCAGCATGAAGGCACATGGACAGCCTGTACCACAAAGATGTGTTTAATTTCTTTCTCACTCCTGGAAACTGGCAGAAGGGATCACAGAGAAGTCTATTTCTACCCAAACTTCTCCATATTCCACCTCCAACTGTTGAACTTCTTTTTAAAAAGGCTGTTTTTAAAATAATTTTTTTTCTCAGTGTCTTGGGTTTGCTTTTCTTCTGCTGCTTCCTGCATGGCGCCAACATTGCCTTCTTCTTCAGGCCGTGTGCTTTCTTGTTTTCTGATCAAAAGATGCTAGTTTTATTTCTTCTTTTTTTTTCAATTGGTGTGCCAGTGGCACCAATGAACCACATACAGTGTCCCACATGAATTAGCAGTTACATTCAGCAGTGTCAATTTGACACAATATGAACAAATGAAGAAATGTAACGAGAAAAACCTTCTGGGGCTTTTGACATCCCCTAATTTTTTATTTCACAAGCATTTATGAATGAAATGTATTTTAGCCATGAGACCTCATCATGAACAGCTCTTTGACTTTTTTTGTTCTTCGTGATCATCAGAAAACCAGAGCAGCAAATACATCATTTCATGTTACATACTACTCCAATGAGTTCTATTTCATCCTTACTGACCACCAGAGGCAGTGTTTCACACTGGATATGTTCAGTATCACGCTTGCGCAGTTCGAGTATTTATAACAACAAAGTCACGTGTGACCTCGGGTGACTCCCAGACGGGTATAACTTCCGGCGTCATCCCGAGATCGGTTCTTATTCATCTTCTCGCTGCGCAAGCTAACTAGTGTGTTAGCATCAGCTTTGGCTGAACTTGTGTAGAAGAAAGCTCGTCGCCTGTAGCCTCGTGACCTCCGGTCAGAGTTGCGGGTCGCTCGTCCTCCAAAGGCTGCGACAGCTAGAACATCCTAGGAGGAGACGGTGTGCTTCTACGTCCGGACCGTCGAGCCGGACGGCGTACCTATCTTCGGTCATCACCAGGTCGGCTATCTTCACACCGTGAAGCAACACCGGGTGAGATCGACTAATATTGTTTCTGCAACAGCAGATTCCACGGAAGCTCTTGCTCCCGCTAACTAAGTGGACGGCTAACGGAAGCACGGCGCTCGGCATCGCTACGGTCGCAGCCGGCTTTCAGTGAGCAGCGTCCCGGTCAGGCTGACTGAGGGGACGCTAACGAGAGTGACGTCGGTAAACATTTCGGCTGTTATAGGTAGCGTGGTGTTGCCACTCAGGCTAACTGAGACCACGCTAATTCCCACTAGGCTAACTGGTGGGACGCTACCAAGGTTACGTCGGTGACGGTATACAGACGGAGTGTACATCAACGTTGGTAAACATTGCGGCTGTTAAGAGTACGTCAATGACAGTACTAGCAGCGATGACGGTACTGACAGTGTGTAGCTGCTGATACTATTACTGTACTGGTGGGGAGAGTGCCCTCGCTCCCCCCACTAAGACAGCCTGTCCTGTCGCCACGGGACCGGCCTCCACAGTAGCACAGTGCTCCCGCTGTAGCTGACTGCTAGGACACCAGGAGCCACAGCTACTGTACTGGTGAGGAGGGTGCCCTCGCTCCCTCCCACTAGGCAGACTGTGCCTGTCCTGTTGCTACAGGACCAGTCTCCACAGAGGACAGCAGGAATCACAGCTACTGTACTAGTGAAGCAAGTGCTCTCGCTCCCCCCCCCCTAGACAGACTGTGCCTGGCCTGTTGTCACATGACCGGTTCCCCACTAGCTCAGTGCTCTCGCTGAAGCTTACTGGTAGGACTGATGATCACAGCTACTGGACTAGTGAAGAGAGCGTTGCGCTCCCCTCTCCTAGACAGACTGTGCCGGCCTGTTTCCACAGTAGCACAATGCTCTCGTTGAACACCAATAATCACAGCTGCTGGACTAGTGAAGAGAGTGCTCTCGCTCTCCCCCCACTAGACAGACTGTGCCTGTCCTGTTCCACAGTAGCACAGTGCTCCCGCTGAAGCTTACTGGTAGGACACCACGAATGCAGCTACCGCACTAGCGAAGAGAGCCGTAGTAGCGACGAAAGTGCTCTAGAAGGAGATAGAAGCGCTCCCTTCACACTAGACAGACGGTGTCTGACCTGTTTCCACAGGACTTGTTACCACAGTAGCAGTGTTCTCGCTTGGCTTACTGCTAGGACACCAGTAATTACCGCTACCATACTAGGGAGGAGAGTGTCCTCACTCCCTATCTCTTACTGTTCCCTGCCCCTTCTCTAGCAGTCAGCAGAGCGCCCTGCTCAGACTGACGATTAGTGGGGCAGGGTCCCCTCAGACTCGTGCTTAGGTTTAACCTTGCCGGCTGTGGGACCGGTGCGGCTCCTCTCCAGCCTGAAGACGGCCATGACCCTTGGTCTCGAGCCCGAGGGAGGGTCTCTCGCCTTCCACCCTAGTGCGGAGAGGACTGAGGCATCAGACCCATCCACCGCTGAGCCGGATTTACCATACGGCAGCAGGGGCTCCAGGTCGGCCCCCAGCTCAGCCCAATAGCCACCAGTGGCCTCAGCGTCTCGCTGAGAGGCAGAGCTGCTCCCAAACGCGACTCTTCCAGCGTGTGCCCCCCAGACAACCTCCGAACCGGGGGACTAACGGTCGCGCCCCCCCCAGAGCTTTTAGGGCCAGAGGGGCAGGGACTGAGGTCCTTGGGCTGGCTGTAGGTTATTTCTCCCAGCGTCATGTCAGCTACCAGGCACCTCACGCTCCAGACCCCTGGGTGGTTTCCAAGGAAGCCCTAACCCAGGGGTAAAGCTTCAATTCCGACGCCAGCCCCCAACCTTCAGCCGGGTCAGGGGGACTACCATCACTGACCCGGCAAAGAGGTGGTGGACCCCCGGTCACATCCCGGGGGGTTCTACTCAACCTACTTCCTCGCAAGGAAGAGGGGCGGCAGACTGCGCCCAGTCCTAGGTCCTGGGGTCTTGCCATTCATAGGCTGAGCACAGCAGGTGCCCTTCGTGCTGTTCACATCCGTCAACTTGAAGGATGTCTATTTTTAGGTGCCCATTGTGCCTAGCCACAGATGGTTCCTTCATTGGCCTGTTCAGGCCGTTATCTTTGGTTCAGGGTGCTTCCGTTCGGACACTCCCTCTACCCACAAGTATTCACAGAGGGTGTCACTGCAGCTCCCCCCTTTATGGCCAGCCAGGACTTGGTTTCCCCTGTTGCACAGACTCTGCTGTGGGACGCCATGGCGCCTCCCTCATAGGAGAAACCTCCTCAGCGGCTGCACCTTTCGAGCGCCCCGAAGGCTCCTCAGGGGACTTGTCCGTGGTAATGGACGCCCTATGTTCGCCTCTTGAAACCGAGGCAGAGGCTGAGATGCACTGCTTTTTTCTCTCCTCCTTGTCATCACTTCGGCAGGCGAGTAAGCGAGCTACACGCCCTGTTGGTGAGTGAAGCCTGTTTGAGGTGGAACTCAAGACAGGCCTGATGTGGCCTAATGCAGCGTTTTCCCCCAGGGGTGTGGGAATGCTTGTATCTCAACCAGCCTACCTGTCAAGACCCAGGCGCAGAGGAAGGAGACCAGAGGCAGGTTTGAGGTGAAAAAATCCAAAACGTACTTTACTAATCCAACCAAAACAAAACTAGGCACTGGCAACTCAACAGGCTCACAGAGGACACGAACAACAAGGACCGGAAACAAAGACAGACTGACAGGGGACGAGGGAAAGCGGGGGAGTATATATAGGAGAGGGGAAACACAGGTGGAGGGAATCACAATCAAGGGACACATGGCTGAGGGCAGGTAAAGGGAATCACAATCAAGACACAAACACACACACACACACACACACACAATTCACCCAACCCACAGGGCATTACACTACCCAGCTGGTACAGTCAGAGCTTCTGTGCCCGGTGCGGGTCCTCGAAACCTAGGTCAAGGCCACCGCATGCATACAGCGGTCGGGCCAGTTTTGTTGTCCTAGGAGGGACCTAAAAAGGGCTGTGCCCTTTCTAAACAGCGCCTGTCCCACTGGATAGTGGAGACCGCGGCCTGTGCATACAGAGCGAACGGCCGTGCTCTGACATCCGGGGTAGGGTGCCATTCTACCAGGATTGTCTCCACATCAAGGGCAACCTTGAGGGGTGTGCCCGTGCAGGATACATGTGCTGCAGCCTTAGGGGCATTACCCAGCACTTTCAACAGAGACTACAGAGTGAACGTTGCAGCCCCTCACCTACTGGGTGTGGTTCTTGCCCCAAATTCCTCAGCTTGAGCCATATGAGGTAGTTCCTGTGGGATTCCTCGTGACTTTGTTGGTATAAGTCATCCAGTGTGAAACACTGCCTCTGGCGGTCAGTAAGGATGAAATAGAACGAAAGTTACGAAGGTAACTACGGTTCTATGAATCCTGGATGACCGCCAGAGTTCTTGGTCACTCGGAATCTCGTGATTTCGCGAGAAGATTCTGCAGAACCGATCTCCCGGCTGGGAGTCACGTGACTTTGTTGTTATAAATACTTGAACTGTGCAAGCGCGATACTGAACATATCCAGTGTGAAACACTGCCTCTGGCGGTCATCCAGGATTCATAGAACCGTAGTTACCTTTGTAACATTCGATCTCCTGCCCGTTGGATAGTTGAATGAATGTGTCGGCCAAATTAAATTTATGTAAAAGAAAAATGACAGCATCAGTCGTTTAACCAAAAAGCCCAGTAACAACAGATGTTAAATCGCCATCCACAAAAAAGTAAAGGATACCTGTCTGTCTGAAGCAAAGGAAGAAGGGTTTCTTACGGGGTTTAAATTGGACTCAATATGACGTTGAAGAAAATCCATACCACACCTGGATACTGAATATACTGTAACAGGTTGTAGAATCATGAGCTAATATTCAGTGTTATTATATTACTGGAGTGGAGTTATGTTATTGGTCCACCAATATAACCCCTGATTGTTGCTCAGCATGGGGTTGAAAGGTTTTCTACTTCAATAATCTATTCACAATCTTGTGTTTTTGTGTAGAAGTGCCAGAATCAAGCATCAAGTTATTAATGCATTTTCACTATGAAGCTTTGCTGATGGAGTTTTACACAAAACCACTGAAAAAGGCCCATACTCTGCAAAACATGAATAAATAACAGTAAAAATAGGTATTGCACAGTGGATGTGCAAGCCTGGAAAAGTGAGATACTGCGTTTCTACTAATTTGTAATATTAAATATTCATCATGACACTTGTTTGGTCTCAAATATCCATCCCTTAGTTAATTATTTGCATTTAATTAGCTCCCTAATTCTCGGTTTCATTTAAAGTCAAATGTATGTACAGTATAAGCGTCCCAGACTCTTCTTCTATGGTTTCTGGGTTTGGCTCGGACTCTCATCCTATAAACAGTCCTGCCAGACAGCCAAGACTTAAAGCCGCTGTCTGGTTTAGTGGACTGATGCATTCGGTGCAGCAGTAAAGTATTGAACTGTGTGAAGTTGGTGTCACAGTGAGATGGGAGATGCTAGTTAACCTGCCATGATGAACTGCTTCAATGCCATTTGTCACAGCAGCCGACTGTGAAGCTCCGCTAGAGTTTAGCTCTCTGAGGGAGGGGGAGAGAGAGAAAAAAACTCCTCCAGACAACACTAAATAGTGTAGAAGGTCAGATTTATTTCAAACATACATCACTATGTTGAGCACCCAACAAAAGAGCAGTGCTCAAACAGCCCTGAGCCTTTCTGTGGTGAAAGGATTTTTGCAAATTACAGCACATAGTTCTGCACAGTGTGCCCAATAAATGAGTAATTTGTGGATAACAGAATCAGGATAATGCACTTTGTTGTTTTCAATGCTGCACTAGATATTCTTGTTTATTAAATAACAACGAAGGGAAACTACATGTATTTTAAGAAGAAAAAAAAAAGCTGCAGAAAATAAAGGGTCAATGTATAAACAGATGAGGATTAGAAGAAGAGCCTTTTAAAACTCAGTCGAGTGAAGTCAAGGCAAGTCAAGATGATGTTACGTTACTCTATTCAAATAGATAACAGTCTACATACCTGTCTGGCACAATTTATTGGAGGTGTCCGTATCCTTGTACAGAGCTCTGCACAAGGCTAATACATTACAAATAAGTTGAGAAGAAACTGACACGTTTAGAGTATTACATCATATCTGTACTTGGGTGCACTGATGCGAGGGAGGTGAAGAACCCGTATGCACCTCCTTAAGGGCCTTGCTGCAATGGATTATTAAGCATGATCGAGGGCTCACCTTGTTGGGCCGCTCCCATACACTCGCCTCCATTTCTATAAAGTGAATAACACTCGTCTCCATTTCTATAAAGGGAATAACTCTCACTCCATTTCTATAAAGTGAATAACGCTCACTCCATTTCTATGAAGTGAATTCACAGCGAGGGAAATGGATCCCCTCTTGGACTCGCTGCAGTTCAGAGAAGCAGGGCTGAGGACGGGCCGGTGTGCAGGTGCAGTTAATAAACTGTGTTGAAACTGATGTCTTCACTTGCAGTACAACCACAGCACAGCTTGTTTCATGTGACCTCCTTCATCATTGTGATTGATTTAGCCCTGCGGAGCTTGTTACTACGGGCAGAGAGGATAAATGCTTAACTCCTCCTTAGCTGCGAGCCGGAGGCTCCTTTGTCTTAAAAGAACCCCGAAACGTGTTCATATATCATTGGCCTAGTTGCCAATTGTGTTTTGGTCCGCGACCTTTTAAACTTGTTATTGATTGTGAGAAGCTTGTGAGCAGCATCTCAGACGTGACTTTTTCTGTTGAACGTGTTTCAGACGGTTACAAAATTAACATTTATGCACAGTATATGGACACTCTCTAATGAAACATACGTCTCTCTCTGCTCCAGACAAAGCCCCCTTCTGCCCGTTGAGTTCTTTTACACCCTGTTATCGAGTTATATTTTCCTTTGAGGATGGAGCTCTAGTAGTCCAGTTTAAATGGTTTATTTCTAGTTTTGTAATTTAGTAATAATTGTTGTGATAGTTTAGGTGGGAAGCTCTGCTCCTGCTGGCTGGCCCAGACTTCCTCCGTCTATTTGTTGCTTTTGGGCAGGCCTCCAGATTTCCTTAGTGTTGGTTCATTTCTGGTATCATTTATAAATAACATGTTGTGGCTTTGGTAAACTACCTCTCCAGTATGGCTTCCATTTATAAAAGTCGCTGGTCACAAGGTCGGCCCAAATGTGTTTTACATGTTGTGGTTGTAACAAAAAAGTCTCTGAGCTTAAAAAGAGACGCTTTGTACTTTGCTTGACTTCAGCACCATGCAGAGAAACACCATTTACCAGAAAAACAGGGAGAAATGGTTCCAATGTGAGATTCATTATTCTATTGTCTATTTTTTGTTTTGTGTTGTTATTGTTGTTTTTTACAGCATATTGTATACCTTTCAAACTTGCTGTGAAAAGGCCTTTATTCTGGGTATTTCATGCAGCTCAGTCACGCATTATCCGTGTTATTGGTGTGATTTAATGGGATTCATGTTGTGCAAGCACTCAGATGACTGTCTGTGTAATGAACGCAGATGCTTTCAAAGTGGCGCTGGATCACATTATTTCTTTTAGAATTGGACAATAAATAGAGGCAATTGATTGGACAATAATAACACAGTCATCCAGATTGCAATCCACTACAGCAGCTATTTCGGTTAATGGGTTTGTATATCATCTGAGCAAGGTTTCATGGACTTTCATGGGGAAGGACAAAAAGTTTTAAAAAAAACATTGACATACTCGTGAGAAGATTATGTGAAACAAAAATCCATGAGGTTAAATCTCTGTGTGCATTTACCTTTTCCGTGTCAGACAACCCAACAGTAACTGATTAGAAAAAAGAAAAAGAAATCCAGGGACGAATATCCATTTCCTGGGTGACAATTTGTCATTTAATTAGCGAGCGCACAATACCAGGAGGACAGTCGCCCGCCTTGGCTGTGCCATCCATCATGACAATATGCCACCAGTATTGTATATCCATAATCATTATCTGCATACAGAGAATGGGAAAACAATGAGCCACCTTGCGTCCCCCCCCCCCCCCATCGGTCTCGCTCTCCGCACCAAAGACGAGGTAAAGGTTGGCCTGTTGCTTCCGGTTGCCATTTAGAGGACATCTATTATGGAGACGGCAGCGCGCTGAGGGTCGGGCTCCCACCAGGAGCCTCCTGCAGGCAGACACAAGTGAACTTTGTCGCAGCGCTTCTTTCCATCTCCACTGTCACACTCTACCTTCTTAGCTAATAAAGTAGAACTGACTAACCTTTAATAACCGAGGTGACCTTTTTGCAGGGAAGCGTGTTGGATGTGTGTGGATGAACGGTCCGAGATGGCGCCTGTAAGTTGTCGGGATCATGAGCTCAAGTGGCTCTTCCATTTGCCTGTAAAAAGGACGGCTCCATAGACTGATGTGCTAAATGTGAAAACCCTTCTTTTTCTCTGCAGTCTGGCCTTTTTATCCACACCGAGCTGGCATTTACAACAAGCACAACATTCATTTTTATGACAACAATCAAACTGAATTTGATTGTTAATTTGTAACGCAGGCAGGAAATACAGCAATGAGCTTTTCAATTACACTGATTGACAAATTATCACCACCAAATATCTATCCATTTGGCAGCAGTGTTGAGAAACGCATATATATCACCTTCAAAATGTGACGTGCAACTGCATATTGAGGCCATCATAATACTTTGTTTACAGAACTGATATCATATTCTGGGGAAAAATAATAAAGTTGTAAATTTAGAAGGAAAATTTGCCAGAAATCATAAAAAAAAAAAAAATGTTTTCTGATATCAACGAGGCAAAGTGAAGAGAAAAACCTTACACAGTAATAAATTAAAATAATAACAAAAACCTGATTTAAAAAAAAGTGCCTTTTTATTATTTTTAAAGGAACCACATCACTTTATTTATTCTATTTATCACTTCATTTAGTGTTTGCTGTGCTAAAATAAAGGAGAAGCCTTCGGACGGTTTAGCCCTCCGCTCAATGTATCTAATAATTTCATGATTTTATAATCTAGCAAATGTGTTTATTTTCCCTCGTAAATTTACAACAAAAATCTCCCAAATAATTCTCCCCTGCCTCAGCTTCATAATGTAGCACCCTAGGTCCAGGTACCGTGAAGGTAACACCCATACACCACAATGTCAAAGTTCTTTCTGCAGCTCTCGTTTTTATTTGAGGCAAGCATGTGTCACCAGTGGCAGCTGGGTTGACAAGGGAGTGAACGCTCACAGCTGCGTGACCGCAATATCAACTAACAAACAACAGATAAACAAATAAACAAATAACCACATAAACAAATAAATAAACAAATAAAGAAACAAATAAAGAAACAAAAGACCAAGGCAGCGGTCCCCACGCTGTAAAAGAAATAAAATGAAAACATAATTACAAACCCGGAACCGCCAACCCGGAAACGACCCCCCCCCAACGGACGCTCCCGGAACCCAGCACACAAACACATACCCCTGACGGAGAGGAACACGGGAAGAGATCTGGCTAGCGCCGCTGCGCGGATCAGTCCTCCCTACGCCGCGCGAGCACGCTACTCCAGCACGAGCACCCTACGCCAGCACGGATCAGTCCTCCCTACACCAGCGGAGACCCGGGGGGAAATAACCGTTCCCCAGCGGGTGCACCCCTATAACCGGTCCGGCCGGAACCCACTCACCCCCTCATCAGTTCCACCTGGCCACATTCACCCCCTCCTCAATCACTCAGTGTCCCACATGTTCCTCAACCCACTCATGCACATTACCCCCAAAATCCTCTCTATCCTGTCCCAGCCAGACATCCAGCGGAATCACTGGGGCCCTCCCAAACAGTAGAAAATACGGCGAGTATCCAGTACTTTGATGCTCCGTGGTGTTATATGCGTACAGCAGCTCTGGCAGGTACTCAACCCACCTCCTTTTCTGCTCCGGGCGCAGGGTACGCAACAGATCATGCAGCGTCCTATTAAACCGCTCACACTGTCCGTTCCCCTGGGCATGATATGGGGTAGTTCGACTCTTCTTCATCCCATACAACCCACAGAGACCCTGGACAACCTCAGCCTCGAAGCACTTCCCCTGGTCCGAGTGCAACCTTGCAGGGACCCCATAGGGCTGAATCCAGTGTTTCACCAGGGTCTTGGCAACGGTGACTGCACGCTGGTCCCTGGTTGGCACCGCGACCGTAAATTTGGAGAACACGTCTGTAAAAACCAAGACATTCTCTCGTCCGTCTGACGACGGTTCGAGCACGGTGAAGTCCATTGCCACCACTTCCAGCGGCCGACAAGCGAGCAAACTCCCCAACGCTGCCACCACCCTTGGCTGTGGCGCTTTAGAAACAATACACCTTTCACAAGTCTTGCAAAAAACCTCCACATCCTCAAACATTCCCGGCCAATAGCACCGACTCCGAACCAACTTGAAGGTTCTTTCCACCCCTTGGTGCCCATGGTCAGTGTGCATGCGAGCTAACACCTCACGGTGTAACACCGCTGGCAACAAAAGCTGCTTAATCTGTCCTTCCCTCTGGTCACACAACGTCCGGTACAGCACACCCCCTAGTTCCACAATCCTTCCCCACTGTCTCAACAGTGCAACTGTTCTTTTACCTTCCTGCAACCTCTCGTCCCTAGAAGGCTTCACCCCCCTTCCCCAGTACACTCGAAAGGCCGATATTACAGTGTCTACCTGCTGCAAACTAGCCAAGGCAGCCATGTCGAACGAGGGAAAGCTAGACATGGAAGCTTGGTGGGGGCTGGCACTGGTCTGCTGACACACCGCCACCCCATGGGGTTTAGACAGCACACTCCGTGTGTCCTGAAAACTTTGCGCCACTCCTCCTTCCGCCTGCTCCGCATACTGCCTGGAGAGAGCATCCGCCCCTGCATTCTGACTACCAGGCCGATACACCAGCTGGAAGTCGAACCGCGCAAGTTCAGACACCCACCGCTGTTCTACAGCTCCAAGCTTGGCGGTTTTCAGATGGCTTAACGGGTTATTATCGGTGAACACTGTAAACTTGTTCCCAATCAGATAGTCCTTAAATTTATCCGTGACAGCCCACTTCAACCCCAACAGCTCCAGTTTCATGGCGCTATAATTCTCCATATTCCTCTCCGACGGCCGGAGGCCCCGACTGGCGTAGGCTACTGGCCGTCGCTGTCCCTCCCCCTCTTGTGACAAGACAGCCCCCAACCCTTGGTGGCTAGCGTCAATCTCCAGGAAAAAAAGGCTTGCTGAAGTCTGCATAGCCCAACACAGGCGCGGAAACTAGCTTCCGTTTTAATGCTTCAAAAGCATCCTCACAGGTTGCGTCCCACAACTGGCCCCACCCTTGGGCCGACGAGGGCTTCCGCCCCCCTTTGCCGGATAATCGCGTGGACAAAGCATGGAGGGGGGCTGCCAATGTGGCAAAGTTTCTCACAAACCGCCTATAAAAACTTGCGAAGCCCAGGAACGACTTAATTTCCCCCACACTCTGCGGGTGCCGCCACTCTGCCACCGCCCGGATCTTCGCCGGATCAGTAGCCACTCCCGTAGCCGATATGACATGTCCCAGGTAAGCAACCTCCGACCGAAAGAAGGAGCATTTACTCAACTTGACCTTGAGATTGAACTGCCCCAACCGGGACAACACCAAGTCCAGGCGCTCAAGGTGTTGTTCAATGGTAGATGAAAACACCACAATGTCATCCAGATACAGGAGGAGTGACTGGAACCTCTGATCCCCCAAAATTCGTTCCATCAACCGCTGAAAGGTACCTGGCGCATTACAGAGCCCAAACGGCATCCGTGTAAATTCATACAACCCGAAGGGAGTGCAGAATGCAGTCTTACTGCGATCTTTCTCAGCCACTCCCACCTGATGGTAACCACTTGAAAGGTCCAGGGTGGTAAACCACCTTGAACCGCTCAACGCATCCAAGGACTCCTCAATACGGGGAAGCGGGAAAGCATCTCGGCGTGTTCTCGCATTAAGCTGCCGGTAATCCACACAGAGCCTCAATGACCCATCCTTCTTCCTCACTATCACCAAGGGGAAGGAGTAGGGACTACTACTTTCCCGGATAATGCCCTGCTGCAATAGCTGTGATATATGCCTTTTCACTTCCTCATACTGACTAGGGGGTATACGCCGGTAGCGCTGCCTAACCGGGGCTCCGTCTAGGACCGGAATCTCATGTTCTATCACGTCTGTAAATCCCAAATCCCTATCTGACTTTGCAAAGACCCCGGAATGCTTACTCAGAAGCTGCCTCACTTTCCATACCTGTTCTTCGGTCAGCCCTGGAAATTCCTGTGCGGCTACCTCTGGGGGCAGCTGCTGCTGCTGCTGCTGCTCTGCAACCCCCCCCCCACCTGTTCGCACAACAGGACTTGCTCTTCCTGCGGCCCGACCCGTTCAAACTCTACCCGGGAAGTACCCCCCGACACCACTTCCACTACGTGGATGGAGCCTAGGCAGGTCTGAGACTCAACGGTCACATCCGCGTGCCCTACATTCACCACGGGTACTGCAACCTGTCCATTATCCACTGGCACTACTGCATTGGAAACAAGTAACTCCCCCGGGAGGCTCCCCTCCCCTGCCCCCAATGACTCCACACACACGAAGGAGCCCGGCAACACCCGTCCAGCGGGAACTGACGCAGGTACGAAACACATGGATCCCGCCGGAACACGGAAAGGTATGGTGGAATAGGTGAAGCATATAGGTGAAACAGTCTGCTCCCGCTGGCAAACCGAGAACGCCAAACCCCAAACTGCATCCGAAGCAGATGCGGAACCCTGCTCAGCATTCGATACCGACGGCCCCATCTCGTAAAACTGCTTGATTACATTCATCCCCAATATGCACGGAACCGCTACTTTCCGCTGTAAGGTCACGGTATCCGTAGGGTCCCGAACGACCAGAATCCCCCTCCCTTTCGCCTTTTTTCCCAATGCACACACATCCCTCTCAAAATACCCCAGGTAAGGAATGCCCAACCCATTGGCCGCCGACAGGGAAAGCCACTCACAGTTTTCCAGAGTCGGCCTAAAGTGCTGCTCAAAAAATGTCTCTGTGACGGTTGACACGTTAGACCCTGTGTCTAGGAGACATCTGACCTTCACATCCCCCAATAAAACGTCCACAGTTGGACATTGGCCGACCAAACATTCATACTCTTTTTCTGGAACCATAAAGTGTGAGCCCGACTGAACCTCGCCCGTAGTTGGACTCATTACCACAGGGGGGGAGAGTTTCCCTGCTGCTCAGCGACCTGGAACCTGTCCTGGGAGACCCCCTGACGACCCCCCAGAGCTGTCCCCCTGCTTGGAGCCCCGACTCGACACTGTCGCGCCAGGTGGCCCGCAACCCGACATCTAAAGCATATAGGCTGACCTTCAGCGTCAAACCTGGGTAGTTCCCCCCTTCCCCCCGCTCGGCCAATTCCTAGACCGGACAGCTCAGACACTTTTCGCGCCAGATCAAAAATCTGAGACTGCTGTTGCTTCAGCGTGCTCTCAATCTGGACCTGCTGTCGCTTTAACGTTTGCAGGATTTCCACCATCAATGGGTCAGGCTCGGGGAGAGCAGCCGCAACAACTGCATTGGATTCTACAGAGCCCGTTCCCATCTCACATGAGCTTGCCCCCCTTCGACTCTGACCACCCGCTGGCTCCCCATCTTCCCACCTCAACGCCTCATCGCGCAACTCAAAGAAATTGATCTTAGTCTTTTGCCGAATCACCTTCCTTAACTCCCTACGAAGCGCTAGATCCCGAACATTCTCTGCGAATTGATCCCGTAAAGCAAAATCGCTACACCAGGCCTGCTTGATGTCACAGTGACTAATATCCTCCATAACAGCCAACAGGCCGTGTGAATATTCCCTAACGGATTCCCCTTCTCGCTGCCTCCGATCGAAAAATAGCTTTTGCAATCTGGTCAATGACGCAGGCTGCCCATATACCTCCTTCAGGATCTCCAGAATGCGCCTAGGGTCTTTCCTCTCGCTCTGTGACCGATATCGGATCTCTTGTCTGGCTTCCCCACCCAAATGGTCATAAATGTACATCGCCTTCTCGGTATCCTGAAACTGACGGTAACCCAGAACTGCATCCATCTCATCCAACCACTCATAAAACTCAGCACAGGACCCCCCATTGAAACCCGGACACTTTTTTTCTTTTGGCACATAAATGACACGCTCCCTGGCTCTGGTATCAGCAGCCTCACCCCCCACTTCCCTCAGGGAATCATTAATGTCCTTTAAGGCCTGCATAGCTGCCTTGTCCTGCACCGCCCTGTCCTTCAGGGCCTGTAGCTCCGCTCGCAGGTCGTCGTCCATCTTGGCCGGTCACACAGTCTACTCCAGCTGACGATCCCGCTCTTCTGGCCGAGTAGAATTTGTGAGATCCACTGCCTTGGTCTAAAACCTATTGCCTTGTCACCAGCCCCGCTTCTCCACCCCCAACTGCCACTGCCCAACGGGACCCTACTCACAGCGCCAAACTGTAGCACCCTAGGTCCAGGTACCGTGAAGGTAACACCCATACACCACAATGTCAAAGTTCTTTCTGCAGCTCTCGTTTTTATTTGAGGCAAGCATGTGTCACCAGTGGCAGCTGGGTTGACAAGGGAGTGAACGCTCACAGCTGCGTGACCGCAATATCAACTAACAAACAACAGATAAACAAATAAACAAATAACCACATAAACAAATAAATAAACAAATAAAGAAACAAAACAATAAAGAAACAAAAGACCAAGGCAGCGGTCCCCACGCTGTAAAAGAAATAAAATGAAAACATAATTACAAACCCGGAACCGCCAACCCGGAAACGACCCCCCCCCCAACGGACGCTCCCGGAACCCAGCACACGAACACATACCCCTGACGGAGAGGAACACGGGAAGAGATCTGGCTAGCGCCGCCGCGCGAGCACGCTACTCCAGCACGAGCACCCTACGCCAGCACGGATCAGTCCTCCCTACACCAGCGGAGACCCGGGGGGAAATAACCGTTCCCCAGCGGGTGCACCCCTATAACCGGTCCGGCCGGAACCCACTCACCCCCTCATCAGTTCCACCTGGCCACAATAAGTATACATATTTTTTAACCAACAATGGCCCTGATACGCAATGGTAGCTCTGTGAGTCTTCATTTTACGTTTGAGTAAAGCTACCAGTGATCTCATCAAGGGTTAAAAAATGCCTGATCAGATCAGCCAGCGTCAGCTTGTAGCGCATAGCAGTAGAACTGCAATCTGCCTACATGAACGTGTGATTATCTACTGTGGCTTAAATCGACACACTGCTATGTACGCAAACAAAACACCTTTCAGTAAATATGCTAATATGGACACAGAAAGGCATTAAGATGAGATATTAAACACACGAGACAACATAACAAGACACAATAGGATTTAAAAAAGCAAATGTAAAGATACAAATATAAGCTTAGAAAAACCAAACCGTACGATGAAAATCATAGTGCAGCTAACAGTATATAATAAATACTCCTGTGTAGTCCCCCATGAGAGGTCTGGCGCCGCATGTCAGAAATGTATTTTGGCCGGAAACCATTAGCTGCTTCATAAAGGCAGAAAAACAATGAGCTAAAAGCGGCTAATTGGCTCTCTCGAGCCACAGAGCTGCTGCAGTTTCTGTGAGTTCACATAACACAGAGCCATCTGATTCAATGTATGCTAAATATTGATTACTGCTATTTTTGCTTTTATTAAATTATAAGCCAGCACTTTCATGGTTTTATTTGGTTAAATGCATAGAAAAAAACTATTGTAATAGGCCGAGCAAAGCACAGCAAGAGGGGAAAATAATAAAATCTACTGTAATAGAAATAAAGGAGGGGGAATAAATTCCTTCGTCTCACTGCCTTCCACTTTAGCAGCATGTGTCTTTTGCCTTTTTTGTTTACGGAATTGATCTGATTGGGGTATTGCTCTCCCTTTAGGGGGGTGTAACATGCATCCCTGGCTTTGATGAAGTGATTAGCAACATGCTGTTACCTCCAATGACGGCCTCAAGGAGAGAAGGAGTGAACGTTATTGAGCGATTCTGCAGATTGGAGACGGAAGAGGAAAATAACCAGAAAATGTCCCCTTCGCTGCAGGAGAAAACTGTGCAAGTGAAAATGTGGAAAGAAAAGTTAGTGTGGCACTTGTGCTTTTTACATCAGGATTTATCTGTTAATTAAAACGTTTTGGTACACTTGATGGAATTGCATCACCTTGATCTCTAATGAGAGATTGCACCAGCGCTGTTAAATGTGCACCAATGACATATTTATGGTGCCCTCGCTTCAGGCAGCCATTTAATGTGGTTAAGGCCTTAAAGAAGTGATTAGCAACAGGCTGAGACAGCGAGTAAATGCAGACTGTGCTGAGGAGAGGTCAATTGTACAGATTTTTCCAATGAACGTGTAATGTATGCTGTTTTGCTCCGCTCTGTTTCTTTAGAGCACAACATTGTCCAGACTGTCGCACTGCTCGGCGACCGTGTGGTTTTAACCTTTTGAGCCGATAGAACTCTTCCCACAAGGCTTTACTGTATGTCAGCAATTTAAATGAAGTTAATCAACGTTGTGGTTCCGGAGATCCTTTAGGTAACGTCACTTATTCTTCTCTTTTCTTGACCAATAATGGCACCGCGAGAATTGGGGCTCAAAAAGTAAGATGCCCTGCAGGTTCCTTCTTGTAAACACATTCAGTGTTTCTCACAAAATGCATGTTGTGTACTCGAGGCGTAACAAATATGTTAACTGCATTCCCCGACGCATAAAGGGTATGTAATTGCATTGTTTACTTATGTTCGACAGTACTCTTCTGCCTTTTGCTGATGTGTTACTATGTTTTTTTTAGACTTTCCTGCCATTAACTAGTAATACCCGAGACTACAAGTCCTTCCTTCCTGCTGCTGTCAGACTTCTACAACCACCTCAGCTCGCAGTAGACCACAAAAACACTTAATAACACTTAAATCACTTTAGTCACTTTAACTGGTGCAATATAAATACATTTTAAATACTTTTTATTCCGTCTGTTTATATATAATATTGCTATTGTTGATTATTTTCTTCATTACAGTTTATTTATATGACTTGTTTAGTGTCTCTTGTGTGCACTGCTGCTGTAATAGTCCAATTTCCACTGAGGGACTAATAAAAGATTATTTTATCTTATCTTACAGCGTATCTTTAATGTAAATCTCTGTATTGCTCTTCTGCACTGATTGAAAAACAAATACTGGATTCAAACAGCATTCGGAGACTCTTCCCTGAAGAGGTGTGTGATGGTTAAATGTGCAGCTCATTGGAAATATAACAGTATAACCATTCAAATTGGATTCATTAACCACTCTACATAGTCCAGACTCTTTGCTGTCCTGGATCCACAATGGTGGAACAAGCTCCCCGGCCAAGTTTCCTGCTTTCCGGACTCGAAGACAAGTCTTTGCTCTTTATGGGAACATCCAAGAAGACGCTGATCAGTCATGTGAGTTAAATGTTTGCTACGTCATAATTTATTTGGCAAATGTTTCCATAACCCATTTCGTACTATCAACTATTTTCCAAAAAAAGGCAAAAAACCCCACCTTTTTTGCAATTAAGAATGTTTTATTGGATTTTGCTGTTCCCACACAGCTTTTCTAATGCAATACCTCTAAATGCACAAATGTGTGTGCATGGGAACACAGCTAATTATAGTTGCTTTGTATAAAAGTGTCAGCTAATTAAGTGTTATGTAATATCTACAGTATTTGAGTAACATTCAATCTATTTTTCAAATAGAGCTCCAAAGAAAAAGCCTCAGATTCCAACCAATCTTTTCTTATTTCAAGAGCTGTATCCATACAATTCTCTAGATTACAGAATGTTTCGCCTGATTGTAGAAGTGCACATTTTACCTTTTTGTTACAGAAGTCGACACTCATTAATCAAAAATATGAGCACGGACATGTTTTAACTTTTCACTAAGATTGATGATCGAAACTCTGTATGAGAGAGTACATTGAGTTACAGGAGCTGGTGGAACAGAGGCTATGGCTATAGGAGAGGGGGCGTGACTCCAAGGGTCCATAACTCAAGAGTGACGGGTGACCGTGTTAGCCTATAAAAAAGTTGATTTGTTGGAGACTGTGTGTGTGTCATTAGAGAGAGTTGGCCTGAGAAATGCTTGCGGAGAGGGGCTTTAAATCTACAGTAAATCTTCCTTTCTGGCAGCGGCTGCCTCTGATGGAGTAAATATTAGATAGTAAATGAATCACTTCAGAAGGAGAAACTGTGAAATCAGAGATCCTGTGCTGCCAGCAGGCTTCCACGACAAAAGCAAGCAAATGTAAATCGCATGCAGAAGTAAACACATGACGGGACAGATTACAGTGAGGAAGCGAAAGTAAATGCTGGTTGGAAATGTCATTCTGGTGAAGGCGATGGTTCAGCTCCCCTGCTTGGATAAGTGCCACATCTAGAAAAAGAAAGTGACAGCAGAGGCCTGCCTGCTGAAGGAAGGCGACAGCTCGCTCTACTAGAATCTGCAAACGTAATGGCTCGGCCGGTTCGTGCTGTTCCCCTGCGGCATAATGGCTCAGCATAATGACTCCGATGTAAAGAATCTGTGGACCACCCACCAACAGCAATGAGTCAAATGTGCTGCCGTCCCATCAAAGTTCATTCCCTTCAAATCAGGCGAAGCCATTACTGCTGCATCTAAGCGTGGCGAATGCAAACTCACGCAAATTATTGACTGGGCAAGGATTTATCAAGGCTAGTACGAGCTGAGTTGTTTTGCTTGAGGTCAGTATTGACCATCTAAACCCAGACCAGTTCAGGGCCAAGGCCAGAGTGCATCGGAAGCAAGACAAGACCGAGACTTTTAGGGGTTGATACAAAAGGTCAGACCAGTGTGATTCCCACACTGCATGACACATTTACGATAAAACATGTAAACTGTCTGAAAGATCCACATTCATATAAAAAACAAACAGAGAAAAATGATTAAGTTTCCTCTTCATTCACCTCTTTTATTGTCATTTAAACGTAATGTGTGTGAGAGTATAAGTGCATGAGAAATGTCGTGATAAAATACTCAAAGATCATTCTAGGGTGACTTATTTGTGGGCATTTTCCTTTGTTTCCTATAAAAAAATCAATAAGGATGTTAAATGAATCAGACAATGCACAGGCAATTTAATGATTGTGGTCGTGATATGACTCCTCTTTGAGATCGAGACTGATGGGCTACAACACTCAGTTTTGACATTCAGTTAAAATAATCGTTTGCAGTGACTTGGTGCAAAACAAAACAACATATCTGCTGCTGCCATTATCATTCAGGAGTGTGATCTGTTTAGCATCGTAGGTGAAGCTGGAGTCGAACGAAAAAAAAACTCTTTATCTTGACAAGATGAAACCCCTGCTTAAACAGTGATATTAATCAGAGATATTAAAAGCAGTCACATTCATTTGTATTTGTTTGATATGTTGCCGTGGAAATGACATAACCTAACCTCCTGGTGGAGGCAGTGGGATGTCCTATTTAATAAAGCTGACCTGTATACCATGCCCTGCTTTTGTGTCAAACAAGTGTCAATGCAACTTCAAACCCCAGGTCTGAGCCCAAGCCCACCCACTGCATTATTTAGAAAAAGGCACAAAAAAATAATGGGCAGATGAAACCCCACCCACTTTTGTTTCTCGAAAGCGTCGACAAATATGACTGAGCTGAAGTACCGTGGAAAATAAAAGTATAGGGCACTGAATTTGATGAATCTACAGTGTATCAAACCACAAATAAGACTAAAATGACAGACCACAATGGCATCACTCCCTTCCACCGAGGGATGGGAGGAGAGCCGGTGCCCACTCTGGAGACAGACCGTGGCTGAGGGAAGCATGGAATGTATTCAAGAAGTGAAGGTAGTATTTGTGACATCACCCATTGGTTTGTGGACTGCAGTTTTTGCAGGCTCTCGCGTTGGAAATTTTGGCCGTCGCCATCTTGGATTTTTTTAGACTCCAGCGGAATGCTTCATTCTGCAACGTTTAACTGTTTAACGGCAGCCACACAAAATGCAATCGCCCCAGCAGCCAGTTCACATTTCTTCTGTTAGAAGAATAAAAAGAAAAAGCTGGCAGGAGGGTGATCCAAAAGAGTATTAAGTGCTCATGAATAGCTGTCTGTGCCAACGAGCAGATTACCAGATAATGTTTTCATGTACCAGCAGGGAGACGCTTGCGTTCACTGCGCACAGGGCTCTGCCTCGACAAAGTGACTCCGCTTAGCTTTGAGGCAAACTTTCACCCGCCTTGCCCGGGAAAAAACTACTTTGTTTTTAACTGTTCTATTGTGATTACATAAGGTGACCAGATTTGAGTTTTTCACAAACTCAAATCTGGTCACCCTATATGTGAATGCATACAAATGTCACAAATGAAATGAAAAAAAAGACTATATGAACATCTGTTTATTGAACTTTAACAAAATTGCAAAGTGCAAATGTAAAACAAATCTTTTTTGTGGCATTTAGTCCAGTGCTTCTTTAATGTGTCTTGTCCATATATTGCAGCAATAATAACAATTCTAAATAATAAATACTTTATATAGCCACATATTAAAATAAGAAAATGAAGACACTTTTCAGTCCTCATGTATTAAAGCAATAATGATAACAAATACAATATTCTAAATAATAAATTCTTAATATGGCCACATATTAAAGTAAGAAAATTAAGACACTTTTCAGTCCTCATGTGGTTGGGCATATTTCTCTGAAGACTGAATCTTTCCCAAGAGTCGGCGATTACCTATCAAATAGGTATGAAGTGCCTGCTCGGCATGTCATGCACTCAGCTTCCGAAGCATCACGGCCGAGGCGAAAACATGGGTATTTTTTTTTTAGTTCGTCCATGAACTTACATTTACGTTTCGGCATGGCTGCAGATGTCATGTGCTGTTGTAAACAATGCAACTAGTGGAGGTGGCAAGGTGCTCAGTGTTGCCAGATTGGAAATGGCAAAGTATCGTACCAAAGGCTCAAAATGGTCGTATTTGGAGGATAATTATCGTGCATCTGGCAACACTGAGATCGGTCGACCAATGACAGTTCTCTCTACAGTCAGAGCTTGCGCAAGAAGGTGGAACGTAAGGGAGATACCATTTCCAAAACTTGTAAGGGCGTAATAACTAGTTTGTGAAAGACCCAGAGAAACACAAATATCCAACGAGGCAAAATCCCGGACGTTTTTGGAATCCCTGCCGGACGCATTTTTTAGGTCTCGAAAAGAGGACATGTCCGGGAAAAAGAGGACGTCTGGTCACCCTAGATTAGAAGACAAGTAACCCTCCACGTCTTCTTTTTTTTCTTCTGTTTCTGCTTCTGTTGCTGAGAAACAGACACTAACTAAGGGGACAAAACAAGATGCATGCTGACAGTCTCCAACACAACAATATGATAATAGGAAAAAGTAGATTTTTTTTTGGGATGTTTCATGTTTTGCAGTGATACAAGCTCATGTGCCACTTACCGACGAGCAGACATAGAGAGACTGTATAGTCAGATATTCAAATCAGCTTGTTTGCTTCTTTGATGCATTCACATTAGTTTTTTTTAAACTATTGAGACTTGTGCTCTCCATGTAAGAAAATGACAAGTACTGCTACTCGCCAGAATATGGGTGGGGGGGGGGGGAGAGACAGCAGAAAAAGCGACAGAGTTCTCACTGGCATTAGAAGCTGTTGATCCATGAAACCTGAGTGTTTTGCAAAAGCTGCCAGGTTGGCTTGCTGCAGGAAACATGGCAAATAAAAGCAGTTGGCCTTCAGCACAGAGCCAGTGACGACTCCAGGCAGCTGCAAACCAGGAAAACCAGGAGGATTGGATGTTTGTTATTGACCTCATGAACGGTTAGTTTGATTTAAAAAAATCTGTTTTGATGCAATACTCACACGTTATATGTGAAATTATATGCTGTTGAAAGCTCTTCAAAAACCAACAATTGGATCTTGAGTGATGATTTTCCCTTTCACTGCATTCTATGAAATGAAATGCTTGATAAGCAGGAAATGTCATCATATGTTGACGTCTTTATGAATGAGTGTCCAAATACCTTCTTTAGGCTGTCACCTCCCCGTCATCACTTAAGTATCAATATCCAATCACAGCGTTTCTTTATCCATCAAACAATAAACCCTAGATATGTCTTCGCTGGTATTTTGTAGAAATCTAAATGTTATCATTTGCACAAAAATGAATGCACTCAGTCCTTATTAGTTATATTCCCTGTGTATTTCTTAATTTTTGCAGTAAAATAAATAAATAAATGAGCAAAATGTTAATGTACCTTAACTAAAACAACTGACATTTAAATGAACATAATCATTCATTCAAATTGTAATTTTAAAGAATCATATCCCCTGAATTGTTAAATAATGCTGAGAAAAACTATGTATTATGGCATTAATGCAAACTGGTTTCAGCTTCAGTCCCATGTGGCCATCTTCACTATTGGCAAGGCCACAAACACTGACAAAATGCATGAAGAAAGGGCAATTTTTATACTTATTAATAGAAAAATAAAACAATGTAATTATAGTACAAAGTCAACAGATGTGTGCGGTGCAATTCACTACTGCTCCACAATGTCTTAAGATATTTAGGTTATCATATATGCAAGTAGGCATTTCTGAAAATGATCATTTATGTATTATTGTTATTATGGAAGTGTTTCTAATCTGACATTACACACAGGCTGAGGGCGAGGGATTTAAAGTAAACCAGACCATATGTCGGCGATAATCATTAACATTCTACTCATATTCACCATCATAGCCATCACAGTCATAATCGACTCCATCAGCACTATTATCATCATTTCTTATTTTATTTTTGGTCAGCATTTCCCTCAGGCTGCACAGTAATCACACTCCCAAATCTGCTCCTTCAGTCTCTGGGGATTAACGGTGACAGCTCAACAGGGAGTGCAGTAGATGAAACAGTGTGTCCGGCGCATACAACGGCTGCAGTTACATGCAGGGTCTGAACACCAACTTTACTTTTGTGACAGAATCAATGTATGTCAATGGAATTGCTGTGATTACTGGATGTGCTCATGTGGGTGAAGTAAATCTGCACATATTATTTTTTCAATTGGTAAACTATCATTAGGGTTGGGTATCACTTTCAGTATCAATACCAGTCACTGATGTCAGTAGAGTAACTCATTTGATACCTACCATGCTGCAAACAAAAGGGTCAGAAAGTTAGAGGAAGCATATTGTGGCTTTTTGCCAAACAAACACAGGACTTTTGTCCAGGAGACAGCTGTTCTTGTCACATAAGTCTTTTGTGTCGTTGGTCACGTGACTCGTCACACCAACGTCCTGTGCTGACTCTCCATTTCTGCTGTTGGTATTAAAGGGTTGATTCACAAAAAAACATATTCTAATTTACTTCTGGTGGTATCCAGTCATGCAGATAGTTGCAGGTTCATGGGATGAGATTTTTATGAGTGTGTGTGTGTATATATATATATATATATATATATATACACACACACACACATATACATACATATATATACACATATATATAAAATGGTGGGTTTATCTTTGAGCAGCAAAAGCAAAATTCTATTTTCCTCCATGTGATTGGGATGCAGACATATAAAACCAAAATCAAAGAAGAGTTATTTATGCACATCACATGCAAGGCATCTGGAAAAGAACATGGAAGAATATGCTGATGAAAAAACACCACATTGTTTGGGGTTAATGTGCTCGTGTTACAAATATATAGTTTTGTAATGTGGGTGAACTGAGCCTTTAAAACGGCAGAAGCGCGTCGGCAACCATAATTCCTAAAAACCCATGAATCCATCACGTCATCTACGTTGGTTCCCTAGGAAAGATGATCGTCTTAAAGCGGAATGGGCCACATGTAAAGAAGAAGCCCGTCCTTGTCTGAACTTGTTCGGCTTAATTCAAGTTAACTTAATTATCCTCGTGGAGAGGTCGCAATTTCTGACAGACGTACTTTGTGCAGGAAATAAACGTAGTGGAGGGTGTGCCGCTTAAAATCCCAGAAGAGGGGATGAATACTACCCACCTTGAATCACTTAACCTTGTGTATGCTAATGTATCGGTGGGAAGCGGTGACACAAAAGACCAATTATACAGTCGATCCAAACCTCACAAGCTTAAAGAAAAATCTCTAAGCACCATCAGCTGATGAGCCAATTGGACGTATCACATTTTCGAAGTTAACATTTAATGCGTTATCTTTCTTCCTCGACATCAACTCAGCTCTTTTATCGGTAATCAGATCTTTTATCTTCCGACGGAGCCAAAAATACCCCCAAAACTCATCTATTTTTTTTTATGTGCCGTCCTTTTTAGTTTGTGTGTTTTTGCTGATAAAACCACTCTGCTGTTTTCTCCATGACTTGTGATTTTAATCAGACGCACCTTCCAGCAGAATGTGGCTTCCTCATTAGCATTCTCTGCATTCACCTCGGTGCACTGCTGGCTGCTCTCATTCCCACTCGCAGCACTGTCTTCACTGTAGGATATGATACATAATGCATGTACTCCAATGACTCCCCTCTCGCTCCCTCTTTTTTCCTTTTCCATCTCCCCATCCCGTGGTCCAATGAGAATAATGGGTTAAAGGATGCAATATTAACAGAAAGAGAGTGAGATTTATTCCCTGCAAAGCCTATACTGAACTGGAGGGCTTATATAAGTGGCAACATAAGCAAATATATAAATTACCTTTTACCTTTGGCAAATGTTTTTTGTGTCAACATATTCTGTGGACTGCAGAGGATAAAGTGGTACAAACATAATAATAATAATAATAATAATAATAGGGAAACTCATCAGGTTAGTAGAAGAAAGATAAAATCATGTTTTTAATGCAAAACAAGCCAACAATGTCGAGACAAACACGAAGCGATCACAGGAAGTAGCGCCGAGGGAAATAAATGAGCGCGGCTGTAAAAGCTACATGTAATCTCACTTTCGGGTATTTTGCTTACTTTTACAGGGTTGATCAGTTTGTTTAATCAACGTTTGTCTTTTTTATTCAATTTGGCCATCATTTCATTAGATGAACGTATCTGGAAGAAGAATCAGGGATTATTAAGGACGTTTGGATGCACTAGGTTTTGGATTTAACCCCATATGAAGTGATTTAATAAACCTGGCTTGACCTTTCTTGTTTGCAACCTCCGGGATTGTCTGTCTGATGTTTGCTGCCCTATCAGACTTAGTAATTAAATTGGCGAGTGCAATGTTATTTAAGCAGTTTGGACCACTGCTGTAAACTGATAAGACCCAATTGGTCTGGAATTATTCTCGAATGGAAAATAGTAAAAGATCTAGTGATCTAGAGAAAAAGTTGACAGGCCATCAATCGGAATGTATATTAAAGAAAAGGCATGTCAATGGAAAATATTGTGTTCATTGATCTTAGGCAGTATGGTAGCATTATGATTGTACATTGATTTGAGAGACACCTTAAAATCATTATTTTTTTTTAATGATGCTTATTTTATTTTATTTTTTAAATAATGGTTTTCTTTTAATGTCTTTATACTCAGTTAATGGGAATGGTTTGATGGTAGGAAGTTGAAAAGGTTTTACTTAACTGGAAATGTTAAATTTGATGCGGTTTGCAAACTGAAAACCAATAGACATATTGTAAAAAAATTATCACTTTTGACAATGGGGTAAAAAAAGACTTATGACCTCCAGTTGGTGCATCAAATAGTAAATAAATAAAATGAGCACAGAGGTGGAAATGTTATCGGCTTCATGCAAAAGGGAGTACGAGAGCTGACAGCTGCTTGGTGCTTGTTTGGATTGACAGCTGCTTTTTACAAAAAAACATCCCAGATCCAGATTGGGCCTGTTCTTCCACAACAAAAAGAGGGGAATTGATGTTCACCATCTGCACGTCCCCAATTATCTATGATGAAGTTTTTTAACATAAGGACAAATGCAAATGCACGGAAGAGAGTCTCCAGAAGTGTGAGAGTGGCGGTGGAGGAAGTGAAGAGGAGTTACACCGGATCACACAGGACACATCTTTTAGTGAAGCAATTTGCCTTTTTTAGATTCTCAGTCATCTCTAGGTAGTGGTAGCCTATGACTAGATGTATTAAGTAAATGTGACTCACATCAGATGACATCAATGTGCAAAAAACAACAACAACACACACAATGTACGAGACACATCGTCAGCCTCCTGCATGAATGTCTTTAAAAACAACAATCCAGTTGTATCGGTACTTCTTAGTGGGCCTTTCTTTTATAAATCTAATGATTTTGAGGATTTTGTTTTTGCGCCGCACAAACGCATCATATTCATCTGTCAAAAACACCCAACTCATAGTTTTTAGATAAACACAGGGCGCCGCCTGAGAAGAAAATGGGCAGACGCTACGAGCTTCATTTGTGTTCAACTAGTAAACATTTGCCCAGCTTGTTTCACCAAAAAAAGAATAGCGGTAAGAATGTGGCTTTGAGTGTTTCATCTGTTTGCAGACTGTTTGCTTTCAGCTCGTGATTGACAAGAGCTAATGTCATTGTATTAGTTGCCTAGCAACAGTAAAAAGACGCTGCCAGTGCAGACTTCTCTGAATAAAGGCAGGGTGATGCTTATCTGCCCATCTTTCCTCTTACTTGCCTTCTTCTTCCTCCCGTCCTTCCACACAGGACATCTTGTAGGTAGGAGCTAATTCCCTTCAGATTAGAACATCCATTACCCCCCTCTACTTATTCACACTCTTTCTCTGTCTCTGTGTTTCTCTCTCAGTTCCCCAACCTCCACGGTGCTTTCTCTCTAAATAAACCTCATCAATCTACTGCAACAACAAAAGTCTCCACAGACTTCAGAGACGGTCCACGTCACGCTCCGCTGCGCTTCACACACACCGTTCAGCTCGGGGCTGGCAGCGAGGATTCAGACACCGTTCAGCCCGGCAAAACGTTCCTCTGACAGATGACAGAGAGCATGTTTCAGGCCGAGAACCCTCAATGCAAGGCCCCTAACCCGGGCAGTAGAAAAGCTTATCTTGTGCCAGAGGATGCTGCCGAGGGGTTGCATCACAGCTCTCACATTGGACGGGACCAGAAGCATCGGATGTGTGTGGTTTCTTTTAACCATTTACACAATCTTCCCTCCTGTTTCAACCAGGTAGCTTCAGTTCAGAGCAAGCGTTTGGAGATTAGAAAACACTCATATGAGTCAGAGGCACAAATGTCCTATGTTTTGTCATTGAGGTATGGTAAATAGACATGTACTTGTGTAGTGCTTTTCTAGTCTTCCGACCACTCGAAGCACTACATGACATCATTCAAACACTGATGGGAGGAGCCACCTGCCCATCAGGACTAACTAACATTCACACACCGTAGAGCAATTTTGGGGTAAAGTGTCTTGCCCAAGGACACATCGACATGGGCTAGCAGAGCCGGGGATCGAACCCCCGATCATCTGATTGAAGGACTACCCTGCTCACCGCTGAGCCACAGTTGCTGACTTGTTGCTAAGAGATAGCACGTGTAATTCCATGTTGTATCAATGCAAATACACGCGATAATGAGCAAAAATAAAATGTAACACTTGCACTCCTCCTCTGGCTTCAAGATTCCACTTCATGAACATGAGGAGACATAAAGAAAAGCGGAGTCTTAGCTGTCAGAAACTACTTTCCATTAAAAGCAGATCTACATCTTCCTAAAATCTGAAGAAATCCAATAAAGTGAAGAAAACATCTTCCCCAATTTGACAAGACAAATGCAGCATAACAAACTCTGCAAATACAGATGTCTCCCAAACCCAAACACTGTGTTTGAAGCTGTCGCCGTGTCATTGTACGCAGTGAAGAAGGATTACATGCTAAAAAGGGCTCCAATTAAACGTCTACACTGCATCTCCACTTGAACTGTACACAACTCTGGGGAGCGCAGGACTGCATATGAGCAAATTCATGCCCTACTGCGTCCCTATGTGCATATACATTTTGGGAAAGCATTGACTTTTTACCGGATTTTTGTTGGTCAGTTGGTCATTGCGCCAATGAAGCTCAAGCATAAATTCCGTAAGGAAGACACTTTTTACTCTCCGGTTCATGCATAAGCTCAGTCTCTAAGTCTCACAGCGATTACATTACTCCATCAGCTGATTGGGGGTGTGTATGTTGAATGAACCAACCAGTCAGAGTCGCTGCAGTTCCGTAACCAATCAAGCGTGGTTGTCAAACTTTTAAATAGTTTCCCCGCTCTGCTTGCTGTCAGTTGTCATTTCAGCTCAAACCGATGCGCCCCTCATCCACCCCAGGCTCCTCCCGTCAGCATTCAGTCCTGCTCATCATCGGGTTACAGCAACTCCCTTCTTCAACACCACCACCAGTGTCTGGACTCCAGGAGGGATTCTGCCTTTGCAGATATCAGCATCACTACCCCTTGCTTATCCAAATTCAGGATGGAGTCCAATCGCCAAAGACTTTGCACTATTCAAATCCATGCAATTGTAATTAATTATTGTTAAACTCTCAAACAAGTCTCTCCTGATTGAAATAGCGTTCTGCTGCCTCAGGAGAGCAATGCACCAACCATGTACCTGAGCACACTGAAAATGACACCTGTGTCGCTCTGAAACTAGCAAAGACAGCCGCCTAAACAACTTAAAATGTGGGAGGGAAAGGTTGTTTTATGTGAATTCATGAGTTTGGTGAAACTACAGCTGCTATGCTCGGAAACCATCTAATTCCTCTGATAATTGAGAAGCAATTATTCTCTGATATTAAATAGTGTTTTTCTTGTCTAGTCTAGTTCTTTGTGTCTCTGGTTGACTTACTGTGAATGCCACTAATGGAAGCTGCACTTCCCACTCATGCACCCTTACTATTTGAATATGGCTTCTGTAAAACTCATTAGCATGCATTTCATGCAAAAAGGAAAGAGAGATAGAGAGGGAGAGAACATTAAGAAAGACTGAGTAAATGGGCAGATTGGAGGTAGAATAGTTTAGCAAATGAGCTGACAATGAGAGTTTCACCCAACAACTGAACCAAGCCTCCAGCCTCGCAGGGATCCTGCTGTTCACACAAATAATGCAAAGTAATAACGAGAAGTGCTGAAATAAAGTAAGAGAACGCTACAATTATTAATTTCTCTTGTCTTTTTTTTTCAATAACCGAAAAATCTTTAATTCATATACAGATGAGATTAGGTGTTGTGTCCACCGTGGATTCTGCTGAAAAGTGCCATGTTTCAAACCTTTTTGCGCAGTTTCTGAAATTGACCCGAAATGCAATCTATTGCTTCCGTGTACACCAACACAAATTGTCCATTTTATTCCTCTTGTGTCGGCAAGACTTCTTTTTCGAGACGACGTTGCGCTACAAAAAGAGGTTTATGCATCAAAAATACTTTTACACACAAAGTCCTGGGTTTGTTGGAGCCATCCACCTCGCTCTCCTCCTGCCCAACATAAGCGGTCTTTGTCAATATTAAATACTACGTCACAAGCTCTGACCGTTGCATAGTCACATGGATGCGTTTAATGTGTGTGTCCACCATGAAAAAGCATCCTAATTGACTTTCCATTGGCTTTGTTTTTTTTTGTGCTGAGCGACACGAAATTCATGTCCATGAATGCAAAACCAATAGACTATTTCACAACCTGCCAACCTGTGTGCATTTGGGCTCATCAACAAACCCCACTGACTCGGACAGTTACATCCTCAGTGAATTATTTCCAGTTACACACCTTTGCACACCTTCTACTCATTTGTTTTAATACACTCTTCACTTTAATAACATACTTGTCTTAACATAATCTGTATTTGTTTGTCATATTTTATTGGGAATTTTCACATTTTCTTTTTTTTTGTTTAGTGTCAGGCACCAATCACAAAATTTCTCTTATGTGTAACATACCTGCGAATAAACAATTTCTGATTCTGAATATTCTACCATAGACCAAACCAAAACCTTCTTTTTTTTAGACTAATATTACAGTACGCTAATACACAAAATAATGTATGTACACTGACAGAATTAAGTGTCCATCCAATTAATGTCCTCTCGGGTCTTCCACGAACAGATCAAGGTGTGCATGGCTCTGTACAGTGTATACACAGTACACACACAAACAGCCCACACAGTCCCACCTGTATTGGATAAGGCTCCAAACTGGAATACTGGTCATAATTTCACTGCAGCGAGAGAGAGTATCTTCTGAGGTTAAAGTGTCGACTGCTCAGGGCGACTTCAATCTGCCCGGTGCTGCTGGAGAGCAGGAAGCCTCGCCTCTGCCCAATCTAATCTTCAATGTAATCCACGGCCCGACTGCTTTCCCAGCACCACCGTCTGCAGCCAGCGCCTGATCCGCTCGGCAGCAGCAGAAGAGGGAAAAAATAAAAAAAACACAAATGGTCAAAGAGGCTATATTTTGTCACTTAGTGCCTGGTGGAGCAATGCTTTTAAATTCAGGCTGCCTGAAACTGACGGTTTTGCCTCGCTTAATACCAAATCTCAGTGGAGAGGGGGGGATGTTAGCTAACTCAGGATACTTCATTTTCGGCTCTGGTGCTGTATATTTGAAGATAAACACAAGTAGGTCGTCACCGTCTGAGATTAAAACCTAAGACTGTAAAAGTTCCATTTGAAAAAAAAAAACTTGGAGAAAAAGATGAACCATCACCAATATAGTTCTCAATCTGTAAATTGAATTTGAACAGTAAGCTGAAGCTGAAAAACCCTCGCAGTCGTATTCAGACAAGGTCATCTATTATCAGCAAATTAAAGCATCTAAAGGTTGAAATTTCAAAGCGAGGACAGGCAAAAGATGAGATATTTAGCATCGTGATTGTGATTTAATTTACATTTGAGGGCTGCGGAAGTGACCTCAACGTGAGAGACAATTTCATTGACAAAAACAGTGGCTTTAAATTGATAGACCTTGAAACTTTAATGGATTAGTCTCACTTATCATGCTGTCTGCCGGCTCTACATACCAAGACACATGTTTATCTTTGGAAAAGGAGAGCTAAGGCTAAATTATTTGTACGTGTGGCGCCAGAGCTTTAATGGCGGTATTCAAGGTGAAGGGAAAATTGAAAATTTTAATGAATTAGTTTGACTTGTGCATTATGATGGTTTATGTGGGGGTTATCGAGACGATGATAAATCACATGAAGACATTCAAGGTGAGGGCAGAACTGTTGTCCTTCTGGGAGGAAGGAAAGGCCCGAAACTTTGCTTTTAACCCAAGAACACTAACGCTACAAATAGTAACACCACCACTAACGTCAAGTATATTTTACCTGATATAATATACCTGATAAAATATACTTCATCAAAATATATTTAAATACAACAATACAAGGCAAGTTGAACTTCTCATAAAACGAAAAACAGGTATCATGGGGGGACCCTGAAAAAAGGCTCAATCGGCTGATAAAATAGGGAATCGTCAATAAAACATGATTAAAAATATAAATAATGGAACTATGAATTGGTTCTTTGTCCCACATGTTCCTGTGACATGTGAGCCTTATCCTGTGAAGGCACATTCTTCCTTCTATCCGAAATGTTTTCACCCTCTATCACTAAAGTCAGGTGAAAATCACGTGCCTGTAGAAAAAAACAGGGAGAGACACGCCTACCTTCAATAACGTCAGTGAGCAGCATGAAGCTAGACAAGGACCCACGCAACTCAGACAAAAGCACAATGAAAATAACGTAACTACAATCGCACGGGTAAAAATCACCCAACGTTAGTGTTCTAGGGTTAAAAACCTCACACCGTATGATCTGACGTGTGTGAACAGATTCCCGATGAAACGTGCAACACCTGCCAGAGGGACTCCGACAAAGGAAGTGATTGAATAAAACAGATGAAACAACAGGAGACCACTTTACTTTAAGTTGTGTGTTTTGGTGCCAGCGAGGTCGCAGCTTCTCCCTCGTCAGCCGAAAGCGCTACAAAAAAGTGAGGTCAGAGCGACAAATGTAATTCGTAAGAAGATGAGACCACTTTTATAACCCAACCCCGTCTTCACAATGGAACACGGCGAGGCGGCTGCAGCTCCTCGGGGAGTTGTGCTCGGGAAATAAACAGCAATGAGTTGTAGCTGTCAGGTAAACTGAAGGTCAGCCGCATTTTGCTTTTATGTGTCCATCCGCTAAATGCAAATTTTTATACATCAGTTAACGTCAGTCAAGAAATAGTGTGTCGTGCATTCTCTGTTCTGGTGACTTGAAGGTTCATTCCATTATAGCCGCGATCCATACATTTTTACACGGTGGAGTCTTTCAAAAACAATGTCGTTAGTGCGTCGGCGCTGCAGTGAACATTTTCACAGACTCCACCTGCTAAAGGCTGAATGATGAGCTCCAAGCTACTTTGATCAATTTTTGGCCACGAAAGTGCAAAACAACAAAATGGAATGAACAGCCACCACAAATCACTGGCTGGGAATGTCATTTGGGCTAATGTCCACTTAAAAGTCTAACGTTCCTCCCCTTTTCTTTTAGCTCTGGTTTTGTCCATCACCAACTCCTGAGACTATTCACACCTGGTAATCTGAACAAAGTAATCTGGCTCTTCAATTGCTAAATGTTCCTCTTTCTTCACCAGTGAGCTCCTACCGTTGTCTTTGTGCTGCTGGGCAGACTGTGTGAAAAACACCAAAGGCGAAGGACCAACAGCTCCCTTTTTTTTAATATCAGTACTTTTCATAATCCTCATCATAACTGGTGAGTAAACTTTAATTTAAAAAGCAATGGCCCTGCAATCATTAAAATGATCGTATGTGTCGCTTTAGTTGGTTTGGTGGTGGACAAAATCATTAACTAATGATGAAGTGATGAGTAATTTATATATACTATTGCGGATTATTTTTCTTCTTTACTGTTTGTATTACTGTTTATTTATATTACTTGATTTGTATTTACTATGTGTCTCTTGCTGCTGTAATCCTGCAATTTCCCCACTGCAGGACTAATAAAGGATTATTTTATCTTATTTTAAGTCTGTTTTCTAGTAATTTGTCTTTATTTATGATAGTTTTTCCAGATACTATTATTGATTAATTATCATGACGTTCCTGATTCTTCTTCCCTCTAACTACTCACAGCGTTGTAGACTGTTTTTATAGGGTCACCACATGTTTAATGGCCGCGTTCTGTTGCACTGAATTGAATGAGCTGACGGTTTCGTACCAATAAACAGCAGCTGTCTGTTCAATTTCCTTACTTTACCTGCCGTCTCTGAAAAAAAAAAAAGAATCGCATTTGCAGCTGTATGTTTTGCGATCATCTTTTTTGTCCATTTTCCAAATCGTGACGGAATTTCACGCAGTGCAGGTTAGGCGGACAGTATGAACGCATTAAACTGTGATGTCAACAATAGCTGCTGTACATCCAAAAATGCTGGGATTGTTGTTGTTTTTAACCGTCTAATAATGACACAGATTTTGAAAGCCTGGTGTGTTTCATACTGACTCAGTATCTGAATTGGGAGTGAGACAGCCTTGTGAGGGCTGCATTTCCAAATTCTGGAATTTTTTTTTTTTTTGGGCTATTCCAGAAAATTGCCTCCCAATAACCCAAAATATATAGTCTTGCAATTATTTTTTCTTAACAATCCAAGTGTTTTTCCATCTGGTTTCGGATTCAAATCAGGCCGCGCAACACAATGTTATCCACAACAACACTTAAGAGTTCAAAGAAGCCCTTTTTTTCCTCAAACAATACAGTTACATGGTTTCATATCAATGCAGGACTGGTCTGTGTTTCCAATACCCTCCCGAAAACAACAAAAAAGAGAATCTTCTGTGCACTTTGAAGCCGTTAATCCGTGGAGATCTGTGCTGTGTAACACCTCTCTGTCCTTTCCTTCCTCTTTTCTCCCCTCTCCTCTCATCCCCTCTTTTCATTCCTTCTGTCTCTACAGTTACAGCGGGTTGTGGTGTGTCTCTCTCTGCTCTCAAGCCCCTCTGGCGCCCAGTTATCAGTCATTTATTCTCTAATCTCTCCATCCAGCAGCAGCAGCAGCAGCCTTGGTCTGGCTCCATATGGCAGAGAGCGGAGGTGGCAGCTGGCCCTTTATCACAGCGCCGAGCCCGGCCAGGTTGCACACCAACACACACTCGGTGAAAACACCAACATGCTGGAGGAAGAACAAACAGCGAGACACACTAATAGACACAAACACACTCGTAAAAGTATGGGACACATTTTGACAGTTCAAACTCTCCCCAGAAAGAATCAACGAGGCTCGTAGTACCAATACACATCATGTCAGCGGGCGGATTGTAAAATATTTTACATGCAGGACATGTCCAGGACCTGTGTGAGTCCAGGGAGAGCAGCTCGGTCAGGGTTGTTGCTTTGAAAATCTCTGAAACTCGAAACGCTAGACACAAAAAAGATTAATATAAACCCTACATCTCTTGCAGGAGGAAAGACTTCATTGAAAACTGTATAAATTCTTCCAAAAATGGTATTTCTGAATCACAATTTGACACACAAACGGCAAATACATCTCTCATTCCACATGATGACTACACACGTAAGTATAAAACACTATTATCTTGATGTTTTCATTCATATCACGCTGTAAATATGGACAGTTATTGGCTAGTTACTGTACATGTAATACAGTTCTCTAACTCTCCAAAATTGGCTTCCATTGATGTGCACACCAAAGAGCAAACCTGAATCCTGTTTGTAGAAGTTCAATCTCTGATTTCCAAGTGATCTAATTGCTTCCAGGTGTTTTCTCAGGTGCACTCTGGGTGCAGGTGATTGACAGTTGAGTGAGGCGTTTCAATGCAGAGTGTTTAGCAATCCACACACACACACACACACACACACACACCTGTCTGTTTGTTGATATTTTAAATGTGTTTTTATTTTTTATTATTTCAAACTTGGTGTAAAGCCTCCTTTTTAGTTTAAGTACAGTTCCTAAAAGTGAAACTAAAGACTTGCCAAGTGCCTCCGATTTTTCTTCTCAACCACTTTTATGAGAGGATGTAAAACCTTTAAAATTGGTATGAACAAAGTGGCACCTGCGAAAAATATGTGAATATCTGTAAAAAAAAAAGACATTCAATCACTCTCAAATGGAATCTCAAAATATTTTTACATTTTCTATTTCATTGATGCTTGCAAAACACACAATACCTTAAATGATTACACTGCCTTGTCTAGCGTGGAGGTCTGAAAACAGGCTTAAACTCAACATGTGCAAAGTATGCACATTATTTCTTGTATGAAATTAAAAGAAACCCCATACGTGAACATACAACGTAGGCAGGGCCCACACAATCGCACTAATTTCTTTTCTCACTGAAATAACTTCACTTTGTGAAGCTCACAGAGAACACATTAGTATTCCATCAATGAGGATAAACACTGGCGAAAATGGCATTATTACTTCAGATTATGACCTAAATTGAGGTTTGATGCAGACAACAATCGTCTGAGTCCTTTAATTCTGTCTTTCTAACAGCTCTCTTTCACTCTCTCTCACACACACACACACACACACACACACACACACACACACACACACACACACACACACACACACACACACACACACTCTCTCTCTCTCTGGACTGCCCACCAGGCTCCATTGTGCAATCAAATCCCTTCAAGTCAGCAGCAGCCATTGTTTTCGTGTCCTGTTGTCTGAGTGGAAAAGCGATTTGAATGAGAATTACAGCAGTGAAAAGGAGAGGGCCCCGGTGACCATCACCCCTGTTGGTGTGTGATAATAATGAGGGATAATGGACAGTTAGTCTCATAGAGCCTGCTGTTTTTTTCCACGCCTGACCAGCAGCTGTAAGGGACAAAGACCAAAAAATAAACCCGATGGAATACACAGAATCCATTAAAGCTTGTCCCTGACCTGGACCGCAGCTACAACAGGCTGCTGGACTGAGCTGAGCCAAGTCCGCTCATAAATAACCAGTGATGAAGATGCAGCGGCCGTTTTCATTTCCAACCCATCACATGCGGATACTCGGTCAGGGCGCTCTTGGTGTTACTTTTAGTCAGGTTTAATAAAAGCGTTGTTTGGGTTAAAGTGCATATTAATTACATAGTTAAGTTAATGTTCTTGTGGCTCAGGTGACACCCGGAAGCTGCTTTACATCCTCCTGGATCCATCTTTTTTAAACATGTTGACATTGTATGTATAATTATTTTATCCTGGGAGAGGGATCCATCCTTAGAGGTTTCTTTATTTCTTTTTCTCATTAAATTTGTTTGTTGCTGCACAGATTGTAAAGCCCCCTCTGGCAATTTGTGATTTGTAATAATAGGCTGTATGAAAAAAAAATTGGCTTGACTTGACTGTGCCACAAAAACGTTTTCTGAAATTTTCCAAAAAAGGTTAAAAAGTGCCTTGAAAAGCTCAAAGAAAGACCGAAGGAGCGACTTAAACACAAACAATTATTTATTTAATCTCCTCAAACACACATCAGATCAGAAATAAGATTTCAATATATTTTTTTATATTCATGTAAAAAAGGATAACAGTACACCTCCACTCATGCTTAAAACCTCAGATTGAGATTTCCAGAGAAGCCGCAGATAACCAGGGTTATGAATAAGTAAGAGGTTTCGCCACCAAAACGCCGCACTTCAATTTGGGTGGAAACGAGCTGCTCAAGACTCCACGGCGGAGCAGAGGATTGCATCTCTGAAAATGTTACTACTTTGTGACTAAAGCGTTCCACTTTGTGAATCACTTCAATGCCGCCGCCACAGAGACTTCCATTTGCAACAATCATTTTTGTTAGAGCAGGCGTCCCATTTTCAAAAGGGTGAATATCTTGCTGTGAAATGAAGCTTTTTTTCGGAGGAGGAATTCTCTTGTCGCCGTGATTTACGCCTCAATGTCAAACAGTTGCCGCAGCTATCTGATTACTGCTGCCGCCTTGGTGGGCGACATAGGGGCTCGTCCCACCCCCCAGCTTTGTACACCTGGATACAAAAATAAAAGCAAAAAGCAAAAACACATGAAAAATGTCTTATTCATGTTATTTAAATCACACACATGCTGATGTTTAACACAACTTTCTATGCAAATGAGTATCATAGGTGTGAACATTTTAATTAGTCTAGAATTCAAAGTAAGAAATAAGACTTCTCGCTTTGGTTTGCTGCTTTGAGAGAAACAGCAGGACGACTTTTGAAGACTTTAACCAGGATTCTTCTCCATTTCAAGGAAGGAGGAGACCACAGTATTAATATATACTGTGAGTTTCATAACATTGTAATATGTAAAATATTTTCTGCAGGAGAATAAAGAAAATGGTGCTCAGCTCTTTTCTTTTACAATCATTTCTCTCTAAATCCACAAATGTACAAGCGATCCAGTGTGCCGTTTAGTCCTTCGTCCAACAAACAAACTTAATTTGCACAAATTGTAATTGTCACCTTGCACACATGCACGTTTAAGCACTTTTTCTTATCCAATGCTCCTTTTTTTTTTTTACATTCACAATGTATTCATATCTTTTTAGGTAAATGATTGTTGCATTGTTCTGTGTACTGGCATTGAATACGCTGTGCTCTGCTGAAAGCCAAATCCCCCCCCCCCCCTTTTAGGACAGTAAAACTGAGTTTTTGTAACATGTTATCCATCTGTTTCGGAAATTTCGAAACCTTCGTTCAAGGGTAAAAAACTAAAAATGGTAATCTTCCTGTGTGAAAACACATACATTCAAGGTAGAATTGGCTTCTGAAAGCCTCACATTTTCTTTTCTCCTCCCTGCTGAGATAATTAGCATGAGTGCAAGTGTAACCTTTCCTCACTCCTCTTCATCGTCGGCGCCAAAAACACATTCACGCTTATCTATATATTCTTTTACCCAGCATACTCCTCTCTCTCTCTCTTTGCCCCTTCCACTCATTGCCTCTCTCTCTCTCGCTGTGTCTCTGCATCAGGCATGATTAATCGCCCACAGACGGCTGTTTACACAGTCTGATGGTTTGAACAGAAGGAAGTGTCTCTGAGGCAAAAGTTCAAACTCCCTGCCTCAGCAGAAAGAGAAAAGACTCCGATAAGAGGAGATGAGAGGGAAGAGTTTAACTGTCCGGGGGGGGGGGGGGGGGGGGGGAGTTTAGTTCCACATTTTGGATTCGTCAATTGCATTTAATTGACTTTAATTTCCTCACTTAGTTTCTTCTTCAGTACTTCTCATGAGCCCAATAAACTTTTTCCCGTTGTATATTCGCGTCGCCAAGAGCTGTTGCTATTGAGGTTTTGCCCACACCCTTTCCTCCCTTCCATCCACACGATAGACCAGTTGGCCATAAGGAGGAACTGCTCCCCCACCGTGTCCCCATCTGCATTTAAAGCGTACATGTAAAGCGTACATGCTGCAGCTGTTTCGTCCCGCCACGAAGGCTATGGAGAGAGATCTTTTTTGTTTGCGCATGCCTTGGTGAAGCACTTCTTGAAGAGAGTCAGTCGACAGAAACCTGTCGTGCGTTCTCCGGCACCACAATGGGATTCGTTGCTGATGCCGCACGCCCTCTGGGATCTGGCATTCGAACCAATCCAAAGTGACATAAGCACGCCGTCTGTCTCGCACTGTCTCCCTTCCCATCAGAGAGGACGAAAGTGCGGCAACTTGACAACCAAATCCTTCATTTACACCTGAAAGTCTCATCAAATTCCTTTTCGGTCCAGAATCTGTTCTCTTGAAGGGTTTTTTCATCATGATGGGGCTGAAGAAGTGAAGAAGAACTCAAGAACACTCTGGGACACGAACACTGGTGCCCTGATTGAAAGTCATTTTGTTTGTTTTACCCATCCACCTACCATAAGTGGTCTTGCTCACTTACTATGATACGTGACTTGCGCAGCAGCATTCTCTCGCATATGCATTTACATTGCAGCCAGTAAAGACCATATATGGCGTAAGATCATTTGGAAAAAGCAATTACGTTGGTATTGCACGCTAAATGGTGTACAGTTTGTACAAATTATATGCAATTTCATCATTTTCAGATGTATAATGCCAATCATTGAAATTGTTGTCCAACGCTGTTTTAACACGCGTTACCCGTCCTCAGACTTCAGAAATCTACATTTGATCGAACAACGATCTGTAAAAGTCTGTAAAATTATGTTCAATTATGTTGTCTGCAAATATTAGTCTGAATAATGTTTCAAACCTCTTTCTCCCCAGACAAATAAACAACATTATGCTGGCCAAGTAAATATTTTCATTTCTATTTTGCTCAAATAAATTAGGGGGACAAATGACAGTTATATTTTGAGATATTTAGTGCAAATAAAATCCAATCAGACTTTTCCAAAACACCATGTGGAACTCAAACGCACCCTCAAATTAGATCAATAAAAAAAAATGTCCAAGGACATTCCTCAATGTGTTTCTCAATGGCAGCTATATCCTCCTGAGACCCAGCCCATTCATTTGTGTCCTCTGTGGTGGACACTTTGGTTTTGCATCTCTCCTTTTACTCATTTGAGTTACCCTATCAACTCCTGCTGTACTATAAAGAGCACACCCTGGGCTTTCCATTGATACCACATGGGTAGGGGTGGGATCATGACAACTTCCTCTTTATTTCGACACAAGATCAGCCAGCACATTTTATGGAAAGTCAAAGGGTAAGTCAAATATTGCTGACCTAATGTATTTGTTACTATGATATTCATATATGTTCTTGTTTATTAACATGTCAGGAATTATATATTTAGTTCTGAAGCATTTCAGTTATTAGTTTATTGAAATAATAGTCCTTTTATGAATGTCAATTATAGTGGACACCAGGACAAAATGTATGTATTTATTTACTCAACATTGTTGTCGGAGACAGAACTCAAGCATAAAGGATGCTGTACCAGATAGTTGAGGGAGAATCCGATTTGGAGCTTTCAGATGATGAGAGAGATGAGGATGAGTTTGAGCCTGGTGAGGAAGAAGATACAGGAGGCTCAGATGAGCAGACAGACTCGGAGACAGACAGGGATGAGCAGGAAAGACGCCGTCCTCTGTGGGTGAGGAGTAGCACGTAGGCCGATGTTTTATCCCTATGATGCACTACGACCTGACTGCATTTAATCCAAGTAGATTTGTCTGAGGTTTAATTATTATTCCTGTTATTAGCTTTCATTTAATGGTATTATTTTCCATCATAATAGATTCACACCTGTGCTACCTGGGCTTCCATATTGTCAAGATGACTCTACAACCTGCAGACTGGAGTCCAATTCAGTACTTTTACACAGTACATTGACAACAACGTATTTGAAGATTTAGCAGCATTCATTCAAAGTTGAATGTATTATTGGTTTAATATCACTCTATATCCATAATTTGTTAGTTTTTTATCTTCTATATTTCGCTGTCTTTTCACACGGAAATTGTCCTGTCGTCCGCTACAGTGGACGTGCTGTACAATTAAAATAATTTTCAAAAAGTCTAAATTGTAAGATGTTTTTTTTTTTACTCTAAATAGGTAGGAAATCACAACAAAAATATGAATTTGGAAGACACTATTTTCCCTCAGTTCCCAGGAGGATATTTTAGAGCTTTTTTTATGAATCTCGTCAATGGAGACTTATGAATGAGCAATCATAAGCAGAAAATATTGAATCTACTTGGCACTCTAAATGTTCTCCTGGTTTAATTTCAGAAGACTTCTTAAAAGATTCAAGACATTTCAACAACACTTTAAACATTACCTTTTAATCGCTGTTTGTGGCTTCTCTCTGCAATGCAGCGATTATCAATGTATGATTTTCTTTAATGCGGTTTGCCTTTTGCTCAATCCCAGCCCAGGCATTAATATGCTAAGTGTTGATATGTTTGTGCTCGCTCGCTGACTCGGTCTTGAAATCACGCAGCATGAGAAAGAATTATTTATCAGACACCAGTTTCTCTGACTTGCTTCCTTCTGTTATACATTAACGGGTGCATCACAGGCTGTTTATGCAGTTTATTGAAGGAGGGGGTGTCTCCTCCGTGTCTTGCTCCTACAAAATATCTCGCAGGAGGAGGAGAAAGGAACATCCTTCAAACTGGAAAAAAATCATCCACATACCCCCCAAAAAAGGAATGACCTTTACTCTTGTTTTTTGAAGTATTTTGTAAACTACACATAAGTGTAATCATTTTGGCCAGGAATGAGAGAAATAAAGAAAGCAGCCAGTGCATTTCTAGTGCATTTTTAGATGGATGTTTATTTCATTCAAGTGAAATAAATTGAGATACAATGGAGTTCTAAACAATTAATGAGATCTTATCTTCAAGAATGATAATTTTTCCTCTACGATTGCACAAAATCCTTTGGTTGAAAGCAACGTTGGTGCTACTGCTGATCATGGAATTTTATCAAGAAAGCAATCTTTATACAAGCCTCTTATTTTTTTATTCCAAGTAAAAAGTGAGCTAAACGTAGCGATCACACAGTAACTATACCCCCTGTAATACAATGGCACAAGAAGCCTTCTTTCAACCCATTCAATATATTTATGATCAATGATCTACGAGTTCCAGCTACATTATCGATAAAACTTCGTGGGCTCTTGTGTGTGCAAATTAATCCTTCGTCGCTGCTTCGGCAAATCTTCAAAATTGCTTCGCTCATGCCGTGTTCACACCAAAAGAGTTGCGAATTTTCACAAGGCTTTTTCGCCTGAGTTTACTCGCTTTTTCGCAACCATTCGCTACAGAAAGGGGGCGGGGCTTATCTCCGTGGCTTTACTCCGTGAAAACAGTTACCATTTCCGCCATTCACCATTGAAATAACCACTAGTTCTGCTTTATACTTGTTGAGGAAGTCCCACAAACGTCGGAACATCAAACGCCCCTGTGTCTGGGTTCATAATATTATCCGTAGTCGCACACAGCTCCGAGTCCTCCAGGTCGACGGCAGAGCTTCTCAGCGCTGATTGCCTTTCGCAACTCTGCATCGGGCGAATTGTTGAAATATTTCAACTCTGGCGAAAAAGCGAATATTCGCAACGCCTATTCGACTATCGCGCCGCCCGGCGAAAAATTCGCTTTTTCGAAACCATTCGCGTCTGTGCATTGACTTAACATGTACACAACTATTTTGGTGTGAACACGGCATCTGGGTAAACTCTTTGCTCTGCATTTTCTCTCTGACTAAAAACGGCAGTGTGTTTATTAAGCTAAGGTGGGTAGTTCCTTTGTGATTTTCTGAGTGTTCATTGATTTGTTTTTTCGCGAAACGAATTGACAAATCACAGTGAAGCTTTACGCTCGTGTCATCCGACACAAGCGTGTTTAGATGCTCAGATCTCGCTGTGTGAATCACGTAAGATGTCGCGAGAATAGGACAAGGAAGTAGAACGTCTACTGATTCCACCAGATTTGAAACCATATCTCTGTGTCCTATTATCGCAAACATATGAATTTATTAAAAACATCATAGCCTGCTTCGAAGCGGGGGCGGACCCCAAAGGGCTAATATTTACTGGTAGTGATGGGAGATGTTGAGGGGTTGAACGTGTTGATTATTGATATCCAGTCAGCTGTCAGGTTGTTGTTTTTTCACTGCCTCAGCAGCTTTGTGTGGTCTGACAAAGCCCAGGTTTGAATTATTGAGTGAAGCATTGCGTCCATTGACATAAAACTCATTGATTCTACATCCTGCTGCCTCGCTGGTGTTGATCCACTCGACTTCCTCCATCAGCGTTGTCATTGTAGCATCGTCCTCCTCCGGGAGTGTCACGGTGCAGCAGGGAAATGTGTTTATCCATTGAGGAAAATTATGAGGTTGATTACAGTATAAAATATTGGATTTTGTTCAGTATTGTGTCACAATACTTCCTTGTAGCAAAAATCTAAAGTCAGGGTGCTTTGACGTCAGTAGTTTGAATAATTTAGTCCAGACCGATAGAAGAAAGAAAGATTAGATAGAAGATAGAAGCAAGAAGAACATTTTGCCAAAATGGATCATCCTAAACAGACAAGTCTGTTTCAACCAAACGGGTGAGGTGTGTATCTACAGGATCTCAAACCGTTTTTTCTATGTTTGTTGGAGCCCATAATGACAGAAATAAAAATACCATAAATACCATTTATGTGTGATTTTACAACTTGAAGGTCAGTCTTAAAATCTAGTTTAAAGGACTGATGATAATGTTCTTAATATTATTGTGAAAATGCCCATGTTCGTGTGAATTCGGATCAATGGATTACAAATACTTGCTGCCCGTGTAGGTTTAAAGTTTAAAAGTCTGTTGTCCTTCTTGGAGGATGGTTGCTCATGGCAGTAAAAAAAAAAAAAAAAACAGCCCCATCTCCTAGAATCTACTCTCCCAGACAAAAAAAGTTGTGAATTAAGTTTCAAGGGATAAGTATTTTGTCTTGGATTTCATTTGCTTTTGACATATCACAACAGAGGAGGTCGGGGTTGGTGGATGGATCAAAACACAACGCTTTTACCAGGAAGCCTGTTGTTCATGTTCTGTTTGAACCGACTACTTCTGTTGGGTTTTTGTAGTCTTTTCAACCCAAACCATGATGTCTTTTTATTTTTTATTAAACCTAACCAAGGAGTTTTGACAATATTAACCACATCACATTCAAACTGAAAAGTATTTCCTCAAATTGTAATCAAGAGTTTAATTGTATAGGAACGTATACTGTGGAGGAGACAGGGTTGGAAAAACAGTCCAGAGGGAAGTTGTTGCTGTATGATCAGAATCAGAATCAGAATCAGAAACCGTTTATTGCCAGGAATGTTTTCACACAAACGAGGAATTTTTTGAGGCGGAAGGTGCATACATTGGACGTGGACATGGGACGTAGGACGAGACAAACAACAATCAACAATCAACAATCAACGAAAACAGCAACAGTGCAATTGGAGTGCGGTTGAATTAAAATATGTGTAGGATAAGCAAGTGCTCAGTCAACAGATACATTAATGTGAATGTACGTTAAAGTGACGTGTGTATTTAAGTTAAAAGTGTATGTTAAAGTGACGAGTGTTTAAGTGTGCGGTGTGCAGAGGAGTGTATGGTAGAGAAATAAAAATAAAAGTAAAAATAAAGAAGAGAATATAAAAATAAAAATTAAGAGTTAAAAATAAAAATTGAAAATTAAAATAGCTGGGGGTGACGGACAGTCAGTGGGGGACCCGAGCCCCATTGATGAGCCCGACTGCTGACGGGAAGAAACTGTTTGTGTGGCGTGAGGTCTTGGTCCTGATGGACCTCAGCCTCCTGCCAGAGGGGAGGGACTCGAACAGGATATGTCCAGGGTGAGAGGGGTCAGCTGCAATCTTCCTAGCTCGCCTCAGAGTCCTGGAGGCGAACAAGTCCTGGAGGGATGGCAGATTACAGCCAATCACCCTCTCAGCAGAGCGGATGATGCGCTGCAGCCTTGCCTTGTCCTTGGCAGTGGCTGCGGTGTGCCAGACGGTGATGGAGGAGCAGAGGATGGACTCAACGATGGCAGTGTAGAAGTGCACCATCATTTTCATCGGTAGGTTGAACTTCTTCAGCTGCCTCAGGAAGAACATCCTCTGCTGGGCCTTCTTGGCGATGGAGCTGATGTTCAGCTCCCACTTGAGGTCCTGGGAAATGATGGAGCCCAGGAAGCGGAAGGACTCCACAGCGTCGACGGGGGAGTCACACAGGATGAGAGGGGTGGGTGGGGCTGCGTTCTTCCTGTAGTCCACAACCATCTCCACTGTCTTCAGAGCGTTGAGCTCCAGGTTGTTCTGGCTGCACCAGGTCTCCAGGTGGTCAGTCTCCCACCTGTAGGCGGACTCGTCCCCACCAGAGATGAGTCCAATGAGGGTGGTGTCATCCGCGAACTTCAGGAGCTTGACGGACTGGTGACTGGAGGTGCAGCTGTTGGTGTACAGGGAGAAGAGCAGAGGGGAAAGAACGCAGCCTTGGGGGGAACCGGTGCTGGTGATCCGAGAGCCTGAGACGTTTTTCCCCAGCCTCACGTGCTGCTTCCTGTCAGTCAGGAAGTCTGTGATCCACCTGCAGGTGGAGTCGGGCACGTGCAGCTGGGAGAGCTTGTCCTGCAGCAGAGATGGGATGATGGTGTTGAAGGCAGAGCTGAAGTCCACGAACAGGATCCTGGCGTAGGTTCCTGGGGAGTCCAGATGCTGGAGGATGTAGTGGAGGGCCATGTTGACGGCATCGTCTACAGACCTGTTGGCCCTGTAGGCGAACTGCAGAGGGTCCAGGAGTGGGTCAGTCAGGGTTTTGAGGTGGGACAGGACCAGGCGCTCAAAAGACTTCATGACCACAGAGGTCAGGGCGACGGGCCTGTAGTCATTGAGTCCTGTGATCCTGGGTTTCTTGGGGACGGGGATGATGGTGGAGGCCTTGAAGCAGGCTGGCACGTGGCATGTCTCCAGGGAGGTGTTGAAGATCTCTGTGAACACCGGGGACAGCTGGTCAGCACAGTGCTTCAGGGTGGAGGGTGAGACAGAGTCCGGGCCCGCTGCTTTGCGGGGGTTCTGCTTTTTGAAGAGCCTGTTGACGTCCCTCTCCAGAACAGTGAGGGTCGTCGCTGGGGAGGCGTGAGCCTCCGATGGGCTGGGGGAGGGGGAGATGATGGTCTGTGGCTGGTTGATGGGCCTGTGGGGCGTGGCGTCAGGACTGCTCCATTGTCTTTCAAAGCGACAGTAGAACTCGTTCAGCTCGTCTGCCAGGCGGAGGTCGTTCATGGCGTGGGGGGTTTTCGGCTTGTAGTTGGTGATCTGCCTGAGCCCTCTCCAGACAGAAGCAGAGTCACTTGCTGATAGCTGTTGTTGCAGTTTCTCAGAGTACAGTCGTTTAGCATCTCTCACCGCCTTGCTAAACCTGTATTTTGACTCTGTGTACAAGTCCTTGTCCCCCCTCCTGAATGCCTGGTCCTTTTGCAGTCTTAGCTTCCTGAGTTCCGCTGTGAACCAGGGTTTGTCGTTGTTATAACTCACCCTGGTGCTGGTTGGAACACAGCTGTCCTCACAGAAGCTGATGTATGAAGTTACAGCCTCTGTGTACTCATCCAGACTGTTAGTAGCAGTCCTGAAGACGTCCCAGTCTGTACAGTCCAAGCACGCCCGAAGATCCTCCAGAGCCTCACTGGTCCACTTCTTGAATTTCCTCACCACAGGTTTGCAGAGCTTTAGTTTCTGCCTGTATGAGGGAATCAGGTGAACCATGGCGTGGTCAGAGTTTCCCAGAGCAGCACGAGGAACGGCGTGATAAGCCCCACTGATTGTGGTGTAGCAGTGGTCCAGAATGCTCTTCTCTCTAGTAGGGCATTTAATAAACTGTCTGTATTTTGGGAGTTCATGGCTGAGGTTACCTTTGTTAAAGTCCCCAAGGACAATAACTAAAGAGTCCGGGTAGGTCCGCTCCACACACCGTATCTGCTCGGCGAGCGTCCGCTGTGCGTCCTGCGCGTTGGCCTGCGGCGCCATGTAAACACCGACCAGGATGAAGGAAGCGAACTCACGTGGGGAGTAGAAGGGTTTGCAGTGGATGATGAGGGATTCCAGGTCCGGCGAACAGTGCTGTAGAATCACTGTTACGTCGTTACACCAGCCGTTGTTGAGGTAGAAGCAGATTCCTCCACCCTTCGTTTTGCCGGAGAGCTCCGTGTCGCGGTCCGCTCTGAACAGCTGGAAGCCAGCCAGCTGGAACGCGGAGTCCGGTATCGATCCACAGAGCCAGGTCTCCGTGAAGCACAAAACGGAGGAAGAAGAAAAGTCTCTGTCTCTCCCAACAAGGAGCTGAAGTTCGTCCAGTTTGTTGCACAATGAGCGGACGTTGGAGAGAAATATGCCCGGCAGCGCTGTACGGGATCCCCGTTTTCGCAGGCGCACCAGCGCGCCAGCCCGTTTCCCTCTCCTCCGGCGTCTCACTGCGTGAGCCAAGGTGAGCGCACCTTTCACGAGAATGTCCAGTAGTTCTACAGAGGTTAAAAAAGTTGGAAATAAGTCCGCTGGGGTTGTTACCCTGATGTTCATGAGCTCATCTCTGGTGAAAGAGCCCCGGGAATCGTAGCAAAATGCAGCATTTAACACAAAAACAACAAACAACAATGAGCACCGTCTTGCCGAGGCAGCCATCGTCGGCGCCATCTTGAACTGATCTACTTTTCCCGTTTGGCTGTATGGACAATAAAGACGTATCGGATATATGAGGATATATATCGACATTGTCATGTCTATATGCCCTCTATACTCTATAAGCCCGTTAGACCACCCTTCACAGCAAACACACTCAGACACACAGTGCTCTCGCCCTCCCACTTCGTATTGTAGTCCTGCCCCGTCTGTATACGACCAACGAGATGATGAATGTTGTTGTCATTTCTCTACAGTGCGGCAGTTCTGGCAGGAGGGGAATCAATGTGAAACCCCCAGAGACCCGTCCTGCTCTTTATATCCCTGCCACAGCACACACACACAAAATGACCACAGCATGAGAATCCCAACGATAACTCATTCATCATTCAGTCTCTCTGCGAAAAAAACTTTGAATGTACTTTTTAATGTCTGTCTGTCCTGTGAGTTTGAAATGATGGAGCGTTGACTGAGCTCCGCTTATGGAAAACTTGGTCCTGCTTTTTTTTTCCAGGAAGATTATGTTTGCCCGCCAAACCGAATTCCCGTCTGATGCCACACGACATGATGTCCGGACACTCAGGTTGAAAGACCGTCATGCTACTATCTTCTCTTAGTGGGTTTAGCGTCTCGTCAACATCCCAAAGCGTTCAGAAAAATGCAGAGAAAAGGTTATTTTAGTGGACCTTGCTGTCCAAAAGAAAGGCTGCGTGTGCAGGCAGCTACCCAAAGCTAAACAGACACAGAAACATTTTATCCTTGTTTTCATTTTTTTTTTTTAAACAGCAGGCCAAGTCTTTGCTTGTTTGTTCTAATTTACTTGTTTTTTTTCCACACCACTGTCTTAATGATAGAGGTATTGACCTTCTCATCTATTTAAGTCTTTGCAAAAAAGCCAATAAGTATATTTACCAAGATGTCAAACTATTCGTGAGGCCAAACACAACCACGTAGTTATCCTGCTTGATGAGAAGTTCGCTCCGTTTAGAGGTGGGCAGAGCTGTGACATATTTTCATGAGTTCACTCCATGAACTAATGAGAACAATAAAGGAGTCTAAACAGGTGTAAAAGAAGCCCGTCAATCACTGTCAGTACGGGCCCACACAGTCCTGAGCAGCGGTTTAATCCGGGATTATATGTGAAGACACCTGTGTGGGTGGACTGTGGGTGCTTGGAGGATTTCAACATCTGCTGACGCCAGCGGGTATATGTTATTCCTCTTTAAGGTGACCTAGCAGTCTGCACCCGAACATGCCACTAAACAATTTGGTCTTGTTCCAAACTTGTCCAAATGCCGCTGCTTTTTGGATCCGATACACGCCGCACTTTTCAGCTAACGGCAATTTGAAGCCCAATCCCCGTCGTTATCGAGCGTCCGGACGGCGTTTTTTTTTTTTGCCTGCACATCACATCCTGGGAAGACGGAAGTTTATTTTCAAATTACACGGCGCATGTTGCAATCGAGGGGTTACGTAGAGCGTCACAGTTTGAAGCTCAGGGGGTGCAGAACAAGCACCGGTATTCGACTAAATGTCTCATAGTTTAGTTCTGTCTGAGATTTGTGGCTCTTCACACATCCCGCCCTTTTAAAAAAGAAACAAAACCTCTGACGGGCGCAGACTTGCCAACTCCTCTGATAAAGAAAAAAAAAGAACTTTCCTCATCAAACGCGCTGCCCCCCGGACCTCATTTCTATTTCATCCAAACGGTGACTGTCTACAATATGTAAAATCTGTGAGTTGAGTTCTCACCTCTGGTCCCATTAAAGATGATTCTCCTGTGACAGTGCTGTTTTTATTTGTTTGTATGCACGCAAGCGAGGTGTGGTCTGGATGGTATTGACATCTGGCTGTGCAGCCGGTTTGTTGTTGTAGTGAGAAGCCGGTAGGCGGTCGGCTCTGACTGAGCTTCTATCATCACTCACTGACCAGAGACGACGATAACAAGACTCAGGAGTCAAATGGCTCACCTGGCGACCGGCGTACACACACACACACACACACACACGCACGCAGGAACTACAGAAAACAGCCAAAAATACTCAACACACTCCAGCAGGAGACTCCTCTTTTAAAGTTGTGTCAGTGGCACAGAGACGTTTTAGAGTAAATCTTGAACTATGATGCCTCGAAACACCCGCAGTGTCTCATCAGTAAACTGCACACAGCACTCAGGTTCACAAACACGGCCGCTCTGCACTGCTTTACACCAAAGAGATGAGGAAAGGGGGGAAGATCTAACAGTGTTTATTGCAGCTTCCTCTCAGCAGTGCCGTCACTTGCTGATTATGAGGCGGTTTTAGATTTTGATGTTAGTTGGCGGAGAAGTGTTTTATAGCAAACACCGCAAACCACATCCTGCTTTGAAATGGGAATATGTTTATCCTGTGAGGTCAACTAAACAAGGTTTATTCTATTTCATTCTTTAGAAGGGACGTCCTGAGCTATCCTGCAATATTGTTATCAGAGCCAATATGTCCAACTAGGCTTGATTTATATCTGATATTTTGTTTATTTTTCAATAATAATCAAAATCACTTCTGAACTTTTCCTATTTTGACTAACATTTTTTTGGGATTTGAAAATGGCCGCTTTGGGACGGTTGATTGTGCTCCTGGGCAAAATAAGTGTGACATTGTTAGAGTCTTCAAGAGCTGGTTGTAACTGAAGCACACTTCTATTGACAAAATTCTTTATAAAATCCCAAATATGGTTTAAAGTGATTTAAATTACATGCCTGATATCTTAAGGAATGCCTCTGCAACTTGTCGCTCACAGACTGTGCATTTCTTTCTTTTTGCCCATTGTTCCGCCAACCGTGATCTTGGTGCAAAACATAACACTTAAACGTTTCCACTTGACTAATTGCACTCTGTCGCAAAACAAAAGGTCTAATTGCACTCAGCTGGAAAAGTTTGAGCATTTGTGATGTAAGTAACCCACAGAAGATGTAGAAAAAGCATATTCTCACCACCACCAACAGCAGCAGCAGGCAGAGGATGCAGGACTATTGGACTGGGTGCAATTACTATTAAAGAATCTTTCTGACAACCATAAATGTCCACAGTAAAGTTCATGAAAGCCATTAATTTTGTAGTTTTTTTTTAACGATAATTTGCACAGGACTAAGCTGCGTTTCATTGTTGTGGGCGCCAGGTAAAAGGTCATGGGTTCACCGAAACGATGAGGACCCAACAGCTCGTGACTGGTTGTCAAGATATCTCGAGGACTAAAGCTTTGGACTCACGGAGCAACATTGCCACCATCAGCACATATGGAACGTTCTTATCGGGCTGTGGACATAATATTTCACATGCAAATGAGACATTCTAACGGCAGAGGGGAGAAATTAGTATTTGGTTCTCTCTCTCCGTCAGGCTCGAAAGGGAACCAAAATCTAAATCCCTTTTGCACTTTGGAGTTTATATCCTCGACGCCGCGTTCAGGCTCCAGAAATCGTCTTGAATATAATGCTGTGCCTTAATATACCCATGGTCCTTCTCCCGCTCTCCGAGCTGGTGTGACAAGTTGAGCATTATATGACATCTCGTGGGACTCAGGGAAATGGGCCACGCTGCAAAAGCAATATCGCTCCAGCTATGAACACATCACTGATGGCTGCGGACTATCAGAGCTTGTAAGGATGCCGAGGGAAATGATTATGGGATCAACATTTAGAGGAAGTGTGTTTTAGCGGCATCAGTGAGGGAGTCGATTAAAGTAATATAAAAACCTACAACTCGGGAGTGACAAGGGACGGAAATTAGAAAACTGTGGGCAGCAGACATTCCCAGAGAACTTATTTAAGATGACGATCGCGCCTGGAATGACGGAAAGGAGCGATACAGAGACAGCTAATTAAACTACAGAAGAGTACGTCAAAGGAAAATAAGATATTAGCTTTCAATTTCAGCTTGACAGATAACATTTGTTACAATATTGCGTTCCATTCCGGGTCTTGTACTTTATCACACACACAAATGTTTTTTTACAAATGTATTGAAATGGCATGTATTAAAATACCATTTATTTGGCTTCAGGCTTTGATAATTGGTGCATCATTGTTTTGAAACAGACTCCATACTGCAGGTCTAACGTAGGTATTTAATAGTGCTGTCAAACGATTAAAATATTTAATCGCGATTAATCGCAATTTTTTTTTTTTGCATTTTAATGCTCTTATCAACATGAAAAAGTGGATTGGCTTGCTTTATTTTATTGAAAAACAACTGCCAAACAGGGCGGTACAAAATAAAATTACTGCACATTTCAGGTAAACAAGGGTTTACAAAGAGTGCACCAGGCATGAAAACAGGTCAGGGGTGAAAAAGGTGAGAAGGATATTACCCCTCTAGGGGGTCCGGGGGCATGCTCCCCCGTAAGAAAAATTTAAATATTCCATATTTTAAAGCATCAATCTGATGCATTTTGAGATGCTTTTTTTGCCAACCTGGGGAGAGCTGGAGAAACTTAACTTCAGCCATGAGTCAAAAATTATTATGGCCTCCTTACTAAGTATTATGCAAGCCATTTCATGCCAGCCTGTCACTGGATCTAACATTTACAGTATATGAGGCACAATGTGGTAAGGGAGAGCATGGCTGCCTTTGTTAGCATAATTTATATCTTTGATGCAGAGAATGCATCTGGCGAATCCCTGCCTGTTGATTTTGGAGAATACATCTCCTAGATGAAAAGACACCTCTTGCCCTTTTATTGAGACCTTGCCTTCCAGTTTTAGCCACATTTCAATCCAGCAGTTTAACAATGGCTGCATCCTTCTCCCCTAACACACTCATGCTGCAAAAATAATGTTTGTATTAGTGTTAACTTCTAGTTTAGCCTTATTCAGACCTGCCAACCTTGATATATAACCTATATATTGATAAGTCATTGAATACTCGTCATGCATTATATTGCATATAATGTGTGCTGGTCAAAATAAATTTTAGACTAATTTTTACCAGCGTACTTTGACGTCAAAATGCATATCCGCTACGCAAATTGCGTACAGGTTGGCAGGTCTGCTTATTGATAGAACGGTGGACCACTTTACCTTCTGCCTTGTCAGTCCCCTCACCTCAAAATCTACCTCCTCAAAAACGGTAGCGTTAGCTAATAATTTTCCACCGGAGCTTTAGCTAGCTGGCTAACGTTGCGTTCTCTCCTGTGTTCAATGTGTTCACTCGCGCTCCCTTCTGGCACGCGCACCTGTTCGCAGTTCACTGAATATCATTCATTTTGCCGTATTGCGCTCACCATTCATTCATTCCAAACGTAACGTTAGCCTAGCTTCCAAGCCCAAACGGCGTGCCTATTGTTTTGCTTCCGGTTGAGCTACATCCGGCGTGGTGCTCGCGAAAAAGAAGAAAAAAAATGCATTAAAGCCGTTAATAAAATTGACGGCGTTAAAATTGGTTTGCGTTAACGCCGTTAATGCGCTAATATGACAGCACTAGTATTTAATAAAAATAAAAAACATTTAAAGCTACAATTTCTAGCATTGAATAATGTCCTGTCACTTTAGTTATGACATGTTTCAGTCATCAAAACAATTGGCACACTTACCTTTTTAATGAGCATATGTGAGCATGTTACACCCTGTGGTGGCTCGGAGTGGGACGCAACATAAAAACAGCAGATTTAGACAAGGGAGGGTACAGTCACACAAAACGCCGGGGTCCGTATATGATAATAAAGTATTTATTTACAAAAACGCAACACAGGGAACAACAAGGACTGTCAGTGGCACCAAAGAAAAGAACTTAACAAAAACCCATCCCCCTCCATTTGCAGGTGCACCCAAAAGTACAGGGGGTAGCGCTCACTCTAACCTAGGACATTAACAAGTAAACCTACGTGTATGCAGTATGAAAACCCCAGGGTATCTTACCTGTCCTCATTGGCCCTGTGCGCACAACAAAAGGAATTGACAAAGACAACAACAAAACCAAAGTAGGCTGCTAACAAGACATAAAGTTTAAACGAGGGGGGTGTAACTAAAGACAAACCATAAACCAGGGAACAAACAAGCAAGCACTCACAAACAGTCAGCTCAAACAGAGCTCTGCCACAGCTCAACTCCACACAACCACAGAGGCCAGAGACCCAAGGCAGAGTGCCCCGTGCCTTAACAGAGGACTATTAAAGGGGGACTGGTTGATTGGAGATCTGGAACAGGTGGGGTGATTGGATGACTGGAACCAGGTGTGTACATCTGTGAAGTATGAGAAAGACAACAGGAGGGGGAGACAAAGCAACAACAAAGTAATAACACAATACATGTACGCATACCAGACATATACGACACCGTCCGTAACACTCCCCCCCATAAAGAGTCAGCCCATGGCTGACGATACCTCAAACCATCCCTTAAAACCCAAAAAACAATAATTTGCCCCCAGTAACCACTGACCTACAGTGGTTACATACGAGATAGAGCGTCCGCAAACGCATTTTCTGTGCCCTTTTTGTGGCGAATCACCAAGTTGTAACCCGTGATAATCAACGACCAACGCATTAGTCGCTGGTTGTGATTGTGCATCCGATGCAGAAACACCAGCGGATTGTGGTCTGTGTAAATCACCACAAGGTCCGCACTAGACCCAACATGAACTTAAAAAAATTGGAGCGCGAGTAGTAAAGCCAACGTCTCCTGTTCTATGGTCGAGTAGCGCATCTGGCTACTATTGAACTTTTTCGAAAAGAATCCTACAGGGTGGACCAAACCCTCAGAATCCATCTGAGTCAGAACTGCACCAGCACCAATACCGCTCACATCGACTTCAATGGAAAACGGTTTATCAAAATCAGGAGCACTTAGTACTGGGGCATTACACAATAGTGCTTTACGGCATTCAAAGGCGATTTGACACCTATCTGACCAGACAAACTTTACCAATGGACTGATCAAGTCAGTCATTGGGGCTGCAACGGAAGAGAAGTTCCTACAGAACCCTCTGTAGTAACCAGCCATTCCGAGGAATCGGCGTAACTCCCGCCGAGTGGTGGGTACTGGGAAAGACTGGATAGCTGCGATCTTGGCCTCCAAGGGACGCACTTGGCCTCCGCCCACCTGTTTACCCAAGTATGTCACAGTTGCCTTCCCAAACTCACATTTCGCGAGGTTCAGTGTCAGACACATCCGCCAGTCGCTGAAACACTGTTCTTAACGAGTCCACATGAGCAGGCCACTCTGACGAGTGTATTACCACATCATCCAAATATGCAGTACAGTTAGGCACACCACTAAACACAATATTCACCAACCTCTGGAAAGTGGCCGGAGCGTTTCTCATCCCGAAAGCCATCACGGAATACTGTAAAAAATTATCAGGAGTCACAAAAGTACTGATGGCAGAAGCTCGTGGCGAAAGGGGAACTTACTCCATTTCTTTATTCTGAGCGCTCTCTGGAGCAAGAGCTGCAGCAAAACATTTGGCTAAAGTAGCGTCCTCCTTCTGAGCAGCAATAAGATTACTTCGAACCATAGGCAACCTAGCTGTCTCTACGGTGGAAGTATCACACTGAACTTTAAGCAGGACACTCGGCTCAACGGTAGACTGAGTAACCACAGGTGGGGAAACAGTCTGCCCAGACAACTCAGTCGCTAACAGAGTATCCGACAAATCAACTGTTTCACCCATACTACGTGCTTGAGCACGGGTGACCACACACACACTGGGAACACTTCAGGGAAGTCCTGAGCCAACACATCAGGCTGCAAAATCTCAGGTCGTCCAAGAACTTCTAAAACTGGCATAACTTTCCCACCAGCGATGTCATTCCCTAGCAGAAATGTGACGCCTCTAACGGGCAAAGATGGGTGCACACCCACTTGCCAGGCCGCAGGACAAATGTACTTCACGGAGAGGCACAGACACAAACCCCATCTCAACGCCTTGCACAATCACACTAGAGTCACTGACAGTGTCATCACAAAAAGGCAACACGCCTGACAATATAAAAGACTGAGAGGCGCCAGTATCCCTAAGTATGCACACTGGCCACTGGTTCAACGTATCTGCCCTGAGGGAAACCAGCCCGTCCAACATAAATGGCTTATAACGGGTCCAGAGTGTCACCCTCCATCTCCGGGGCTAGTGACACTGGACCCACCAACGGTCGCACGAACCCAACCTCTTTTGGTCGTTGGCTTGGCTGTGACAGCTTGCGTTTTAACATAAAACAGTCACTCTTTATGTGACCTGTTCGGTGACAATAGAAACACTCCTGTTCCTCCGTGGAGCGGCAATGGACGTGGCGGACTGGACGGCATTCTAGCCGAGGCAGAAGGAGTAAACGACCTACTCTCATATCGGGGCATCCCAAAAGTTTGCTTGTGCGATAACACAAACTCATCAGCAAGCACAGCAGCCTGCGCTAACGTCCCTACCTTTTGCTCATTGAGATACGTCACCATTCGGTCAGGCAGACTATTCTTGAATTCTTCAATGAGAACTAATTGTGACAGCGTGTCAAAATTAGTCACGTCGCTTGCCTTGCATCATCGACTAAACAAGTCTCCTTCTCGCGGGCGAACTCAACGAACGTTTTGCTAGACAATTTTTTACAAGTCCTGAACTTGCACAGCTGTCTTAGTCTCATAACATAAACTACCTTCTAGAGACAATGCAGCTAAAATCTCCTGCGCTTTTCCTGTCAGTTTACACTGAAGCAGTATCGACCAGACCTCTTTTGGCCATTTCAATGAGGTAGCAACAAGCTCAAAAGCAGTAAAATAAGCATCTACTTCTGCCTCACGAAATTGAGGTACCAACGCTACATTTCTGCTCACCTCAAAACCTCTGGTAGGCGCGGAGGGACCAGATTGTATGGACCCAGTAGGACCAAGAGACTGAGCTGAACTCACAGCAGCAGCAGCTTCCAGTTCTAGGCGCTTTAGCTTCACCTCCTTTTCTGCTGCTATCTCTAACTCTATTCTGCGGTTAGAGACGTTCGCCTCCATTTCTAGCTCCATCTTTCGAATAGCTAACTTGTGACTATATGCGGCATCTCTCTTTTCCCTGAGCCTCAAGTTGCAAATGCGCTAAGCGTAGCCTATGGCGGGCATCATCGCTTACCCTAGGTAAAGAAAAGGGAGAAAATTTGGGCACAGTACGAGGAGGCTTCAGCTCCCCATTAGACGAAACTGACTCATTCTCAACCAGCTCTCCCTCACTGCGATCCTCTGTACTAGGCAACAACAATTGGGGTGGAATAGTAGGCCCACCAGCCGTCGCACTGCTGGCTGTACCAAGCACTTTATTATGTACCAACAGACGTACAACCGCTTCTTTCAATTCTGCTTTTAGCAGATTTGCTGAGACCGCAAAGTCAAAATGTGCCGCAATGGCATACAAATCCTTTTTTTTTTTACAGTAATCAATCTGTTCCACAGAAGGATCACTAAGAAAACCCGCAATATCAAATGTACTCTATGTCTTTAAACAGCCTTAAGCCGAACCTCAACAAACCTAACCAATACTATCAGCCTACTTGACGTGTGCACCAACACTCATCACACCTGTTGCTTAAAAGGTTCAAGGATCCCGGATGAGCCCCCAATTTATGTTACGCCCCGTGGTGGCTCGGAGTGGGTCGCAACATAAAAACAGCAGATTTAGACAAGGGAGGGTACAGTCACACAAAACGCCGGGGTCCGTATATGATAATAAAGTATTTATTTACAAAAACGCAACACAGGGAACAACAAGGACTGTCAGTGGCACCAAAGAAAAGAACTTAACAAAAACCCATCCCCCTCCATTTGCAGGTGCACCCAAAAGTACAGGGGGTGGCGCTCACTCTAACCTAGGGCATTAACAAGTAAACCTACGTGTGTGCAGTATGTAAACCCCAGGGTATCTTACATGTCCTCATTGGCCCTGTGCGCACAACAAAAGGAATTGACAAGGACAAAACCAAAGTAGGCTGCTAACAAGACAAAGTTTAAACGAGGGGTGTGTAACTAAAGACAAACCATAAACCAGGGAACAAACAAGCAAGCACTCACAAACAGTCAGAGCTCAAACAGCGCTCTGCCACAGCTCAGCTCCACTCAACACAACACAACACAACCACAGAGGCCAGAGACCCAAGGCAGAGTGCAGAGTGCCCCGTGCCTTAACAGAGGACTATTAAAAGGGGGACTGGTTGATTGGAGATCTGGAACAGGTGGGGTGATTGGATGACTGGAACCAGGTGTGTACATCTGTGAAGTATGAGAAAGACAACAGGAGGGGGAGACAAAACACAATACATGTACGCATACCAGACATATAGGACACCGTCCGTAACAAGTACAAAGGAAAATAAGATATTAGCTTTCAATTTCAGCTTGACAGATAACATTTATGTTACAATATTGCGTTCCATTCCGGGTCTTGTACTTTATCACACACACAAATGTTTTTTACAAATTTATTGGAATGGCATGTATTAAAATACCATTTATTTGGCTTCAGGCTTTGATCATTTGTGCATCATTGTTTTGAAACAGACCCCATACTGCAGGTCTAACATAGGTATTTAATTTAAAAAAAAGCAACATTTAAAGCTACAATTTCTAGCATTGAATAATGTCCTGTCACTTTAGTTATGACATGTTTCAGTCATCAAAACAATTGGCACACTTACCTTTATAATGAGCATAGTACTCACAAATTGTTCTGCAACTTTCAAATTTGTGATCTGCCTGCACAAATTTTGTATGACAGGCGCAAACGCCGATTCTGTAGAGTAAAGCCGATGCAAAAGATCCTTACAACTTGCATTCTCTCTAGTGGCCAACAGGTGGTGACTGGTTGTATAGAAGTCTGAGAAAATGACTCTACTTCTCCCTTGATTTATTCCCTTAGTAAACATTGTAAACATGAGTTTAGGTCTAAATCTCTAGTTTCAAGTCTTCTTCAATACAGCATGATGCTCATTGTCACAACCCGGCTCCAAGGCTGCAACAAAACAGGGAGACAGACGAGCAGCTGCCAACAAAGAGCTATTTATTTTAACAATAACACAAGTAAAACTAACTGAAGGTAGGGAAACAAAGGTACAAATCAAAAGACAAACAGTGTCAGTGACACACCGGATGTCCTCCCCCAGCCAGAGTGAGCCAAATGCAGAGGCCTTTTTATGGCCAGGCCATACCGGCTCAGCTGTGGCTCAGCTGTGGCTCGTCTCGGCTGACGACCCACCTATCAGCACCGGTAACAGGATCAAAGCACTGACACCTAGGGCATGGGAGGAGGGTCGTCACGCTCATTTAGTAAATTATGGTTCCATTTAGAGTCAAACAGTCCATAAAGCAGAGTATGCTTTAGTATCACCTTGTGATTGACCGGTCTCTACCGCTACGAGAGCCGTATACGCCGTCTCTGCGTCACTCCAGCGTGATCCAAATAGGGTCACTTCCATTCACTAAAAGTCAAGCTGGCAAAAGCCGTAATCCAAGATGGCGACGGCCAAAACATTAAACTCAAGGCTTCAAAACTGCAGTCCATAAAACAATATGTGACGTCAGGAAATTTGATGAATATCAAAACATGTATTTTTGCTTAAAGGAGTAACAATAAGCTTGTTTAGACAAATCAAAATATAGTCTTATCCACAATGGGGGTAAAAAACAACAATATTTTGATTAAAGAATACTAATCCATTAATTGGAATGGATTTTGGGGTTTTAATTGGGATAAAGAAAGTCTCAAAATAAAATATGGAACAAAATTGAAGTTAATGCACAATATGTGTAGCCCACAATTATGCAAGTGATAAAATCTCACGCGCGCAGACCTCCTCGTGAACAGGCGGCCGATGAAGCAAGCGATTTATAGTGTTGTGCAGGTGAGAGAGTTTGGGTGAACGTGACTTGGAAAACATTCAAAGAGAGAGAGAGAGACTCTAATTGGCTCTCAGAGGTCACGACCGTGGCAGGCTTCTATCGACCAACATGACAACCTCACAGACGAGGAGATAAGGACACGCCACTCCAGCCTCTCTCTGCCTCACTCTCTGCCAACAAGGCCTGTGTGCGTCCTTGACGTGTTTGTTTGCGTCCGAGTCTGAACAGAAAGCAAAGAAAATGTGTCCCACATACACGTCCGTCATAGTCGCCCACGGGCCGACGTTTTGGTAATGACGAAAGCGTACTGCAATAAATGTCCTTCATTTCATTCCTTAGAAGAAAACTATATATATACACACTGGTAATACTTGAAGGGCTTTTCTTTTGAAAAGAAAAACACAAAGAATGAAGTTCAAAATTAACTTATTTTTTGCCTGAACATGGATGCTTCTCCATTGCGTCATTTTGTGTTCCTACCTGCGTTTTAGAGCAGATGTTTGATCGCTTTGCTTCGTGTCACTGCTTTATCGTCTTTTACTTGCCATATTTTTTTTTTAAATAAATCAGTTTTTAAGATGTTATTTAATTGGTATACTTTCCAGGAACCAAGGAGCCAATTAGGTTTCCCAAATGGGGCCTATTTGGGAATTTACGGCATTTTTAATTGAGGCCATTTTCATATATCGTCTTCCCAGTCACTGATGGATTTATCCAGAGTTGTGTTAACCAAATCAAAAGCTGACAGAAAAATAGTTATTCCTCACCACTGACTCCACCATCATTTGGCCCCACTACAGGCAAAACTACATAGTCAACTGAACATAGCTAGAATCCATAAGTGGGTTGATATAACTTGTACTGGTGTACGTTAAATAACTATAGTCGTTATAAATGCACATGGCGGCAGCTCGAGTTGAAGGGATTCCACAGGAAGCAATCAGGCCTTCGCCGCCGTCTCCGCAGGGTTTTATCACTCGGGGAGAAACACTGGCTTTGCATTGATTTATATATAAAATACAAAGCAGCGAGCATCGATATTAAGTCTGGAAACTGCCCTTTGCCGCCGATCCCTTCGCCGCTCAAAATGCGGTGCATTAAAATGTCACCGGAGAGGCAAAGTGCAGCGGGCCTGCATGGTCTGTTAAATCAAACGAGCTCAGCCAGTGACAGGAAACAGCGACCGGCTGTGTTTGCATTTCATTTAAGATCAATTTGTATTCCGGTATTTGTTGAAGTGCCTGCTCATCCTATTTACATACAGCCGTTGATATATTTCTCCGCCTGACTCGAGGGCATTAATATATTTTTTCAGTTTTGAAGCGTTACACCCTGGTTTCTCTTTGCATTAGGAGCACAGCTCAGGAGACTGAAAACCGATACTGTTGATGTGTTCATAATGATGCACACTGGAGGAAAAGCTTTTTTTCCCCTCCTCTTGAAACTCTTGAAATTTTTTCTTTTGTTTTCCACAGAAACTGTTTACTTAAAGCTTTGCTAATCAACACTTTTTTATATAAATGAATCAAATGACCGTGGGTCACACACACACACACACACACACACACACACACACACACACACACACACAATTATCACTGCCAGCCAGTTTTAGCTCAGAGAAATATTACACATTTGGAAAAAAACTATTCTCAAGCTGATCAATGCCAGATTTGTAAGTGGCACATTTTAAAGATTATATTTAGATAGCTAGATGAATAAAAATATCAGGAATGTGAAATACTACTATAATATAAACAACAAAACAGCAGAGCATATTAATTTAGGAAACTAAACAATAAAGAAATTGCAACAAAATATATATATATATATATATATATATATATATATATATATATATATATATATATATATATATATGTTTAATGTGTTTCATTAATAATCAGTAACATATTTATTAGACAAATGCAGTGGATGTTATATTATTGTGTGATCATCTTTATGTCTATTGCTGAAGAAGGGAATTATTATTAGTCAGATTTCTGTAAATCCATAAACTCACACCTTCATTTCCACCTGCCCTGTTTAAAGGATTTTTTTTTTTTTTTTACCAATATACATATAAACGCTTGTTTCGCATTAAACACAACAATAGATGTTTATTGAGTTTTCTCTTAGGTTTGAACACAATTTACGATGGGATCAGACCTGTTGTAGGAGTCATGTGCAATTACTCTTCTGTTCTTCACTAATGGATTGTACATGTCATTACTAGTTTGAAAACCCAAGATAAATTACACTTCATAATGATGTTGACATCATCATCCTGTTTGACTGAATTACGGGCCAATTTAATTCAAAATGTATCGCCTAACAATATCCCCATTCATTTTAATTGGCTATTGATGCTATTGTATAACACAACAATATAAATATGAAGATCTCAAACTGTTAAACCACTGCAAATTATTTGACTTCCACAGTTTCATGTGGAACCATTTCTTTATTTTAAGTGACACGGCACTTGTTCTTTTTTCCCCAATTCCTCTGCTCTTAGCAGGTCCCTTAATTACGCTGCTGACTCTGTTAAAAAAGAATATACTTTCCTTTATGGATCTCAGAAAACAGAACATCAGTGCAGGACATATGGGGCAAGAAATGTAGCCTTATATGGAATTATTGGGGGGTTATTATTATTGGGGCTGCTTCTTTACACCATTATCTGAAGTTAGGAGCGTTTGCTGAATCTGACGTGGCTCACCCTATGAAAAAGTTAAGATAAGAATATGTAAATGCTCTCGCATGAGGTCCAATCTTCCCAAACTAGTCCAAAAATGTTGTCCTGTTTGTTTGTTTTTGCAATGTCAGAATTTATGTTTGAGTTAAACTGCAGCCTCTGGGTCAATAAATCAATTGAACACAATGTGGGATTAATTTCTGTTGACACGTCAATAAATTCAACGTAATCACTCCAGAGAGTTCTCCAGCTCATAAACGCCAATGCAGATAACACTGAATCAAGCCGGCCTATAACAGGTCGTCCAGATGCCGCCGGTAAATCTGAACTGCCATCGTCGATGGCGACCGGCGCGCCACATTGTGACTGCGGAGGCTCGGGACGGTGTACATGCTAAACCGACCATATGGAGCACATGTTGCAATCTAATCAGGCGCTTCTACTGTGGCCTTTTTATTGCATCAATATCGAGCAGATTATATGGGTTTAATGGACAGGTGGCCACATGGCGGAGCGTGTGGGAGGTTTAAAATGCCCGGCTGAAGGCCGCAGGCATTCTCCGAAACTAACTGAGCAAAGAACTCTGAACATCCAGTCTTAGGGCCCTCGTATTTAGAGCATCAAAGAATTTGAAGGTTCCGTTTTTATATCATGTAATTAATGTTGAAGAATAAATATCTGTGACCTTATGGGATTTGCACACAGCCGGTAAAATAATGAGCTATAATGTAAATTAATGTCAGCCAGATTGATTGTACAAACATGATGTGACGTGTCAATGAAATTAAATGACCGGCCACGAAGTCCAATTGACCTGGACGAGAACAAGGTTGACTTGCTAAACTCTGATTGTGGAAAATGACGTAAAATTAAGGTCTATAATCTGGGGGAAATGTTGAACTTGTTGTAAGAATCATTATGATCTTGAACAAGCAATAAATGGTCATAAATCTGAATCCTGTCTCTCCAGCTTCATTTGCCACAACACTAACCCTGATCCCCCCCACTCGAAAACCATTTATTAAAAAAAAAACTTTCTCTTTTCTAAAACTTTGGAATTCATCGTCTCACTGATTTCTAATGGACTCTCCCGAATCTTGGTATCATAAACAAGTCAATTGTAGGTCTTGTCCGACATTGATACTTGCATTTAACATGCAGATAAGCAAAGGGTCTTTGAGGACAAACGTTATCCGCAATACCAGAGAGGACGTGAACTTGGATGTGTTGCATTTGCTCTCTCGTCTGCTCAGGACTCAAAGAAAGAACATTCCTCCCTCGTTCTCCTCGTCTGTACCAGCCTGAGTTGTAACAAATTCAATCCATTCAACGTCTTCCCCCCCATGAATTATGGATGAACCCTGCAACCTCATAAAGCGTCAGGAATGCTCGATCAACGTAAATCCCCACCACATTCAAACTCCTCCTGATCGTGTCACCGGCTCGAAAAGAAATCGAGGTAATTTGCAGAGCATCAAGGGAAAGCATCCCGTTAGCATGCCTTTATTCCCCTGTTGGCAGACTAATGACTGTTGTGTGCTGAAACCCATTAGTCGTGTTCATCCTGGCATCGAGTCCCTTCTAATAACAATTAGTAAGCGTCAGTCCACTTCAGCAGCCTGTTGCCGTGACGGTACAGTCCGGGTCAGGTAAATAAATTGATTTGTGGAAAGATGTTTTTATGTATCATCTAGTCGAGCGCGATTACAAAACATTTCGAGAAGGGAGAACGCAATTACGATGCCAGTGAAGGATGAGAAAACAAAGAAATTGTAAGGCTATATGATTTCAACCTCTGATGATGAATCCCATTACCAGACCTTGGCTATTATTTAGAGGATTTTATTTCATTTTTAGCCACATGCAATAAGGCTCAAGGGAAAGCAATGTCAATCTGTTGGGTGGCCCATTGACAATCGGATGTATTGAGATTTTTGTACAGAGGATAAGGCCAACTGACTTTTCCTGTCGAAGAAAAGAATAGAAAACATCTCTTGATCTACTGGATGGATTGGCACAACATTCGGTAGAATAATTCATGGTTCCCAGAGGATTTATTCTGATGACTTTGGAGATCCCCTGACTTTTCCTCTCGGTTCATGATGAGGTTCACGTTTGTGGGTTTGAGTAGAACGTCTTCATTGGACGATCGGGTGGATTCCCATTCAATTTGAAAGTGACATTCATGACTTGTGGTAATTTTTTGTCTTGCACCATTACCAAAGGTTTTGTCCAATCAATGTTTATCACCAAATAGCAGCAAAACAAAAGGACTAATGTTTGTGTTGTCTCACAGTAGCATACAGGCTTTTTTGCAGAGTTCATAGTAGTGTGTGAACTGAGAGATCAATGTTGATTTATTTATAACGTAACTTCCGTACATAAGTAATGCCAATTCCGTAGTAAATTTAAACCAAACCACGATATTTTCCTAAACCTAACGAAGTTGTTTCCTTTGAAGACAAGCTTATTTTGAAAAAGCCGTATGTACTGCAGGACTTTTGTTGGAAAACGCACGAAACATGAGTAACTTTTTTGAAGGATACGAACCGTTGTATGAGGAAACGTTATAAAATGGCGAGATATCGCATCGGGAAAAGGGCAGATAGAATAGTAGGTTGGTATACCTCCAAGATTGTTGCAAAAGCTAGCGGCAAATAACTTTGATTCTTCAATTACTGGTGTTTAATTAAGTAACATTACAGGCCCACCTCTCCACACTAACTATTAATACACATACACAACTGCAAACAATACGCACAGAAACGCAATAAGACACGAGCAACAAAACAAATCAACGAGTTTAACGGACCCAATCGTAACACAAAGCAACATTCGCCCCTTTTAAAACTCATTACAACAGCAGCACCTGTGTGCCGAGGGGCAGTGATCTCAATGGCTCACCTGTGATGATTGCTCCTCAGCACTGAAATCGCTACACTGTTTTAAGGAAAGTATGGAACGAGTTCAGCCTGTGCGTAAACGCCGATTATCTGATGCCAGTTTTTTTTTACTCCGATCGTCAGCAGAGAAGAGTGATATCACCGAGCAGTTTGTCATGAAGGATGACCCGGTGACTCGAGGACATAATTCATCTCGGGAAATGTGTCACTGGAGCTTAACTCTATGTTCTGTACTTCAAGTGATGGAAAAAAAGTGAGAGCTGACAGGTTGTTTAAATGATAAGTTCACATTGTTCCAAATCTTTCTTAAAACAACACTCACCCATGTACTCAACATACAGTATGGATTTTTGTATTTTTTGTATTTATGTGGACACAAAAGGATCCCTTTCAATTGGACTTACATTGTCTGAGATGAAAGCTAAAATATACAGTCCTTGCAAAACTACATTATGCATTCCAGCTGACGTTTTATATATATATATATATATATATATATATATATATATATATATATATATATATTAAAAATAAAAAAGTCTTCAGCAGTATGACTTAGACAAGTCAAATGGAAGTCTCAAATGAGAAGCTGCCAGATGACGGCAATATTTGTAAAGCAGGAGACTGCCCCTTCTGGGTAAAAGAAGAAGGAAAAACTAAAAATGCCTTTGCGATTAACGGCTGAAAGGGAATTTCTCCATTTTCCTCACACCGACTTTGTATCAAAGTCCAGCAAAGCGCTTTGTTTTGCTGTTAAATGAATTCTAGGCTTACTACAACCAGCATGCTAAATTGGCTTTGAATGTCGGCGTTGAATAAATGTCCAAATATGAACGTGTGTTTCAGATTGTGTGCTCGGGCAGCACTGGCTGTGTGATTCAAGAACAGGGTTTTCATTTCGTTTTGTGTCAAGACACACTCTTCTGTCTCGACTCGCATTGATTTTTGCCAAGCACTTTTTAAATCCATAACACTGCAGGCTGCGTGCAGAGGCATAAGAGCCGTGGTGGTGTAGCGCTGGCAGGCAGCAGGTATAATACTGACGCAACAACACTGAAGAAATGAAAAAAAATCACCGGCTATAGATCAGGTCATCTCCCTCTTGTCATTCTGGACTGTTTTTCTTTAGCAAAGCAACATTCAAATTCTCATTTGTTTTCAGGGTGTCCACAGAAAGTGGAACTATTAAGAAATGACATATGATAGGTTAGATAGAAAGCTCACTTTGCATGTCACCTTGTCCTTGCTTCATTTGAGTGAATGTGTTTATCCCTGTTATAAGCTCTGTTCACTTTGACTGTTGTCTTTCCGGGCTCATCTCCTCCACACTTGTGGACACAGTGGATCATATATATATATATATATATATATATATATATATATTAGTTCTGTCATTAACAGCGTTATTAACGGCGTTAACGCAAACCAATTTTAACGCCGTCAATTTTATTAACGGCGTTAACGCATTTTAATTTTTCAATTATTTTTTTTCCGCGAGCACCACGCCGGATGTAGCTCAACCGGAAGCAAAACAATAGGCACGCCGTTTGGGCTTGGAAGCTAGGCTAACGTTACGGTTTGAAATGAATGAATGGTGAGCGCGATACGGCAAAATGAATGATATTCAGTGAACTGCGAACAGGTGCGCGTGCCAGAAGGGAGCGCGAGTGAACACATTGAACACAGCAGGAGAGAACGCAACGTTAGCCAGCTAGCTAAAGCTCCGGTGGGAAATTATTAGCTTATGCCGTGTTCAGTCCGGTGTGAACACGGCATAACGCTACCGTTTTTGAGGAGGTAGATTTTGAGGTGAGGGGACTGACAAGGCAGAAGGTAAAGTGGTCCACCGTTCTATCAATAAGCAGACCTGCCAACCTGTACGCAATTTGCGTAGCGGATACGCATTTTGACGTCAAAGTACGCTGGTAAAAATTTGTCTAAAATTAATTTTAGACTAATTGACCAGCACACATTATATGCAATGCAATATAATGCATGACGAGTATTTAATGACTTATCAATATATAGGTTATATATCAAGGTTGGCAGGTCTGAATAAGGCTAAACTAGAAGTTAACACTAATACAAACATTATTTTTGCAGAATGAGTGTGTTAGGGGAGAAGGATGCAGCCATTGTTAAACAGCTGGATTGAAATGCAGCTGGAACTGGTCGTGGCTAAAACTGGAAGGCAAGGTCTCAATAAAAGGGCAAGAGGTGTCCTTTCATCTAGGAGATGTATTCTCCAAAATCAACAGGCAGGGATTCGCCAGATGCATTCTCTGCATCAAAGATATAAATTATGCTAACAAAGGCAGCCATGCTCTCCCTTACCACATTGTGCCTCATATACTGTAAATGTTAGACCCAGTGACAGGCTGGCATGAAATGGCTTGCATAATACTTAGTAAGGAGGCCATAATAATTTTTGACTCATGGCTGAAGTTAAGTTTCTCCAGCTCTCCCCAGGTTGGCAAAAAAAGCATCTCAAAATGCATCAGATTGATGCTTTAAAATATGGAATATTTAAATTTTTCTTACGGGGGAGCATGCCCCCGGACCCTCCTAGAGGGGTAATATCCTTCTCACCTTTTTCACCCCTGACCCGTTTTCATGCCTAGTGCACTCTATAATTTTATTTTGTAAACCCTTGTTTACCTGAAATGTGCAGTGATTTTATTTTGTACCGCCCTGTTTGGCAGTTGTTTTTCAATAAAATAAAGCAAGCCAATCCACTTTTTCATGTTGATGAGAGCATTAAAATGCAAAAAAAAAAAATTGCGATTAATCGCGAGTTAACTATGACATAAATGCGATTAATCACGATTAAATATTTTAATCGCTTGACAGCACTAATATATATATATATATATATATATGTTTATAGAAAGCTGAATACAGCGTTGGAGGCGGGGCCTCGTTCAATCAAGTTGCTCATTAAACAAAAAAAAGTTAAACTTCCGAGTGTAGGGTTTAGATGAAATCACCCAGATCTTCCGGTCCTTAGAGCGAGTGCACTTGTATTTTCTTTTAACCCCGCCCCCCCAGCCTCATGGCTTCAGGCTCATTTTTGGGAAAGTATTTAAATAGGCGCTTTTCAAGTGTTTTGTACTAGGAAGTTGATATACAGCCAAAAAAATATGCGTCTTTCCCATTGTAAGTCTATGGGGAAAAGTATTTGTATGGCCCAATGCTCTTCCTGGGGCCAGACATGGGCTAACAATGCTTCTGTTTGTTGAGCCATAAAAGCAATGGAACAACTGGAGGTTGATGAATGGTGTGGGTGTGCGTGTGTGTGTGTGTGTGTGTGTGTATTCGAAGTTATGATATGAAAGATTTCAAAGTAAAACTAGAACTTGTAAAATATTACTTTTTTTTAACTTTTAAATCTTTCATATCATAACTTCAATGGAAAAACAATTAATCGTTCCACACCGCCAAAAAAATATGCATGGCAATGCAGTTGAGCTTCGCCTTCGCCTCCTCCTCCGCCTTTCTCAGGCTCCGCTGTGTGGGAGGGGCAGCAGGAGAAACCTGACGGAGCAGATGGTTGTTTTGGACCTCCCTGGATCAGTAAATACTTCTCTGTGTGCTCTGCAACAGCTTTGTTTGGTTGACATTTCCAACACATCTTGAGTGCACCGAGGTTTTTGTATGTGTTGGAGTGATGTATTTTTTTTTTTTACCAAGTGCTCGATCACTTTGAAAATTGGCTTCTGTCCAGTGAAATGTCATGCGTGTTAATATAAGTAAAAAATGTTAATGTTCATGGAATATAGCAAGGTTAGGAGTCTTTTTTTTTGTGTCGGTTTTATTGAAACATTCAGCAGCATGCTTAGCATCGCACAAACCACAAAACTTTATGTGGGTCACAAATCAACCAGGTGTGGTGAGAAAAGCAACAGCAATCCCTCTGCAATCTTCAACAGGTTTTTGTACAGTTTGGAAATATGGCATCGCTAAACCACGGCAACTCCCCGCTGAGCGGCAAACACAACACAGTCAGCATCTGCCTTTGTGTGTTCACAGACAGCTGCTGAAATGTTAAAGAGCCATCGTGCAATCAACTGCACAAACAGAGTCATGAAGAATTCAGGGGGAAAGATTTTAAAAGGCAGCAGAAGGTTAAGGAGAAGAACGTGAAGAGCCACTTTTATCAAGTGTGAATGAAAGTAATTTTTAGGAAGGGAGTTTTTTTTCTCTCCCCCCAAATTGCACCTCTATTTATGCAGAGGTGCCACATACCTGTTGGGTAGTTTGGACCACAATGTTAGTGATGGGGTTTGTATGGCATGAGGATGCATACTCTTTTATTTACTCATTGAACACAGTGCCATTACATGTTTGAGAAAAAACAATGGGACCAGCCTAAATTACTCCGAAAGTGTCATAATGGAAGACATGATGAAAGTCATACAATAAGATCCGACAGCAGGAGTTGAAGGTTTGAACCGATCATCACGGTTTATTTATATTATATTCATGAGACAATATCTTCAAGTGATTAAAAATAATACAAATCAAGTCGTTTTAATATGATATCACGCTCATTTGGCATTTTTCCAGTCCGAATTGACCGGGTACAGCCTACAGGTGGTTATGCCTCTTAGAAAACAGCGTTCCTCTTATTTCCGAGGTGCATTTGAAGGCGTCCAGCCGGTCATGTAACTTTTTTTTATGATGATTATTTAGTTTCACTTTCCTCTAGATTTTCTTGCATTCCACAACTCAACAGAGTTTAAGAGACGTTAAATTCCTTTAAAAAACGACAACATTTAAATAAATAAATGTCTTCTAACGTTGACTGAACAACCAGCAACCTTCAGCGAGAGCGTGGGTGAGGAGGCGGCGGTTCGCTCCCTCTAGCGGCGGAGCTCACAGCTGGTGGCGCGTCACAGCGCCGGTGTCCCCCCAACCTCCCTCCTCTCTCCACATAGTCACACAGTGAAAGTTGTCTCTCCGCTCGGGGAAAAAAAGCAGGGGGGGCGTTCAGGGTGCTCGCTAGTTTTCCCACCGCCGCCGCCGCTGCTTCACTCGCGCTTCCTCCCGGAGAGATGAGGCGGAAGGAGAAGAGGCTGCTGCAGTTCGCCGGGCTGCTCATAGCGGCTCTCCTTTTCTTCCCCAACGTCGGGCTGTGGTCGCTGTACAGGGACCGAGTGTTCGACAACTCGCCCGAAGCGGTGGACGGTCCGGCCGGCATCCCCGCGATACAGGTAGGGAGCTCGGCCGTGGGTGGCCCCGGTGTGGCGGTGATGTCTTCTGATGGCTATGCGCCTTTTTTTTTTTTTTTTTTTTGGGTTCTCAATGTGTAACTACGATGGCGATAACCGCCGGGAAATCGTTCAAATGAGTTGCTGCGGATTTAGCAGACATTCAAAAAGCTGTGCTTCTGTGCTGGCCTCAACGCCCCACCTCCTTCACCCCCACGTTTACATTCCCATACTGCGTGCTGTGTGTGTGTGTGTGTGTGTGTGTTGGGATTTACAAAATGGACCGTCTTTTACTAACTGTCCAAGCATGGCAGGTCATTTAGTTACGGCGGTCAAGGAGAGGCGAGGCGAGAGGGGGACAGGGATCCACGTAGATAACCCCGAAGCTGGGCGTCGCAACAAAGTTGCAATAACACCGACTCCAGGAAGTTGCCTAAAAAAAGAGCAGACGGTGCTGCGTTCAAGGGTTGACAAGCAGCACCGGTAAAGGTGCAACGCAAGGTTTGCTGGTTATGTGATCATACTGTACATGTATCCATGTAATCATCTTTTTGACAAGTGAAATGTGGATAATTGGAAGGCCTGCACCTGATGATTGTTTACGTTGTGAATTCATCTGTTTGTAACCTATTTTTATCATTAATTATTGAGTAACTTAACCGCAAATGGAGCTGCCCATCTTAAGTTCCCAGAGGCCGAAGGTGACGTTTTCAAATCGCTTGTTTTTTTGTTTTTTTGTTCAACCAACAATACAAAACTCAATGATATTCTAATTACAGTGCTATAAAACAGGAGCAAATCCTCATATTTGAGATTTTGGAATCAGACATTATTTATTTGTTTACAATTGACTAACTTTGATTAACTCACTGATTTTGTTGACGTCTTTCGATGATACAAGTTATTGCAAAAATACCACCTGATGGCAAAGTTATTAAAAACAACAACACAGTGAGCTACTGTGAGCCGCTGATTTACTCACAAATACGTATCGGTCAAACAAAAACTACTGCGCTACAAATTAAAGTGAATTTTATGAAGATTGTGTTACAAGTTGTGATTTTTCGTCTTTCGGCTAAACTGGCATGGCGTCCCAAGCGTTTTTTTCTTACTGCTCATCTGGTCGGTAATTTCTTGCACGCCAAAGTTTTAGTTCCCGGTTCACTCATCTATATGAATGTTATTTTATATTTACCGTATATTCCTGGTGTCGTACAACATAAATAAAGAAGATATTCCATTTCCTTTTGCCATGTTGCTTTGCTTGAGCTGATTAGGTTGCATTTAACCATTTTTTTTTTTAAAGAGGTTTGAAATCAAAGCAGGAGACAGAATATTTCCGCACCGGCAGGAAAGAGAAGGAGTCTCTTAACGGATTTTGGAATAACTTCATATGCTCTGGGTTTCAAGGTTCAGCTTCTCTCTAATTCTTTTTGAGGAAAACAGATGCTGTGGCTTGAATTGAATCATCAAAGTCAAAGTCGTTAAATATATAAAAAGATGAATTAATGGGAGGCACAAGCTGGAGCTTGATGTGTTGTTTTCACGGGTCCACTTAAAAATTTCAAAAACCTTCACCAAACCGGACCCCTGTTTGGCAGACAATAGTAGCTCCTCTCATTCAAATGGGGCAAATTCACTGAAAGGAGGCTTTCAGTGGTGTGTGTGTGTGTGTGTGTGTGTGTGTGTGTGTGTGTGTGTGTGTGTGTGTGTGTCCAAATCCAGCAAACTTGTTTTTTCGCCTGGATTGTTGAGATTTAGTGAGAGGAAAAGTGATAGGCATTCAAGCACTGGAATAACGTGTCAAATGGCTACGTAAACAGTTATTGTCATCGTCAATGCATCAGTCAGTCTCTAAATGTTGATACAAAAATAAATAAAAACACCAACTGTCTGTCGCCAGCTCGAGGTAATTTGCAGGCCGCACAGTGGGAACGATAAAGCTGTCTCATTCGTCCCGGATCACCTCCCAGGATTACTTCGCTCAGCTCGAGTTTGGTATTGATATCTTAAATGAAAAGCGATGCGCTGAATGGGATGAAAGGACACCTGCAAAGGCCTGTGGCATATTAGCTGTGACCTCCAGAGCAGTTTGGCAAGAGACAACAGGCATGTGAGAAATGAGGCCAACTTTCTGCAATAACGAAGCCTTCAACTCCAAAAAAACAAACAGGTAATCAGCTGGTCTCAATTCAAGGTGACAGTTGCTGATGTACTCACCTGTCAAACAGCCATCCTTATTTCTATTTGTTTGTTTTACTTTCTCAAACTTGCATTCATTCTAATGGACATGCAAAAATAAGTCTGGTTGTATAGAAGTCCATATAAATGACTCTACTTCTCTCTTGATTTATTCCCTCAGTAAACATTGTAAACACAAGTTTATGGTCTCAATCTCTAGTTTCAAGTCATCTTCAATACAGCATGATGTTCATTTAGTACATTACTTTAATGCGTGGCTACCTTGTGATTAACAGCTCACTGCCAGAGCCGTATACAACGTCTCTATTGCGTGGCCACTCAAATATGGTCACCTGGTTTGCAAAAATCGAGATAGCGACGGCCAAAATGCCCAAAACTCAAGACTTGCCCCAAATTTTTAGCATCTTATGCGCCTTTCTTCCTGACAACTGATGTCTGCCACGACATGTCACCGGCCTTTTGTTTTCTAGATGTGCAGACATAGATAAGAAGCTAGAATCCTGACCTAAGCACAACATTGGCGCGTCTCTCTCTCTCAACGCAACATTACCCAACACAGTGGCGTGGTATTACAGTGCAAGCTGAGTATTTCCCACTGCTCTACAGCAAACAGCCCTGGAGCTTCCCCACCGTGACAGTGACAGAGAGGTAATTTGAACATTTCCCGTGTCTTAATAAGGACGCCTGTTGAAGCGGAGGTGGCCCAGCTTCCTCCCGTCTGCTCCGGCGGCTCAGGTTAAGTGGAGGTGCTTGAAGATGAGAGCGCCGGGTGGAATAAAAAAATAAAACGGTTCACAAAGTCGGGTCTGACAGCGTTGGCTGAGATACGTTGTCCTTCCTGACAAAAACATGTCACTAAACACGTACGACCAGTGGAGCTTCATACTGGACATTCATACTTTTAAATATTTCAACCGTGGCCCATCATGATGGATGAGTCGGATGTTTTGATTGCGTAGAAGTCAACGGCCGCGCTGTGTTATGATGAAGATTGTATTTTTAGTAGTTTTATTGATGTATTATTAGCCTCTTAGAGCTGGTGTTCAACAGGTCATAATCATAATTCCCTAATATCTATTTCATATTGCCGTGAAAACGTCTCCCGTCAAACTACTGTTTCACGCCAAAACACAAAATTGCACACGATCACATTTGAACACACCCACGTTATAATGTACAGTGTGTCCCCTAGGTTTACAGCTTCAGGGGGGGGGGTGGCGACGGCGGCACAAACACTTAAAGTAGTGGTTCTCAAACTTTTTCTGTAAATAACTTCATTTTGTGACTCCATCTGTGCTTTTATAAATAACAGAATAAAGAAAATTGCAATCACTTTCAAGTAAATCAGATTGCTCCATCAGACATTTTTTATTTTTAAATTGCAATCACTTATAATAAATAAAGTTATATCTGTGCAAAAAATAACTAATATTTAGTTACTACTAAATAGCTCATTGTGGAAAACAATAAGCCAAACAGAATGAGTGCAGATGAGCATCAGGTTGTATTAGTATTAGTGGCTGCAGTGAGCCTCTACACATCTTTTACAAACGGGGTTGTAGATTTGATACAGTTCATGCTCGACGTTGTGCTGAGATCTGTTTTCTGTTTTGAGACACGCAGCAGCAGAAAGGACGTCACGGAGACTTCTGGCAAAAGCCAAAAATCGGCGAGTCGCGCATGCGCGAGCGTAACCCGTTAACTGCGTAACGTAAACATTTACCCGAAAGTACAGGCATTTCTCCATGTATTTATTAATGACTTAGTTTTATGTCCGTGTACTTTGTACTTCTGTAATATGTGAAGCCAGCAGCTCATTGTTGGTAGAAGACACGAGCACTTTGTCTCATTTCACCTGGAGCAGGAGAGCTGCTCCGGGTTCAGAGAGCTGCTCCGGTGTGAGGAGGAACTCCGTTGCTCCTCACATGAGAGCTGCTGTTGCCATCTTCACCCTGGGAGCGTTTAAAACGCAGATATAGCGGTCTGCTTTTCACGCGACATATTTTTCGACGCTCTCTGTCCGCTGCTGGTGTGTGTGCTCAGTGCTCACCTGTGTGTGTGTGTGCGCGCGCATCGGGGCAGAACTCCGCTGTGCGCGATGCAGAGCAGAGGAGAAGCGTTAACGCGACCATGTAGAGACAGAAATGACAAGCTGTGTGTGGATAATATAAATAAAATACGGCCGTTTAGTTTGTATAATAACAGAACAAGGTGTAGACCTGTTCTATAGGAAAGAGAAACTTAAATGACGACTTGTGATCTGGCGCTATCCAGAAAATTACAGGGGGGCGGGGGGTTTCTTCAGGGGGGCGCCCCGCCCCCCTATTATAACGGTGGGGGAAACACTGATGTACCTTCGCCCAACACTATCTTCACCGAATGGAACGCATCGCTGTATAACTAAATGTGACCTCCCTACGTTAGCTGTTAGCTCTGGTGGTGCTAACGTTACTAGCTCTCCTGCTGATTTCAACACCGATTGGTTGTTCACAATGTTGCTTTATCGCGGATTATCGGCAGTCTAATTTTATTTCTCACTACGATGTTTGAACTGTGTCATAAATCTGCGGTTCGCACATAAGAGATCAAACAGCTCAACCTAGTCTGAACTGTTCAAGGTGAGTTGGGCCCATTCAACAGAGCCATGCAATACTTTATTTATATCTATATCTATATCTATATATATATATATATATATATATCCATTTTTGGGTTGGAACTTGTTGGTGGATGTTCATGGCTAACTGGATGCAATCAGCTGTGCTAAAAGTCCAGGAGATAAAGTGTGCTCTTGAAAGGAAAGTTGGCGGAGCTTCACGGCCCTGTCACGGAGAAATGAGAATCATACAGGTTTCTGTACACTGGAGGCTACATTTATGAGCCACACACTGTAGGCTGGATTACAGTTCATTCATCATGGCAGGACCTTGTGCATTTCCCCTCTGACACACGAACAGTACGTGCCCTGACACACGCACACACACACACTCACTTATATATAGCCTATACCGCTTTTAGAGCCAGTAGAAGGTCGGTTTTATTAATGAGCAGAGCTCAAAGTAAACAAGGGCATCTATGTAGAACATCTGACAAGGTGAAATCCCTGCTGGAAAAAAATATATACACACAAATAAGAACGTCTTAATTTCTTATTTCTGGCCCAGAAGTCACAGGTTGTGGAACCGCAGGGGTGGCACCGACGCAGTCCAGAGTGTACGGAAAATAAAATTGAAAGTGAGTGGATTTTGGGCCGCCTCTCGTGGATTGCAACAGGAAAAAAACACAGAGCTCTCCTCAAGGCACTTTAAAAATTAAAAAAAAATCTGAATTGAGAATAAACTCAGTTTGCAATTAGGAGAATTGCATCAACTATGAATCCTGTGAGGTCGAGCGCAATTAGAGAGGCTTTGAGAGTGGGATTAAGACAATTTAACGTGGTTTGCGATAGCAGTTGAGCGAGTTCATTAGAGTTTATTATGCCGCACGGTGCTGAATGTTGTAAAAAAATAAAAAAATAGTCTCAACACTGCAAGGATGTCCTCTCAATTGAGTCTTCCAGAGTGTTAAACCTTTGGAGAGGATTAACGGCTCAGGTCATGGGGAAGTTTGTCTCGTACTTTGTGTCACATCATACTTAAACCAGGGCGTGGCGGCACACCAACACTAGTTGGAGTTAGTGTGTCTTTTCCTAGTTTTAAAGGCTGCACTACATTAAAGTGAGGCACATCTTCTGAACTTACCAGACTGGTCTTTTATCTGCCTTTAGTCATTGCATCCACGTTACAGGCGATTATTCATCATAAATCTCACCATTTCCCTCTACATCGCCTGGTTTTTAGTAATGATAACGATGTAAACTTTAACTGATTTAAAATGCAAAAGCCAGAGAAATGAGCTCTCGTCACAGGAAGAGCATTTAGAGAGACAGCAGAGGCGCTGACGAGCCGTCGGCACCGGTACCTGGCGCAGTCTCTGAGCTGTGAGCGAGACTGGGGAAATGCGATTTTTATCTTTAACATGTTAAGCCTCTGGAAAGGGGAGGGGGGGACACACACACTGAGGGATGAAAGTCATTTGCAAAGACAATAGTTACCCGCTGCAGACTTAAGTCATTGCACTTTATCACTCAAGAGCTGAGAGAGAGTGTGAGAGAGAGAGAGAGTGTGTGTGTGTGTGAGGGAAAGGGGGGGTTTAGAGCAACACCTCGGGAGAAAAACGCAGAGCGAGCGGGTAAAAAGAGTTGTTTGTTCCCAGGCTGACTTTTGTTGGGGAGCGTTTCCTCCCCAGGTTCCTCGCACAAGGCAAGACGTTCACTCCGCCGCTGGCTGCCGCGCAGACTGAGCGTGTGCGGGAGCTGCTCAGTATGCCTGTCAGGGATCGGCTGCCCCAGATCAGTGCGAGGAGCCAAATAAGGGACAGGTGCAGCAGACAGCCTGCGGATACGGGAGCGAGGAGTCAGGCTTTTAATTACAGCCACGCGGGTTATGGAGCCGGCTTTTTCTTTTTTCCTTTTTTATATGCTCGGATGATTAAACTAATCCCAGGATGCCAATTTAAGGCCATGCACTGTGCTTCACGGGCCGGAGCCGCATTGAGTGAATAAGATGCACGAGATGCTTCACAGTCACACACTGACCTTGGGTCAGATTCCACCGTTTTTTGGGCTCCAGATTAGACCTCCGTATGCACAAACTCTAAAACCCCCTGCATTATGCATTGTCCAGCACTGGGCACTTGAGTTGATGTGAAGTCGCGTGCAGGAGCTCAGTAGAGCTGTGAATATAATGCTGACTATATATTTATGCCGAGGCAGTCGGTTTTAAAGGCGCACTCCACCAATTTATCACGCAGAGTTCGGTTTGCTTGTCGCAAGGCGTGCTGCTCCGTGTCTCTGAATGGAGCTTCTTGAAAAAATGACGCCCTGGTGATGTCATCAGGTTGAGCTCTGGCCAGGCTTGAAACTATTCAATTCTAACAAAAAGCATATATTACAAACTTTTGGAGGTTTGAGAGATGTGGACATTTACGAGGCATAGAGGGGTTCAGCTGCTTTAGCGGGATTGTATTATGCAGTGTTTTGGGGATCTTTACTCAAAGTTGGGATAGATCGGTCTTTGCTGTTTTAGATTTTGACCATACTTTTTCAAATCTGTAGTGTCCCTACAAATAGGTCAACTGTCAACTTTTCTGAGAAATCATGTTTGTTTTCGTCGGTTTGGTATGTCGGATGGTCCAAGCTCGGGCTTCTTCAAGATCGCGATTAATTTGGTCAATATTGACATTGCGATTATTTACCGATGACTCACAGTCTTTGGAAACAATGCGTTTCTTAGTTTTGTGACGTACATTAAATACATCAATCTGCTGCACTTGGAGGCCTAAACTCAGATGCTCGCTCTATGACGGACTTTGTGATTAAATTGTTTATAAGAGCACAAACCCGTTGGTTGTATGCTACGACTGGCGGGGGGGGTTGTTGTGTTCAGGTACGTTACTGTTGGCTGGGAGAATTGCGTTCGCTTTTCGCTCGCTGAAAAGCTCAAGGTGTACTTGACCACAGTACCTGATCTGTGAGGAACTGAAGGGAGACGCACTGGTGTCCCTTTCTTTCTGTCTTGTTTTCCCACAGTCACGATGGTGAAATCAGCAAAGCTTCATGGGAGTGTAGGGGAACACTTTGGAGCCTCCAAAGCAGGATGCTGCCTCCGTGTTGCTCCTCTCTCTCGCTCGCTGTGTCTTATCAGAATCAGCTTTAATGGCCATGCAAGTTTGCACATACATGGAATTTGACTCCGGTTTCACTTTGCTCTCTCGTACTTATGCACACACACAATATACAATAAACAAGATAAATAATAAAAATAAAAGACAGTCAAATAGTGCAGATGGAAGAATTCTGATTAACTGTTCATCAGGGTGACGGCCAGTGGAAAGAAGCTGTTCCTGTGTGTTAATGCATACTAATTATTGGATGCCTGGTGTAGCCTCCGGAAGAACTCAGTTCGACAACTTCTCTCGTTCTCTAAATGTATTTACTAAATGATCACAAGCAAAGTAGTAAGCGCTGCAATTGCAAAAGCAGTGAGTGGTACAGCCAACACGCAGGTTGGGCAAAGAACAACTGCCCCACAAACGGAAGTGGGGCCTTTCATACACAGTTTATCGTCACAGGTTCGTCTCGCCTCGTCCTAACATCTGATTCGCGTGTTCTCATCTTTTCTCACAAGACTGGAACGTGCAACGACCAGTCTGCTTCCATAATGTCAATATACTGATAAACAGTTGTGGGTGTTGAAGTGCGCAGGCGTGTGACTAACTTCCCTTGAGAACTGGACATTTCATAGACACAACCAACTCCAGCTGCATAGCTGTGTTATACTGACCTCTCTAACCTGAACTTTATTAGACATGAAGAGTAATGCAGAATATAAGTATTTATATTATCAATCCCCCTTTTTACATAATGTATTATGTAAACTACACATATAAAGCTACAACAATGGACTATATCAGTTCATAACTATGTGTGATAATTATTTAACAGAGTGGAAATCTCTAACATGTGTCTGGTGGTTTTGGCGTACAGTGCTCTGTAGCGCCTTCCAGAGGGGAGGAGTTGGAACAGCTTGTGTCCAGGGTGTGAGGGGTCTGTAGTGATCTTTCCAGCCCGCTTCCTGACTCTGGAGGTGTACAAGTCCAGGATGGAGGGCAGGCTGGTACCAATAGTTCTCTCTGCAGACCTGACGATCCGCTGTAGCGGCCTCTTGACCACTGTGGTGTGTTCATGTGCTCTTCAGTAACATGGTTATTCTCCTCTTTGGGGAAGGAACCGGAATCAGAATTGTCAGTGTAAACCTCCAAAAAACGAGTTTCCTTAATCAGGTTCAAAGCATTACATGACACCGACTAGGGCTGTGCGGTATACTGCTTTCAGAGTTCCGTACGGTATGAATTTTTCATATACTGCCATTCCGGTCGCTGCTCTTTGGCAGGTTAGGTTACAACATTTAATGTTTACAGCTTGAAGCTGAAGGAGCAGCGGACGGAGCTACTTATGTCTCATGGTACTCATGTTTTGAAAGAAATTACATCGCCAAAATGCATGCTGGGTAAATGACATCGCCAAAATGCATGCTGGGTAAAGCCCGCCCACACAGGAAGACTCTTCTTGTGCAGGAAGAAGAGACTTCGGCTGCGGTCGAATAGTCAAATAATTACCTCCTAACGTCTAACCCTAAGCACTTTTCCTTAACCTCTGTAGAAAACGTCACGGGGTTAAGGAAAGATGGGAAGGAGAATTCATGAAGAGTGTTTGGCAAATCCGACTCCACGTTCACTAAGCGACGTAGTTATGACGCGACGGCAGGCGCATGTTAGTGACGTCTGTCTGTCTGCAGCGGTGAAACTACAATGTTCCGAAGATGGACTACAATACTGCAGCTTAGATACTTCGTCCGTCTTCTTACAGTGTTGTGTCATAACGACATAAACAACCCGGTTCATAGTATTACTTTAATAACGAGGTTGGAATAGAAATGAACGAAGGAATATGAAAGTGAAACAACGTGTTTTTCACAGAGAGTACAAAGCTACTAAACTGTCTCTTTGTTCAGTTTCAAACATGCTGAATTAAATATGTTATCCCACAAACGATGTGTGCCATATATGTGTGTCTCATATCCCTTTTTGTTGTTATGGTTTATTTACATGCAGATTATAATCTGATCATAAAAATATGCAGACAGTTTATGAAACACCACACAACTCGTGTTGACTTGATATGTTTTATTGTAATGTAACAAAATAGTTGACTAAAAAGATGATAATCAGAAACATGAGTCAGACTGAAGAGCTCGTCCAGTTTAACTCTTTCATTAAAGCTTCTGTACCTGAAGTAAAATAAAATAAAAGAATAAGGGCTGAGGCTGCAGTTCAACACCAGAGAGAATATGAAATACGTCAGTTTGATCACTTTACAGCAGTTTTCAGCAATGTAACGTTTGTAGTTTGACAGCCGGTTTAACAGATTATTGAAAGTATTCCCAAATTATAGCAACGGTTATTTACATGATCAGCGTTTGTCGGTCATGATCGTTTGTTCTCGTGAACGGCCGAATGATACGTCACTTTAAATGTTGCCACCGCAAGGAATTGTGGGTCGGCATTCTCTCCTTTCCTTTCGTAAAGGAAGGTCCAGTGGTTCCTATGCTAAAGGAGCTAAGTTAGGAAGCATTGAAGCTCCTTTCCTTTGCGTTTGGACAATTCGACCGGCACTTATCATGGCGGCCACTTAGGTACTTCCGGGTCATTTCACTCAGTTAGGAAGGTTCCTAACCAAAAAGGACTATTCGACCGCAGCCTTCTTCCTGCACAACAGTGGGCGGGCTTTACCCAGCATCCTGCTGAGTGGGCGGGCTTTACCCAGCATGCATTTTGGCGATGTCATTTCTTTCAAACCATGAGTCAACTTCTATCCGTGAGAGCTCAGACCGCTATACACACAGCTGAGACTGTAAACATTAAATGTTGCTGCCTGCCGAAGAATGAGAATAGTCGTTGCGCATGCGCCACTAGTATGAAGGGATATGAAATAACTACATTCCTCTGGGTCCTAAATCCCTCCATATTTAGCTTCCTAACACAACCTATGTACAACGTACAAACAGCTGCTGGCCAGTTGCGAGCGAGTGGTGAATAACGATGGCGATTGCGGCGGCGGTCCTTTTCGGCATCAATAAATGAATGTGTTTATTCAGGAAAAAATACCGTAAAAAAACGCCAGAATCTTACAAAATACCGTGATATGAATTTTTGGCCATACCGCCCAGCCCTAACCCCGACACCTTCAACCCGTATTGTGGTTTATTAAAGTTTCTCGTCCATTTTCTTTAGTTGTTAAATCTGCGTTTTAAGGTGCTTGAAACTCCTCCTACACTTCTGCTATGTTGCAAATGACAGTAACTAATGGCAATGTTCATAATTGCTTCAACCTTTTCCAAACCAAAAATACCCCAAATTTGCAGGTTGGAGACACCTTTTGTGATGGGCATTCACAGTTTTAATAAAAAAAATATGGAGCTGAATATAGTAGCAGAGCTCCAGGAACAACTTTAGTATTGCAATAAAATGATTAATGAAGCGGTATCATTAACATGGATTTTCTGCTATCAACAACAATTCAATAAAAATAAAACGTTTATAGTGTTCCTGCCATGGTTGCCGAGAACAATCTACGTTTGTTCTTCTTCTCAGCGGCACGGGTTACGTGCGTCTCGTGAGCTGTTATTTTATTTCTCTCATCATTAGGCCACTGCCTTACCTTTTTCCTGCAATCAAGAGTGCAGCCACACCGGCACTTTGGAACAGTTGTTTGAATATTTACGCGCCTTCCCCGGAAGAAATTGTTGCATTTTTTGCTCCGCTAGACCGCGGCCCTCCTTATCGAGGTACTCGCAGCAACAGCAGGTGATGTCACTGTTAGTATTTATAGGGCTTTGATCATTTTTGATCATCTCTTAAGGAAAGATGGGAAGGAGAATTCATGAGGAGTTAGGAGAAGACAACCGCGGTGTTTGGCAAATCCGACTCCACTTTCACTAAGCGACGTAGTTATGACTTGACGGCAGGCGCATGTTAGTGACGTCGGTCTGTCTGCAGCGGTGAAACTACAATGTTCTGAAGATGGACTACAATACCGCAGCTTAGATACTTCGTCCGTCTTCTTACAGTGTTGTGTCATAACGACATAAACAACTGCGTCTTGTAGAATACTTTCATTGGCATTGATTAGGGGTGTAAAACGAGGCGTGAAAAGACAAGCTGTGTGGGTGAGGAGAAGGTAAATAAAACAAGCTATAAATGCTGTGTTTTTTTCTTTTTTGTGGCAGTAGATGATGTAATGTAGGAACGGTGTAGTTTATTGCCAACTCAGCTGCTCCTCTGCCGACGGCGTTGAAAGGATTATTGAAGTTTCCTTTTGTCACATTGGATTACGTACTGTAACCTTTTTTTTTATATTTTTGAAATGATTTAGAATCTAGGGCTCGATTAAGCAATACAGAACACTGTTGTATTTGAAATGTTTACGATTGCAGCTTTTGTTCCCTTCTCATATACTTTCCTCCTCCTCCTCAGTTGAACAAAACATATCCTCGCCCGCTGCCAGCTCCAGACTTTCAATCTCAGATGCTATCAATACTGCTATCGGTTTGTACCTCGGCTGCACACTCTGATGTTATTAGATTGAATTGTTCCCTGATTGCTTTTTCCGAGTCAGCACATACGGAGCAGGGTGGACAGTGGATCTGGACACACTTGAATGAAGAGGAGAACATTTGTTCATGCATGGCCCGGCTAAATATGGTCCTGGGAGCTGGGATTGACAACGTGTGACGATAAAGTTAGCTTATTTCATAGTCACACTGGCATGAAAAAAAAAAGTATTTTTCTAGCTCTGCGTTATGGCATTTGAGTATTTTACCTCTTTTATTGGATTTTTTTTTCATATATATATATATATATATATATATATGCTCAGCGAGCTAGCATGCCCTCCAGCTACAGTGTTTCCCCTAGGTTTACAGCTTCGGGGGGGGACACGGACAGACAGACGGACCTACTACATAGTGGTACCTCACAGTACTACAAAGTAATACCTCACAGTACTACTAGTGACCCCATCTGTGCTTTTATGAATAATAGAATAAAGAACATTGCAATCCCTTTCAAGTAAACCAGATCGCTCCATCAGACAAAAAAAAGAAAAATGCTATCACTGTATTAGAAAAATGAAAATAAAGTTAAGCAAAAAATAACTAATGTTGAGTTACTAGTAAATATCTTATTGTGGAAAACAATTAGCAATTTTTTTGCCAAATAAAACAGAATGAGTGCAGATATGTGAGCATCACGTTGTATTAGTGGCTGCAGTGAGCACTCAGTTCATGCTCAATGTTGATCTGAGATCTGTATTCCTATGAGAGACGCAACAGCGGGAAAGACGACCTCACGGAGAATTAATAAATGGGCTTTTGGCAAAATGCCAGCGAATCGGCGAGTTGTGCATGCGCAAGCGTAACCTGTTAACGGCGGACGGTGAACATTTAAAATCAGCATTTCCTCTTGCGCCCCACCTGTAATAAATACCGCCCCAGTTTGATAAATACTGACTTAAAGGAAACATGGTGTTCATTTATGTTACTGACAACCACAAAGTGTGCATGCAGTGTGATTTTCGGGCTTTTGGAAGAATATTTCCAGAGCCTCGATATGTGAAGTCAGAAACGTCATTTATGGAGCTCCGCAGGCTGTTTGTCTTGACCTGCAAATACATGAAATGTTAGGCTTTAAAAGTGATAGCTCGTAGCTTAAAATACTGATAGCTTAAAGCCGCAAATCCCATTGTGAAAAGCACGGGACATATTTTTCGCCCCTCTCTCTCTCTGTGTCCACTGTGTGCTCACCTGTGTGCAGCGCATCGGGGCGGAACTCCGCCGTGCGCGACACAGAGAAGAGTTGTAACGAGGCCATTTAGAGTCAGAAATGACATGCTGTCGTGCAGATAAGATCAATATCATGCAGCCGTTTAGTTTGTTTAATAACAGAACAATGTGTAGACCTGTTCTATAGGAAAGGGAACCTTAAATGACTTCTGTTATCTGCCGTTATAGAAAAAATTACAGGGGGGCGGCGGGTTTCTTCCCCTACCGCCCCTATTATAACGATAGGGGAAACACTGAGCTACATGCTAGCTAGCTCGCAAACCAAAATAAACACTGAAGTGAAGTTCTGTTGAGTCTTGACTCAATTCCATCTCTATTTCTAAAGCTGTTGTATGAAATATTAATCAAATATATTGTCACTTTTAAAAACTTTTCCCATTTCCCACCTTGCATCATTCGCAGTGTTTGCGTATGATGCTCGAGCTGTGGAAGCGGCATTTAAACTCAAGAGCTAATTTATATATTTTTTAAATGGTGGATTTCAGCCTTCTAGAAAATGTGACACACACTCCTAATTGGTGACTCACTCGCGTAGCTGCTTGTCGAAATGTGATTTGCAGTAGTTGCTTTCACCTCCCGATGTATGACTGACGTGTAAATTAAGCTCATGACGAACGCGTCATGGTGAAGGAGGGAAAATAACTCGCAGCCTGAGCTGCTCTGTAATGCAAACCTTGTTGCCAAATTAAGAGGCTTGAGATGTCACCGGGGTCGACGCGTTATTAATTGTGCTAGCAGCGGTTCAAACTTCCCAAAAAATCAAAAGAATAGATTCAGATGGAGTGAAAGAAGCCCATTTATGTCCAGTCTAGGGGGTCAAAGAGGGTCATTGAGTATTTTCCGATCTTTGCGCCGCATGTGGGTTTGGTGAATGTTTGAGAAGGCGAAGATGAGCTCTCAGCGGCCAGCTTTTATCATTTGCTTCATATTCACTATTAACAAACGAGCTGAGTCTCCTTTCTCTGTAAAACGGTCTTGTGCCCTTCTTGCACTTATTGATTGCAACTAGATCCGGTACAACCTTTCCAAAATGTTTTTGGAAAACATTTTTTCATATTTCCCGCTAGAGCTACAGAGCCTTGCAGAGGGTGTCAGATTTATGTGCACAAGCCTTGATGGTAGAGCCTCTTAAACATCTGTACCACGCCAACATAATGGAGGTCAATGGGATTTTCATTTGTCTCAATCAAAACATAAAAATAAAAAACTGAACAAAAACCTCAAGAGGAGCTTCTTATTCCCCCAAAAAATAATCTATGGGCTGGTGTTTCATGTTTTCATAGAGACTGAACAGTAATTCCAATAAAAAACAGCAATGTCTTTGGATTTGGACAAAGTTATTTATCTGTGGTTTAGTTAATTGTTGAGTATAAAATATCAGAAAATCTATGAAAAAATAAAGGCATTTGCTAAATTAAGCCTGTGAGGTGTGGTTCAAAACTCTGAAAGGCTGGTGAGTTGACCGTTGAGCTCATATTATCCCTTTACATAATGATAAGGGGCCGATAACGGCACGGAGTAGTGTCTCATTACTCAAACCTGGAATACGTGTAGCGGCAGAAATATCCCGGCACAGATAACAAAGCCTGGACAAATACAAACCATCTACATGGCTTTCATTGAATTTTAATCTTCACTCAAATGAGTCATTTCTGCTGTTGCTGTTGGGTCTCGCTTTCGCCGCTCAGGTGAACCGCCGCACGCCATTAATCTCCCGGGCCCGGCGGCGATGTGAGGCCGAAACAAGCCTGCTGGATTTACGGCACGTTATTGCGTAACGCTCTCACATTGGACCGTTGTCGAGCCCGATTGTCTCCTCGCTGACAAATGTTGACAATTGCCTTCCAGTGGAGCTGTAAAAGCCACAGCTTTTTGTGGCTTTAAAAAAAAGCTCATTGATTCCCCTCTTCCCCGAACCAATGGTGGGAAGAGGAGTGGCGGGCGGGCCTTCTGGCTCTCGCCGCCGCGGCGCAGTAAAAGCTTTGGCGCAGCACGACAAGGCAAACGTAGGGAGACGTATGGAGGGATGCTAGTAGGATTAGGGCCACTGAGATAACTGATTTCTGCTGATCGTTATGTAAGGCACATCTGTCCGCCGTCCCTCTCGGCTGCGCCGGCACACAGCCCTCCCACGCTGCAGCGACAGGATTAGACGAGGCTCTCGAGGTCTGCGTCCAGAGAGGAAGCCGGAGGGAGGGAGAGTGAGGGAGGAAACACACTCCTTCCTGGCTGCTTGTCACGAAAAAAGAAAAAACAGAGCGGCTGAAAGGGGGGTGGCTGGGGAAATGGTGTTCATGTAATGACAAAATAGCTGACCAGTAACTTGCTTTTACATTTGTCATCTTTGGCTATACAAGACAACGCAGTAAACCTCTTTCAATTTGCTGATTTGCTTGTATTAAATAATTGGTCAAACAAATCTGTGTCCAGGGCTCAATGCTACCTTTTAACAGCGATTGCTGAGGGCTTTTGGTTGAAAATACGGATGCTGTTTTTACTTCCCTTGTATTTAGATTAATTGAGATAAACAATAAAACAAAGCAAAGAAAAGATGTAAATACCTGCCAGGCTTATCGGAGGTATTTCCCCTGAATATACATGACGAAATGTAATGACTAAAAGTAAACATCTAATGAAGATACTATGCGGTTATGTCAGCGTTGATATAATTCCTTGTAGTTTGTGTTTTATCTGCTCAACACAATCTGAATCTTAATTGTCATCAGTTAGCGTGTCTGGCTCAGTTGCTGACATCCAGAATAGTGGCAGTGCAGCTGCCGCCATGCTCCCCAAAGATCCCTCAGACGTGAATCCGGCGAGCCACCGGCTGCTCGTTCATCCGTTGCCTCCCTTCAAATGTAGTTTGTCTGGACCGCCGTGCCGATTCGCACCACGGATCCATTGACCCCTGTCCGCTTTGAAGCCTCGGATTGTGGGGTCCCCCAAGTGACACCGCCGGCAACAACAACAGCAACAACATTGTCCATCATCTCTACCCTCAGAGATGACCTCCAATCCGTCTTGCTCAGACAGCTAATGTGGCTTTAAATATATAATGTCCAGTAATAAAATATTATTTATTTATTTATAAAGACATTTGTAATTTGGGGTGCAGTATTAGCTTTCCTATTCTTAATGATGAAAAGTAGTTGGTTGCCAATTTCTCAAAATGGTTGCCAATACCTGGCATCCGTCCATCTGGGAAGACGGATCCCTCATTGTTGCGTCTCCTGACTGAGGTTCCTCCTTCTTTTTTTCCTCTTCACCTTACTTGACATGGAAATACAAAACGCCCATGAGCAGGTGTACGGAGAAATGTTTTCCTCATAGTTGTTGCTCAACGGAGAAATGTTTGACCCGCCTCTCTACAAGGGCAGTCGTTACAGAACGCCGTCCCCAGAGGAATTACTCGTCGTGCTCCAGGAAGCGACTGCTGGCCTCACATAGTTTGATGCCTCGACCCTACATTGACCTGAAGCATTTAGTTCCCAGGGAGGAAGTTTGTTGTCCGGCTCGGACGAGACCGAAGCTGCTCTTTGATCCGGCGGCAGCACAACTCGGCACTTTATGGCCACCGCGCAGCGTTTCCCTGCTTCCTCTCCCTCAGACACGATATTAAGGAGCTTATTTGAACAGCACTTCGCTCAGATGGGTTTGGACGGATGCCAGTGGAAGCTGTGATCATGGCAGCGGTAACACAGCTGTAAATTACCGCTGAAGCCCCGAACACATCCATCACACTAGGCCTCCTTTTTAAAATTCAATTTTTAACCCAAATGTCACGGCGAAATACTGAATCTCTTGCAAAATGGTGCACCGCACATCTGTCCAAGTTCCATGTCTGCTACTGCTGTATTCCTCTTGTATGCCATGGAGGAAGTTGGGGATTATTGTTTTCTCCTCTTTTGGTGAGGAGTTAATATAAATGAAGTTTCTGCTAAACAATTCTCCAGTAAAGCAGACTGGTGTAGGTGCGGTTCGGGCTCGATGTTTGCGTCGACGGCAGTCGAGATAAACGCCGACTCGCTCGTTTCCCCAGCAGAATAAACACCCTGCGAGTGGGTGAGACTGTTCACACAACATGAAGGTCTCGATTGCCAGTATTTTGTTGGTGTCCGTGTCAAGCATCCAAGAATTAAGCACAGTTCGGAGGCCTGCAAGAAGGCAGAGCAGCGGCCATCTGTCGTGGCCTCCGTCCAGTACGCTGGCTGCTATCTGGCCGTAGCAGAGCAGCGGGTAATGACTCCTGTCGGGGAGATGAGTCCGCTGGGCTCGTATTCTTTGTCCGCTGTCAGTTGGAGTTCTTTCCCGTATACGTAGAGTAAGTTTTGGAGAAGGATGCATCGCGCTGCTGTGTAGCATTTTTTTCTTTTCGAAAACAACAATAACTTACAACGCTAAAAGATGACCATTTGCCAGCAGAGCACTTTGGATGCGACACTATGATTCATCCTAGTTTTACAGTCGGGTCAACAGCTTGTTGGATCTGTGACTGGTGGAGGCGTTAGAGTTGGAGGAAACGGTGGCATAGTCACTCCTATTTTTAGGAAGTGAGGATTGTTAACTTGTAGCTTATGTTTCTGTGTGACGAGCCAGGGAGGCCAGGGCAAATTGACTCGACTGAAGTGCTTGAGGAGAGGAGGAAGAGGGGGAGGAGGAGCAGAAGGTGAGGTGGAATAGGAAACACAGGTAGTTGTGTCTCCGGAGGGGTGGAGGTGGAGCGGCCTGTGATCTGACAAACCAGGAAGGGAAAGAGAAAAGAACAGTAGAAGCGTGCTCTTGTCACTCCAAGCGTCTTGTCGACTCTCATAAAGGGGGGGGGGGGGGGTATTGTGGTCCTGAATGGGCAGCTCTGTTCTTATCAGACACACTGCTTTGCTGGTAATATCCGCTCTCCCACTGTGCCAAAGGCAACCCGGAAGAATATGGGTTTATCTTCATTTATGTTTGCATGAAGGTGCAGTGTTGCGTGAAATTCGAGCAGCTACGACTTAAGTGTCGAATTATTTTTTTTCTTCTCCCTGTAGTCATCCCTCCTGCTTCCCACTGTATGCAAGTCCTCTTTAGTTGAGAAACCAGTTTTCAATGGAAGAATTCCCTCTTTGTGTTTATCTGTCTCCCTTTGGGAGATACTCACTTGATTTTATTGAGTATTAACATCCCATTTTCCCTCATCGTTTCCATTAGAGGAATGTCAAGTCGGGATCGGTTCATGGAAAGTATGAGCAGGAAGAAGCAAGCGAATAACTATTTAAATGTCTGCGCGTATTGTTCTCAGTACATGTGAACCTATTCTTTAAGTTCTCGCCATCAAGCGTTAAAAGACCGACGAGCCATTCCCAAAGGCCATGCTTTCTCCAGCGTTTTTTTCTCTTCCCGACATGTAGATGGCGCATGCAATGGAAATGGGATGTTGTGAACTAGGCGCTACTCCTTCTACAGCCTAAAATCTAATTCAGCAGGAGTTGTGTGCAGATCTTGAGAGAGGATATTTATTTTGGCCATTTAAAAAAAAAAGTCTCCTGAATAACAGCGAGCAACAGAGGTTCCAGAGGTCGGTGCAACCAGCAGGCGTTGACGTAAAGCTGATCGGCGAATGAGGAAAGACCTTTTGTGGTTCTGCAGAAAAAACACTTCGTGACTCAAAGGAGAAGAACCTGATCCACACCTCAGGGTGCTTTATTCAAGCCGAAAGGCTGAAGGTGACGGGCAAGGAAATGCAATTTCAAACTAGAGAAAGAGGAAGAAAAAAAAATCCCCTGTATTACTCTGCAGAGCTCTTATTTTTCTCCTTCCTTTCACCAGCGACTTAAAGGTAATCATTCATGGGTGACAGCAACATTACCTGGGCACTGTACCTTTTTATAAAAGAAGCAGCGTTCTGAACAACATTCTGGCAGCCAGCTCGTATTTGCACATGATTTTCTGCCCAAGGTGGCATCGTGACCTTAGTACACTGGGCCTGAATGCAAGTAAAGCAAAGCCAAAGACTGTGTTCTGTTCTGTTCGTCCTTTTTGGCCGGACTACATGTAATAATAAAGATAGCAGAAAACACATTTTCTTTCAGCTTTAACAACTAGGCTTTCATGCATCGGCCATGCAGCTGATGATGGATAGCGATGGAATAACAACAGACGTGGAGATGGAGCGGGCAGTAAAGTTAAAGTGGACAATATATTCTTTAGCTTGGAATCAAAGAAAGCGTGCCAAATGGAGGAAGCAACTTTCCCCGCCGGTGCTGTAATACCGCGCAACGGCCCACAACATCTGCCGAGAGCCTAAACCCACAGCAGCCGGCAATCCCAACCTATCTGACTGAACAGCAAACGTAATCTGCTGTTGGGCAGATTAACAGAAGACCACAGCAGCATGGACATGAGGTTAGGCAGCCAGGGTTTCAGAGAGGCTCTTCATAATCTGCAAATCCCTCCATCAAGGTCACCAGGCGAGAGAAGTGATGAACCCACCCCACCCCATGTCCTAATTCAGGTGTTGTCTACATTTTAAGACAGAATGTGTCGTAACAACGTCATTTTCTTTTGTCCAAATTCAGAAGACTTAATTCAGTATACGTCTGATGAATAAATGTCAGGAAAATGCTAAATATACGCTTTCCGGACTGCGATCAACTGCTTCCTGCTGTGATTTGACGGCTGTTTTGGGGTTAAGGAGGGAGCAAGGTTTTTTTAAACTTCTCTCTCTAGTTCCCTACTTCCTCATTCTTGACGGAGCTATTTCTGTCACTTTTCATGTGAACAACAGGAAGTAACGTCTTACTGCACATTACTGTGACTGCACAACAGTCTTGCGCAAACACGGCCACGCATTGGTCAACGGACACCCTCGGCCTACTTCTTTATTTTTTGTGAAATCCGTGTGCGACCGACGTGTGGCCATGTGTCGCCAGTTAAACGGACCACTAAAAAGGCTTCATTAAATTTAACGAGGCTTCACACCGCAAGGTGACAGGAGTTACGTCCCCAGTCCTCTCGGCTCTGCCCACATCGTTCTCCCGCCGCTTCCCTGCGTCGGGGCAGAATATTTGTTCCGCTAATATAACATTTCTGTTTCGTTTTTTTTGCCGTGTCATTCATGAGACTTTTTTTCGGGGGCCTGCCCAGTTAATGAGAGCACGTTGGTCGGGCGAAGGCGGTGTGGCTTTCTGTGGTGTCATTCCTCCCGATGGCCCATCAGTGTGTTTGTGCTGGGTCTCGAAAATTATCAGATCGGAAAAGTGTCCCAGAGAGAAATGAGTCTGTGGCCCTGCGGAGCCTCGGCTCCCTGATGATGATGATTAGCGGAGGAGAGGAATAATTATTTCAGCTCCGTGTCAGCGCCTTATTTGGACGGAGCACACAAGGTGGCAACCACGTGCGTTCTTGTGAGCTGGTAGGCACGCGTCCAAGTTTTGACCGTATATGAATGACTTTTTTTGGGGTGCTATTTTTGTCTATTTTTTACATTCTTTGTTCTGACCGATAGCAGACCCGTCGTTAACCGATCATTCACTGTAAACCGACAAGATTAGCGCCTTTCATTCTTTTAAATGCTTCACTGACACCATTGGTCGGTCAAAAGTTATTATTGTCGATTAACGGTTCAATCCAACGTGTAGTTATTAACATTCAACATTTATTACAAGATGTCATCATTTCTTCATGATGATTTTAGACCACCACCGTCCTATAAATCTGCTACTCCGCCCGCCGGGTTCTTCACTGAGCAACAAAACAAATGTGGAGACTGAAGTTTTAGTTGCAGCTCTGGTCGGTATTTTTTATTTTTTGCCCCCTCACAGGCATTTTATAGCTTGTAATGACATGGCTGCCTTGGCCATCTTCATTTCAGAACATCTGGTTATTATTATTGTTATTATTATCCAGGACCGCTCGGCGGTACGACTCTGTGGATGGCAATATCTTGTCGGTCCGTCCGTCGCCTCGCTACTGACTGAAATGCCCCCGCTGGAGGGATGGCTGTTTACACAATCATGTCCTCGGGATGAATTGTAATCCCTTGACTTTTAATCTGAGGCCACCGTGAGTCCATAGTGACTCAATACTTGCAGAACTAATGACGTTCTCATCAGCCATCTGGCTTATGGTTTTGTGTGTTTAGTGCTAACCAACAACTGTCCCGGTGAACATGGTCAACATGATACCTGCTGAACATCCTAGCATTGTCATTAAGAGCATGTCGGCATGCTGCCATGTGGCTCAAAGCATCGCTGTGCCTAAATACAGCCTCATAGAGCGGCAAGCACGCCTGCATACTGTTTGGCCCAATTCCAAACGTCTCCATGCTTCCATTGTTAACTGCATATTTAATGTTACATTGCTATGAATTGTAATTCCCTTGAACAAAGTCTGCATCTAATACGGTAAAGGGTTCATAAAGGGCTAAAAATGTCTGCCAGAGACTCAAACACTCGACGGTTTGACAGAGGGTCGGAACAAAACCCTCACGGATACCTCAAAGTCCACTAGGGTGGAGGTTTGGATTGGGCTTTTGTCTTTTAAAAAAATAAAAAAAGACGACCCCTTGGGTGAACCTTTTTGAGCCATGCTACTGACGATTGGTCGGGTCGTCACCTTTTTGGAGGGGCAGTTATTGGATGGACTGCTATTTGGCACAGATATGGCTATTCATTCCTCGGGGATGGATTGCAATAATTTCAGTGATCCTCGAACCTTTTTGTTCATCTCGTGTCAACAGGTCAATATTTCAATTTGTCCAATTCTATGGTCGTTTTTCAAATGCCTGCAAAACGAATGGAATTCCCACAAGCTTTATTGAAACAAATAAACTGAACTGGTCTTTCAGCCGGAGTGCATTCACAATTAGTGCAAGTTAAGTCCGGTGGCTGTCGAGGGAGGGGTGTGCTTTTACTCGTCTCATCCCACTTTTTATTACACACCAAGCGATGACGTCCCCATCTGCTCCTCAAGATTTTTCCGTCTCTTTTCAGACTCATCCTCTTGGACTGTCTGAATAACTTCCTTTAGGTTCAATGCCCGCCCCCGTTCTGCTTCCACAAAACTAAACATGTGCACACATTAGCTGGGAAGTTTTCCCCTCTCTCTCCTTGTCTTGTTTTTCAAGGTCTCGTTGAGCAGCAAGAAAGAAAAAAAGCCCCGGAGGAATATCATGGCGACGTGCGCTGAAATTGTAATCGGGAGGAAATGGGGCGGCACAATCTCGCCTCTTTTTTTTTTTTGTATAAATTTGCACAGATGGACTCTTGCTGCTTGTCAGGTCCTTGTATGACACACTGAGGGCATCTGCCTGTGACGGAAAGAAGGGAAGGAGAATACTGGAGGGGGGGTGGGGTGAAGGAGAGAGGTGAGGGCAAGGCAGAGAGGAAAGGAAGAAGGGAGCGCGGAATGGATTTTTATATTTGGCTGAGGCCAGCTTGGAGATGGAATAATAGGTCAATGCATTCAGGCCGTCTCATTGTTCTCCCCATCTGGTTTTACCTCGGCAGTCACAGGATATATGTAGTGTTGCATAACAAAACAAGCTTTGGTTCAAAGAGATCACAAAAATAGTACAGAGTTATGTTTCAGATTGTGGATTTTAACTGATGGTTATCTGTCGTATGTGTGAAATTTTAGTGTGTGAACAGATGCTACCAAGCGCAACTTCACCTGACCTTTTACCCAAACTCGTGCCATGGTCTGGCTGAATATTCCATTCTGATTGGCTGCGGTGAAACTGAGCCGGATGGACGAGGAATATCTCCTGTTGCCAAGTTGTATGTCAGGGCTGTCCTATTTCTTGGAGTAGGGGACATTTCCGTTGCACGATTGTGAAACACAGTCACCGGGACGTCACTCATTGGTGGGTGGACTATAGATTTTAAACCTCGAGCAAATCTTAGCCGTAGCCATCTTGTTTCTGTTTCTTCAACCAGAAGTGAGACGAGAGGGCGGAGCTAAGTATAAATAAAAGACATATTTAGGCGACAAAGGGTTACAATTTACTTTCATGAACTGAAAACACACAGATTGTGTAAATAGTTAAAAGTGCTAAGACGAAAAGTCCAAGACCGGAAAACGCTTTGGTAGCGACATGTCAATCACCTTGTAGCCCTGCCCTAAAGCATATCCTGCTTTATGGTCTGTTTGACTCTAAATGACCATAATTTACTAAATGAACATCATGCTGTATTGAAGAAGACTTGAAACTAGAGATTGAGACATAAACTCATGTTTCAAGTAGAATCATTTTGTCATAGACTTCTATACAACCAACCCCCTAATGGACATTAGAGAGAATGCAGCTTTAAGACACTTTTCAGAATGCGGAGGTTGCTGCAAGATTATTAATACAAATTAATAATCTTGTGGTTTTTATTTATTTATTTGGAAAGTGACAGTGCTATAATGCCCTTGCCCGAGGTGTCCATAATCAGAAAGTAATGCTCTCCCTTATTATCCATTAAATCCTGATAATGGATACCTACTTGGGCACAAAATCAAAACCTCAACCTTAAATCCTCAACCACCACAGTGTTCACTGTCAGGGTCTAAAACTCCAACGCCGTCACAAACCTACCAAGAGTCCTCAAACCGAATGTGTGTGTATATACAGTTTGTTATTCAGTGTCACATTCCTCTCAGCCAGCCGTCTAATTAATAATTCACAATATCTCATGCAGTCAGTGGTGCCAGTTGTATTTAAGTGTTTCACTAATTGCCTCCTCCCCATCAAGCTAATTATTTCTCCATTGTGCTGTGATCCTGTAATTCATGATGCCGAGTCACTGAAAGTCTCTCGCTGTGTAGAATGGCTGAGTGGGAGAAGAATCGAGCCTCCGCCTCTTGTATACGCCGCAGCACATCCGACGGTGCTTCGTGCGCGCTTGTGTACACAAGGCCTCCCGTGCGTCACGGCATTGATATTCTCCTCACAGGATCGTCACAGGATTAAGCACGCTTAATGTGGATAAACTCTCGGGCTCTCACCATCCAACGGCATTGTGCTGACATGGAATTTTAAAATGGTCATTTCCAGGCCTGGAAAAGTCATGGAAGAAAATAAAATCCAAAAGGTTTTGGAAAAGTCATGGAAATTTGTTGTATTCATATGTTCATGTTGTTCATTTACACTGAGTTTGAAATAATGAATATGCTTTTAAAAGAAATATATAAGCAGGCATACACTTTCATTGCGAGTGAACGCACCTTAACAGGTGACTTGCCGACCGCTTCCCTGAGCTACTGTGATAGCATCAGAGCGCTGCTGCTAGCGGCGCTACAGCGACCCTATCACCGGCTTTCTCGCCACAGCGAGGCCAACTGCTACGCCGAGCGTGCTTCTCGCTTCGGCTAACAAGCAGGTGGCGATAAGCGATCGCTGTAACAAAAAAGTCCTTACTGCGGAGGTAATGTGGGCACTGAAGGTTGCCAACTCACATTTTTCTTTTAGATCATCCTAAAATGCCAGTCTGCTATTTCGCCGGATGTTCCCCGATAGCCAGATCGAGGCACAATTTGCTTGTGGCGAAAGCAAATGTTCATATCGCTGCTCGTTCGGGCTCGCTCCCCACTTTAAGAGTCTCACGTTGTCCAACGTGTTGACGCAAAGGGCCTAGAGTTAGTTGCCAACTCAATGTTTTGTAAAAATTTGCACTAAAAGGCAACGCAATGTGTGCACTAGCTGGATGCTACTGAATGCTTGTCAACCATGCTTGTCAACCAACTATTAGGCTCGTTTGTTAGACTGCCGCCTTGATCTCGAGAGAGTATCGTTGACCACGTGTGCACGACGTCAGAGCAAGTCGGGAGCAAGTCGGACACAAATCTAACCGGCATGCATTGTGCGCCGCCGCCACCGATCGATTCTGCGCAGAACTGGCTCATCTCGAACGAGCCTATTGTCTCTCATTCATTCGTGTCATTTAAGCTATGCTTTGGAATTCTCATTGTTAGTTTAAATACTACATTTTCTCACTTTTTCATGTTTACACCGAGATTTCACAAAACGTTTGGTCATGGAAATTTGGTTTAAAGTCATGGAAATACATTGGTCAAAATGTGTAAGAACCCTGGTCATTGACTCCGGTGAATCTGCAGTTTCTACTGGATTTCCAGATTCAGATTTCTGAGGTTTAATATTTAATCATTTCCAAAAATATTATTTTTGAAATCTTTGTCGTTGGAAAAATAGATGCTTTTAGATTTTGTTATATGCTACGGAATGAACTTGAAAGCTTGAAAGCATCGATAGTAAATCACAATCTCCAGTCAATCACATTTTATCAGTTAATAATTTTTCTATTGTGTCCTTTCATGTTATGCATTCACAGACACATTAATGAGTTTTGAGATATGACCAGAGTTAGATTTTTATTTTTGTATTTTGTCACGGTACATGATCTCTGTTTATTGTTTTGATTAGATTTTTGAAAACAGCTCCTTTTTCCCGTGGTAGACTTCCCCGTCTCAGATGCCTGAGGGTCCGCATAAAGCACCAGCAACGGAGCCTTTTTCTAAATGCAAAAGTTTTGTTATTACGTTACATTTCATTTTGCTGACAACATATATCCAAAGCGACTTACAATAACACCGCAGGCACAGCTACGGGAGCAATTTGGGGTTAACGTCTTGCTTAAGGACACATCGACATGATCGAACCGCCTATCCTCTGAATGAAGGAGGACCCTGCTCGCCACTGACCCACAGTCGCCTCATGATGATGATATGCCTTAGGAAGTGCAATGATTATCTTAGACTATGTGATAAGACGGCACCTTTCAAGTGCCGGACAATTCGGCTTATAAGCCGCTACTTTTTTCCTCAACTTTGACCTGTGCGGCTTAAATATCGGTGCGGCTAATTTGTGGATTTTTGCGATTTCTAAATTTCTAAATATTCCCAAAACCCCTTCACGAGTGATCTCACTGTAAAACAGGGTCCTCTCAGCAGCAGCAGCTGCACGTATCTGCACGTTTGCTTCCACAGTGCACTCCAGTGATCTAAAACACGATCGCTCCATGGACAGCAATGTTGATTGATTGCAACAAACCTGTGGTGTGGCCCTTTTTAAACGTGCATGTATGTTTTCCACAGGGGGTGAACAGGTTGGGGAAGGATGCTCAGCTGGGACACGACGGCGTGAAGAGGAAAGACTGGCATGACTATGAGGCAATCAAACGAGACTCCTCCAGATCCGGTAGGTCCAAACCTCCTCGTAGCCCCGCCTCCCACCTTATCTGTAGTATTCTGTCACACATGGAGGAGAACTGCATGACACATTCATCATGTACACACAAGCTTTACAGTTATGCAAAAGACCTGAAGACGCATTTGTTATTGCCGTTCTCTTCTCGGGGGTCTTATTGCTCTCCAGCTCTGCAGCGGCGGTGTAAATCTCTGCTCCGAGTGCGTTTCCGCCGTCATAAATGCAGTTTATATCTGCTACAATCACCGGCAACTCAGTCTTTTTTTTTTCTGTTCCGGGGAAATCAGCCTCTAAAGAAACAGTGTAAATGAGTGTAAATGTGTTCATCCCTGAAATGAGCCCTCAAAGGCAAAAAAGTTATGTTCACTTTTTTGGGAGGGAAAGTAGATCATGAGGTTCTCTGGGTATCCAGCGCAGACCCCTGATTCTCCTTTTTTAATAAATTAAACAAGATGAAACTGTACAGATATATTCAGCAATTAGAGTTGATTTTCATTTCATCTTGTTTCATGATTTATACAGACAGCGTTGTAAACAAATCTGGTTCATAGTATCACATTTTTAACTGTAGCTTTAACCCACAACTTCTTCTTTGCCCACCTATTATTTTATTTTATTTTTTCTATGCATTTTCAGTTAATTTTTTAACACGACATTGTCTTTATTTCAACGATGCAACGGACCATGTATTCCATTCATATTTGGCATTAAAAAGTCTTCTATGAATAAGCTTGGGATTTGTTTGAGTCTTTGATCTGTGTTCACCCTCGAGAGCAAAAACCACCTCCTCCTCCTCTTCTTCTCTTCCACATCACAGTGGGAATCTTTTTTCTCTCTTTTTGTCTTTGTAATGTTCTGGAGGGTGTGTAGGCTTTTGATAACTGTCGTACAGTGTGTGTAATTGTGGAGGAGGTACACTGAGGTTTAGTTTGTCTCCTCATGAATCTGTGACGTGAACTCTGGTCGTGTTTTTAATTCAGGGAACGGCGAACAGGGGAAAGCGTTCCCACTGACAGACGCTGACCGGGTGGACCAGGCCTACCGGGAGAATGGCTTCAACATTTACGTCAGCGACCGGATCTCCCTCAACCGCTCCGTGCCCGACATCCGCCATCCAAAGTGAGTCCTGAGGGTGTGTGTGTGTGTGTGTGTTTAGGGAGGGAGCCTTTGGAGAGAGAGAGGGACAGATAAGAGGTGGAGGTTTGGCCAGTTTTAACTTCAGGGATTAAAGAACGGACCTTTGGACACTTCATGTGTTGACAATGTTTGAAATTGGACCAAACAGGTTTGAACATCACTGCACTTCTTCAGGGTTCCTGCAAGTGCACGAGTCTGCAGAGTCATAGGTGCACTCACACATTGGAGCGCAACTATGACGCCTTTGGCCTGCTTGTTATGGTGAAGGCGAACTAGAATGCTCATTTTCCACTTTCATTATTGCTTTTTGGAGAGATCTTGATTCACTGGTGTATTTTAGCTGAGAGTATAACACAAATGCCCGCCGGTTTCATCTGAAAATCACGTAGAATAAAAAAAAAAAAATATATATAAATAAATTGAAGGTTTCATCTCACTGCAACAGCATTTACTGCTTCATATTATTTACCGATGCACTTTGTAATGTGTGAAATGCAGAGTAGGAAAATAAAACCTCAGTAAATTGTCTGCCGAGTGGGCCGAAAGCAAAGTGAAAACACTCTCTCCTCGCCCTGAGACGGTCCTCAATTGATTCCAGGGTACTTCCTTAGTCGGAACAGGAGTTTGACCAATCAGCCAGAGACGTCCCTGTAAACGCCGCCCTGAAATTTACTGTACTTTAGGGATGTACTACCCCCTGACGAGGACATTTTTCGACCCGGGTCCCTGAGGTCGAAACGCAAGGAGTTCCTCAAAAGGTTCCTCGTCTCCGGGGAAAGTTCCGGCAACGAGGCCTGAGATTTATCTCCTTCAGTGCAGTTCCAGCTGAACCATGATGGCGATTCCACATCCACATCAGTCGTTTTTATGGACTGTGCAATGGTGACCATTCACACACACAACAAACCAACAAAAAGCACTTCCTTTTTAGAATTTCCAGCAAAGTGGCCAGTAACCTCAGGCAAAACCGCCGTTCTCCCACAAAGAAATAAATCTTCTGCGTTTGTACGAGCAGTTTCATCTGAATAGGGGGCAGGAATGGGGGCCGGGAGAGACTGCAGGTTTTCATTCCAGCCAAACGCTGCAGCGGGTTATGAGTGAGTGAGTGAGTGAGTGAGTGAGTGAGTGAGTGAGTGAGTGAGAGAGAGAGAGAGAGAGAGAGAGAGAGAGAGAGAGAGAGAGAGAGAGAGAGAGAGAGACCTGGTGCAGCCTTTGGTTGGATTGAAAACCTGCAGACTCCCAGCACTTTGTGACAGATGGTTGTTGTTCCCCAAAAAATAAGCTTGTCTATTGGACAAGAGGGCAGCCTGATTGCAGGGCCGGCCTGGGAAATCAGTTTTTTTCTTCTTCCAGGAGACAGGAAGTCAAGTAGCAGAAACAATTTAGAGTTTTCTGATGATTTGGACTTTGAGAGAGAAATGTGGGCGCCACTATATGCACGTATCTGATTATGTTATGGTTCAACCAGGACGTCTTCTGTGAAGTGCAAAGGGCCTTTTTTAGAATTGTCTTTAAAGCTGTAAACGTGGACATTAAATGGACCTGACTGCTGTCTCAAATGTTCGAGAACAATAAGAGAGTGACGAGGGCGCCCGTTTTCATGGACGTGGAGCAGGTCGCCCACTAATCGGAGGGGCGGCGGTTCAATGAGTGTTTACATTACATCTTGGTGGGCGGGTTGGCACCTTGCATGGCAGACTCCGCCATCAGTGTATCGTGTGAATGTGTGTGGGTGAATGTTGACGTCCAGGGCAAAGCGCTTTGAGGCGCTGAATAAATACAGCACATGTATTGAACCCACTTTGCAAGCCAAACAAAATGCATACAAAGCTTTGAAAGCAAATGGCCAGTGTTTTTGACACCTAAAAAGACAGCTATGCCTTCATATGGCTTCCCTGCAGGCATTAAAAGCACCAAATAAGACAAAAGAGAGGCGATTTAAGGAATTAACCTGTGACACACAGGTAGCCCCCAACACTGAACCCCCCCTACTTACAGCATTGTTTATAACTTTTCATTTTTCCACGCTGGATTGGTCCCAACTCATTACAACGAGAGCTGTTTGGAACAATGGTTCCAATTAACAACCTGCCCGGTCTATTCACAGGAGACGAGTCGCTCTCCTCGCCGACAGGAGCTGGTCGCGCCATGCGACACCCGTGTACTTTTTAAACCGTGTTCTCGACAGCAATTATCAGTGTCATTGACGTCCCGTCCCCCCCTCCCCTCTTTGTGCGCCAAGGTGTGAAGAACTGATAGGGGTGTGTGTGTGTGTGTGTGTGTGTGTGGGAGATGTTTTCAACAGTTGACGCCATGTTCATTGTACTCCGTCATTGCAAAGCGCTGATTATTCATTTTGTACTTTCCGTGGGTAGAGATGGACATTTAGAGGGAAGGTGAGGAGGTCACCAAAGACATCGGGGAGTCCTCTTCTGGTTTGAGCACCTAACCAGTCTTTCTTGATGATGTCACGCTCTGACCATTTAAGTGTTGTTCCTCCAGAAGGTGAGCCCTCATGATTTTAGGGATCTGACGATGTCGTCACTAACGGGTTCAAATTTGTCTTGTACTTCAGCCTCAGGCTCCGCTCTCCAGTTTCCATTCAATTTAAGTTGACGCTTAGACTAGTGTTGCTATGTGCTGTGTTACTTGAGACGCTGTTGGTTACGATGAACCATGCGGACCTGTGGCTGCTGCAGTATAGACTGCTGCCGGTTTCTTCCAGCTCTCCTCTGACTCATTAAAGAACAAAACACTGAGCGTGAACACACTCAGCAACACTATAAATATCGTCCGCTAAGCAGATTCGGACCTTGCTGAACCCCATTCGTCACGTATCCGCCTTCAGCGTTCTCCCGCTACCTTTCTCTTGACCCCGCCATCGCTTTCATGTAGAAAGACATTTAAAAAATGAGAAAAATATGTTTTGTGTCACTCCCAAGGTCTCCCCGGGACAACACTTCATGTTCTCTCGCATTTTTTCCCCTTCCATATTTATAAATCTCCCGCATCCCCGTGACCTGACGAGGTCGTCTGCCATCAAACGTTTTTTTTCCAGCCTGCAGTTGTCCCAGCAACCCTCGGACAACACGCGCTGCAGCACGTTCTTCATACAGAGTTCATACATGACAACACGACGACAAACAATTAGCTGTAGCTGATAATTTTGAGCTCTCCGAGGTGGAGCCGGCGTGCGATAAAATTAGACTTTCTTCTTCTCGTTATCTCTTCCGTGCGTTCATCCCAGAAAAGCACGGACAAGAGAAATATGAAAACAGCTTATCTTCCAGATTGAGCTACTGTATGTTGAACTTGGCAAAGAAATGTGGATCGATATGGAGCAGCACCGATGGCGGAGGAGGTGGCATGACGAAACGTTTGAATTGTGCTGAAAGTGAAACACAATTAAACATTACGAAATACTGTAAAATAAGGAAACCTAGACACAAACTTCAGCTGCCTTTGCCTCAATTATTAGCAGTCAATAGACACAATGAGAGCCTTTGCTTTGTGATTTTGTTGTGTAACATTTGTCAGACGTGTTTATGCAACATATTGCTATTTTCTTTAGAAGCCGGATCATAGAATCGGCTTCATTTGGCCCAGTCTGTTTTTGCGTGTCTTTTCTCAATGCTTACGTGGGAATATAAATAACAGCTAGGGACAAGGACAGTATAGAATAATAGTCCTCCATTTTTTTTTTAAGCACTCGTGTGATGGGTTTTCAATCGAAAAAAGCAGCCTGTGGCTCAATCATGCGACGGTGATAGTCTGACCTGACTGTTGTGTCCAACACTGAAAATCCTCTCTGCAGGACCAGAGAAATCACTCGTCAGGGCCGCTCAGGACCTCCGAGGTCCTCCAGCTTCACCTAGGACAGACAGACAGACAGACAGGCGGCTGTGGGTGGTGCACTGGATGGGCGGGAGGAGCAGCAGGTGTGTCTGTTTGATCGGTCAAAGTGACAGCAGAGTGACGGGTGTCTGACAACCGGGTGTCACACCAGTCGTCAGTGGGCTCAGACCTCCCAGCGGCATCCATCCATTCATCCATTCATCCATTTCACTCTCAATCACTGACTGAATGACGCGGCGGAGAGACGGACAGAGACACACAAAGAGAGGGAGGGAGAGACGGAGGGAGGGAGAGTTTCAGGCAGCCAGACAGGCCTGAGAGACTCTGAGATAATTAATGTCTCTACAGATTCCTCCTCGACTTCTCAGAGAGAGAGAGAGAGCACCGGCCAGCAGGTGCTTTGCTTCATTACATCTTATTAAAAGAGCAACACAAGATTCTGGCGGTTTCACGGTATATCACGTAATTTTTTTCCCGAGTAAACACATTCATTTATTGACGCCGAAAAGGACCGCCGCCGTAGTTATTCACCGCTCACTGGCCAACTCACTCGCAACTGGCCAGCAGCTGTTTGTACGTTGGTACATAGAGGGTGTTAGGAAGCTTAACATGGAGGGACTTAGGCCAATTACATGCTGAGATGTACCCAGCATGCAATTCGGTGGTGTGATTATCATTTTTTTTAAACCATGACTAAAGTTATATCCCTGACACGTAAGTAGCTCCGACCGCTGCGCCCTCAGCTGTGAGCTCTGAACATTACATTTTGCTGCCTACCGAAGAGCGACAACAGTCATTACGGCTATGACCATATATGATAAATTCACACCGTATGGAAATTTGAAACCGGTATACCGGATACCGCACAGCCCTAATATAAATCTCCCTTTTTAGTTACCGAAAGGCTTCACGATGACATAAACTTGAAATGATGATGCTGATTAATAGGAGAGTGTGAAAAGTGTACCAAACCAAAAAGTGTACCAAACTGCATACGAACAAATCCAATAGTAGGGCTGGGCAATATATCTATATCATTTGCATCACAGTAAAGTGATGTCATTTTCTGAACTCGACCAGACTGTTCTCGCTTTTCTTTTACTTTTTTTTCCGGCATTTACGATATTTAGATTTCCTCAATAGTAATTGTGATGTGTGTGTGTGTGTGTGTGTGTGTGTGTGTGTGTGTGTGTGTGTGTGTGTGTCTGTGTGTCTGTGTAGCTGCAAGCTGAAGCAGTACGGAGAGAAGCTGCCCAACACCAGCGTCATCATCCCGTTCCACAACGAGGGCTGGTCGTCGCTGCTGAGGACCGTTCACAGCGTGCTCAACCGCTCGCCCCCACAGCTCATCGCTGAGATCATCCTGGTGGATGACTTCAGCGACAAAGGTACAGAGGAGACACACACACACACACACACACACACACACACAGATACACAAGCTCAGCTGCGGTCAGTACGGGCTTGCTAGAGACTTTAAGTGGACTGTGGTATTTTCTTCCTCTGTCTCCTTCCTTCTTTCATGCCCATGCACGCACATACAAACACACGCACGCACACACACACAAACCACTGAGTCATTTGTTTACAAGTGTCGATGGTGACTGTTGTACAAATAATGAGCTGTTCAGAAGCGAAAAGCATTAGCTAGCTTCTGCAGAGGCCCAGATGTGATCACAAGATGTGGTTGCTTTTGTACATCATAAGCAGACAGAGGAGGGAAAAGACACACACACACACACACACAGTTGTAAGCCAGTGTTGCAGGAATGCACCTAATCGGCCCAGTCGGTTATTTAATTACAACACCAGAGAGCAGTCAGCATAGCTGAGCTCACCGTTCTACTCGTGTGTGTGTGTGTGTGTGAAGAACTTGCAGGTGGTTTGAAACGGGTCTGAATAACTACGAGACACGACTTCCTCGTAGAGTTTACTGAGTCTCACACACTGTGGTGCTGTCGGTTAGATTGGCGATGGAGTTGTAGAGCACTTACTGTGATACACCTGTTGATGAAGCCAATACAACACACATTCAGTGTATCTGTGCGTCGCATCTCATCCAACGTTGTTTAACAACATCATCAGACAAAAAAAATACCTATTGACACAACAAAATGCACATTTATTTTTTCAGAATTTGCCCCGTCAGCGGTAAATATTTAGTAATAGTGTGACACCGTCTCTACTTTCACCCACTGTTTTTTTCTTCTTTTTTTTAAGAATATATTATAATAACATTTGTGTTAATCTTTTTTTTTTTCTCCTCCTTTTAATTGTTTGACTGTAGATTAGTTTTCAATGCGACGCCCTCACAGGCTACGCGGACTCTTGTGTTTGGAGATAAAGACCGCGGAGACCTCTGAACACATGGTGGTGGTGGTGGTGGTGGGCATGATGATGATGATGATGATGATGATGATGGCGTCGGGTGACCCCGGCCAGCGATAGCGAGGTCAGCGAGAGAATAATCCACTCTCCAGTGCGGATTGGCGCTCTCACACAGGCGGTTTAATCAGTCCGTTAATGCGTAGCTTTGAAACCTTGCATGATAAATCGGGGGGGACAAGTGCAATATTATCGCCAGCGTCTGAGCGGAGGATATTCATCATTAAGCCTGGTTCATATAGCCACTGTGGGATGCATAATTTCCTGCTCACTTCTCCATCTCCATAGATTTTAAATATTCCACTAAAGATATATGAAGAGAGACGGAGAGAGAGAGGGACATTTGTTTTATATGGGACATTCAGAGGTGAAATTCAGAAGTATTTCATGTCTCAAAAGGGTCTCATCATATCCTCAAATGTGACACAGCAGCGTTTGAGAATAACACAAAAGCAAATGTGATGCACAGGATCACTGAGTTTCTGTAATCCCGACGAGGTCACTCTGTTATGGTCGTCTGATCAGTGCAGCAACGTGTCATTTGCATCATGTGATGGTGCCGTTCAGGTGGCCTTTACGAGATCCTTCCCCCTGTCACATAACTCTGAACGACAGTTCGACCTCGTCGTCGGTCCGAGCAAAGAAATCTCTGGTCCTTCTTTTCGCCGTTGCTTGTTCTTCCTCCTGCGGTATTTGTGTATGTACAGTATATATGTGTGTGTGTGTGTGTGTGTGTGTGTGTGTGTGTGTGTGTAATATATATATGTACACTCACCTAAAGGATTATTAGGAACACCATACTAATACTGTGTTTGACCCCCTTTTGCCTTCAGAACTGCCTTAATTCTACGTGGCATTGATTCAATAAGGTGCTGAAAGCATTCTTTAGAAATGTTGGCCCATATTGATAGGATAGCATCTTGCAGTTGATGGAGATTTGTGGGATGCACATCCAGGGCACGAAGCTCCCGTTCCACCACATCCCAAAGATGCTCTATTGGGTTGAGATCTGGTAACTGTGGGGGCCATTTTAGTACAGTGAACTCATTGTCATGTTCAAGAAACCAATTTGAAATGATTCGAGCTTTGTGACATGGTGCATTATCCTGCTGGAAGTAGCCATCAGAGGATGGGTACATGGTGGCCATAAAGGGATGGACATGGTCAGAAACGATGCTCAGGTAGGCCGTGGCATTTAAACGATGCCGAATTGGCACTAAGGGGCCTAAAGTGTGCCAAGAAAACATCCCCCACACCATTACACCACCACCACCAGCCTGCACAGTGGTAACAAGGCATGATGGATCCATGTTCTCATTCTGTTTACGCCAAATTCTGACTCTACCATCTGAATGTCTCAACAGAAATCGAGACTCATCAGACCAGGCAACATTTTTCCAGTCTTCAACTGTCCAATTTTGGTGAGCTCTTGCAAATTGTAGCCTCTTTTTCCTATTTGTAGTGGAGATGAGTGGTACCCGGTGGGGTCTTCTGCTGTTGTAGCCCATCCGCCTCAAGGTTGTGCGTGTTGTGGCTTCACAAATGCTTTGCTGCATACCTCGGTTGTAACGAGTGGTTATTTCAGTCAAAGTTGCTCTTCTATCAGCTTGAATCAGTCGGCCCATTCTCCTCTGACCTCTAGCATCAACAAGGCATTTTCGCCCACAGGACTGCCGCATACTGGATGTTTTTCCCTTTTCACACCATTCTTTGTAAACCCTAGAAATGGTTGTGCGTGAAAATCCCAGTAACTGAGCAGATTGTGAAATACTCAGACCGGCCCGTCTGGCACCAACAACCATGCCACGCTCAAAATTGCTTAAATCACCTTTCTTTCCCATTCTGACATTCAGTTTGGAGTTCAGGAGATTGTCTTGACCAGGACCACACCCCTAAATGCATTGAAGCAACTGCCATGTGATTTGGTTGATTAGATAATTGCATTAATGAGAAATTGAACAGGTGTTCCTAATAATCCTTTCGGTGAGTGTATGTGTATGTGTATGTATGTAAAATAAAATATCACAGCCTTGTCAATGACCCTCCCACCTGTTTCCACCTCTCCTCTCACTCGGGCGCCAAAATACACCCAATGGCCGCCGTCAAAACCCACTTTGTCTCTCTCCTGTTGATGCTGATGTCGACAGCAACAACCTCTCTGATCCTCACCGCCGACACGAAGAAGATAAACAATTGATGAGATGCTTTCGTTCTTCTTTTTTTCTCTCTGTGCAGGTTTCTTTCTTCTGAGGTGCTAATTAGCACCCGGTTTCTATGTTGTGTAATTATAGCCTCGCTGCAGTGTGGTGTTGCAGGAACAGCCTCTTCTCTCCTTAAAAAAAAAAAAATCATAATTAATAAAAACTATTCCTATTTGACTCATAGACTAACCGGTGATTTATATTTGCCTGGATGCTTGGTGCGCTTTCTTGAAGTGAACTTTGTGTTTTAATGAAGGAGGAAACTTTCCTCCATTGGAGTTCTGCAAAGTCTCCGGTGGATTGTGGACGGCTTCTTCTTCTTTTCTTTCTTCTTTCAAGCCGTTTCACCTTCACCACGGTCTGATCACAAATGTGAACCCGCGATAAAGCGCCGTTGTGCTTTTTTAGGTAAACAGAAAGCCTGAGATGCTACAAAGAACAGAAGAGCAGAGTTTGAGCCGCGAGGAGCTCTGATGGTGTCAGTTGGGGTTTGCGCTGCGCGGCGAGGATCATCAGATTCAAGGCGGGGGTCAGATGGCTTTCATCGGGAGTCTCTATATTTGTTTACTCCTCGCTGTGCCCGGCTTTCTATAGGTCTTTTCACTTCACAGAATCCGGTACGCACCGTTCGAAAAACTCTGCTTCTGTCAGCTTGCTCATGGCGCTTGTTGCTCCTTGATCCAGCCGTGAAATAAAAAAATAAATAATGTCTCTTCAGAAGTTGTAAAGAACTAGACTGAATGTAATAAATGATCTTCTGAATTTCTCATGTGCATTAACGAGGGTCAATAATTAATCCTACCTCATCGACTAATGATGCAAATTCAATTTTGACAACTAAGGGAAGAGTTCATCCACGTTTCTCCAGAAATAATTACACAGAAGCAACATTTTAAACCGACATTATTAAGGAAATGCATAAAGGATGACTGATTGACGGAAGAGATCGTAGTCGACTCAGACCAAAAAAAAACGGCCGAAGATGTGGCAGCCCTAAACGCCACCCAACTAAACTCCTCCCTCCAGGAGTGCCCGATCGGTACACTGCACATTTGCAACTCCAGACAGAGAGGAGAAGGAAGCAAAGCGGCTCGGTCCATAGCTACAGTCAGACTACAACGGATCGTCAGGTCTGCAGAGAGAACCATTGGTTCCAGCCTGCCCTCCATCCTGGACTTGTACACCTCCAGAGTCAGGAAGCGGGCTGGAAAGATCACCACAGACCCCTCACGCCCTGGACACAAGCTGTTCCAACTCCTCCCCTCTGGAAGGCGCTACAGAGCACTGTACGCCAAAACCACCAGACACAGGAACAGCTTCTTCCCACTGGCTGTCACCCTGATGAACAGTTAATCAGACACCTTCATCTGCACTATCTGCACTTTTTTTACTACTGTCTTTAATGTCTTTTTTATCTTTTTATATTTATCTTGTGTGTGGAAAAGGTACGAAGAGCAAAGTGAAACCAGAGTCAAATTCCATGTATGTGCAAACTTGCATGGCCATTAAAGCTGATTCTGATTCTGAACTCCTGGAGAAAAAACTTCTTCTTTTTTTTTTTTACATTTTATTTCCTCAATGTTGAACCCCGTCAGTCGCTGTAGATGAAAATGCCCTGAACAAGTCGAGCTCCTCTCCTATTCCCATACTACAGTATTGTATGATTTTGCACAATGTCACGTAAATTGGAAACCTAAATGTGGTCAATTTAGTACTGCACAATATTTGCATTCGCCAAATGACACAATCTGTCGGTTTGCACGTCCCCACACTTTTTTTTCTCTGCACAAGCTGTTAAGTAAGAAAAATAAGAAAATCTCACCTGTGAGTGATGATTGAGTTCCTGTTTTCCGTGTGTGTGTGTGTGTGTGTGTGTGTGTGTGTCCTTGCTTATGTGTGTGCGAACACTAACTGAGGCAACATCGAGCAATATTCACCTATTTTTCAATAAGTATCCCCCTTGTTAATGTGAAATGGTCTCGATCCTTCGTCGCTCTCCGTGGTCGTTCTTTGCCACTCTCTCTCGCCCACGCTCGCCTCCTGTGTTGCCTCGGCAGTTCATTCAAGCAGAACACTGACTCATGGAAAACATGCAAACACTGAAACCTGCTTTCTTTATCTCCTCGCCCCATCTTCCTCAGTGTCTCCTTCCTCTCCTCTCATCTTTACTTTTCCTTCACGTCTCTAATCTCTTCTTTGTTTCTTCCTGTCTCCCTTTTTGCCTTTTCTTGATGTCTCTTTATCTTCAGAGCCTCTGTCTATTTCTTGACGTCTGCATTGTTTCATCTGCGTGTGTGTGTGTGTGTGTGTGTGTGTGTGTGTGTGTGTGTGTGTGTGTGTGTGTGTGTGTGTGTGCGTGTGCCCGTCCTGTTTTGATTTGTTGTTTTTTACAAAATTGGATGTCTTGTTTCATTTACCTTTTTATTTAATGTCAGTTATCGATTTCTCTTCTGTCTTTTCAAAAATCTGATCACAAAAGTTGCGAGTTACTGCATTAGTCGCGTCCCTCATTTTGTCCCACTTGGGCTGCCATACATGTCACATGTGAGTGTGATATCCGTCTCTTCCAGGGATCAGATAATAATAATAAAAAAGCTTCTAAATTGGAATCCTTCAACTTCAGTGCTAATCTCTGCTGCTATTGACTCTGGAAACTTCACCCAGTGGAAGATTGTTGACAACAGTAAATGTCAGGTTTCTGTGTCTGCACCGCAATCAAAGAGCAACTGTTGTTTTGTTTTTTGTTCTATTCCCACTGACATTCAACAATCATAAAAACAGAAATCCATCATAGACAAAGGCAGAGGGACCAATCCCTCTCCAGTAGCCTCAATAGGAAATACTACCATGCACCCACAGCACCTGCTGGGTTCTGAGTGAGGGCTTGGACTGCAGAAGAGGGAAAACAAAATCCCTGCTGTCTCTATGATTTGTATTGCTCAGATATCTTGCTCGTGGTCCAAAAATGAATCTTTTTTTCTTCTCCGGATGAAAGGAAGTGCCATCAGCTGAGGTTGGTTCGCCAAGTGGAGCAGCATGCGCCTGGTCGACGATAACTTGTGAAAATCACAAAGTGTATTATGAGCTTTTTTTTTATTCAGACCTGAATCTATAGATCGCACTCGGAGAAGAGGAGGCTGGGAGCCGAACCATTTTTTTGAACAATGAATATTTTTTTCTTTTATAGATAAACAAATAAACTACCACATTGTAAGTGTGCTAAATTATTAAACCCACCGTGAAATAGCTTCTTTACTTCCCTAAAGCTGCAATTTCCATATTTATGTATTGACGATGGATGGAATGAAAAGTGTGACATGAAAGATTGCGTTTGGGAACCCACGGAGATGCAGTTCCCCCTCAGATCTGTGGAGCAGTTTAGCAACTTTGCTAAAGTTGTATTTTTACAGCTCACAACGTAACTGCTGTGGTTCATGCTCACTCTGACCACCAAAAGACAGATGGGCATTTTAGTTTTTCCTTTCTCAGGTGGTGGTCTGATTATCAGGCTAGAACAGGATGAGGTCAGCATTCAAAGCATTCACTGTATTTCAAGTTACATTCTTGAAGAATGTAAAGAAATAAATATGTATTTCTATTTTGACAGCTAAGGGCAGAGTTGATAAAAATTTCTCCATAAAGAATCACAGAAAAGTGGCACTTTAAATCATGGTTTTACCCCGAGAAATGCATAAATAAAAGAAATAAAGTTTTTGTCTGCTACAAATCTGCTCTGTAAATAACGTGGAATGTCCCCTCCTTTTGAGAAAAACAAACCAAAATTGCAAACCAAAACAGACATTAATATATATATATATATATATATATATATATATATATATATATATATATATATATATATATATATATATATATATATATATATATATATATATATATATATATATATATATATATATATATATATATATTTCCCTACACATGCAGTATATAGACAAAAAATCGGTACACTCTTCAACACCGCTAACAACATGCTGTCTGCCTGTGACATGTCGGCTCTCGGAGCACGTTTCCTGCAGTGTAGTTTTCCAGCTGCTGTCAATCCAAACACATAATCGCCCCTTACGGCCGACGGACACTAACAGGCACATGTCGGATATTTCTGGACGAATGTTTCTACATTTTAATCATAATACAAAAATAAACTATTAAAAACACATTCAAAGCAACATTAATTTTGACTTCAAAGTAAGCATCGGCTCTCATCATGTTGCTCGTTGCTTTTGATTTTGAAAACGTCCAAGATGAGGTTTAAATGTGTGTTTATTTTAAGCGACGGCTCACGGAAAACCAAGCGTACCCCCCGCCAAATGACAGTCGAGCTGTCATTGTCGGTCAGTCGCCATCTTGTACGTTTTGAAAGGCCGCCATCTGTAGGTTTTCAACAATCTCATCTGAGTTTTTTGATAACGCAGCATCTGTAATAAACCACGTTTATTGTTGTGTCCCCGTGTGACAGTTTGAGTCGTGCATTGAGGAGTTCTGTGCAACTCCACTTGGACAGCCTCGAGGAGATATCATTGTCTTTGACTCATCATACAGCAACATATGGCTACATTAGAAATGTACATCATTAATGTCACTAAAGATTCCTAAAATACCAAGAAGAAAATAAAAAAAAAGCTTCATATTTTCCTTTCCACATCTCATCTCTGGCATGTCATTGGGCCTGGACGTCTTGGTATTAGAGTTTCATTAAAGCGGGGACACTGAGAGCCTAGATGTATCCATCATGTTTCACTGTGGACCGCGACAGAGACGATCCCTCTCAGGGGGGGCCACGGAGTCCCTCTGCAGGAGCACCTCCCGCCATGGAGACCTGTCACTGATTCCCCCGACTGATCGTCCAATTATTCACTCACTGTCCAGCGACAGACGGGATCCCACCGACAGCTCTAGAAACTGGGAGGGACGCTGAACGTTAACACGAGGGAAATATTAATACGGGGCCAAATGAAGTATTAAAAGAGATAATATGGATTATTTTCCTCAATGTTTGCGTTGAGCGATTTTGAGTTGCACACGTTTGTTTGTGTGTTTTCAACAAGTAATTAGTTCCGTGTACTCGGTTGCCAATTTGCAGCCCATAGGACGGGTTTTTGAATGGCGGTTATCAGGGGGGATGGAAGTGTGGTTCAGTGCAGAGGCAGGTGATGAATGGGCACTAGAAATGAAGCAATCAAGACACATGAAACAACATTCAGAGGGGGAGAGAGGTTGGATGAGGTGAAAAAGCAGAGGTGAGGTGGGTGCTCTAAAGGGTAATTAAGTAATGCATGACTCCGTCAATGAGGTTGACAGCTCAGAGAGTCAACGGTGACCTGAAACAGACACACAAACGTAAAAGGCAACCTCACAATGGAATGAATAGGATGGCTAATGAGAGCGGGTAATGGAGAGGTGGTTTATCGCCACGCACGGCATTAGCGGCTTTCTTTGTGTGTGTGTTTGGGTTGAATTCCTCATCTCTCACAACAACCTCCGTGTTCGAGAAGCCACATCGGCTGACAGCGAAGGACTAACGTACCGTGACCGGATTACCTCACCCGAGAAAGCGAAGAGCCTGGATTGCCGTTCTCCTCCCAGCAGCAGGGCAGGTGGAACCTTTAAATCTGGCCAAATGGCTGTTGTGAAGATGAAAACAAACACACCTGCTTCTAATGTTTCAGTCCTCTTTTATATCCCCCCCCCCCCCCCCCCCCATCAGGGACGTCATCATGCCAATCATGTAAATGCTTCACTCAATCCACCGCTTAAGTAAATGCACTTATAGTCATCTGCTGATAAAACCCCAGGAAGTCATAATGGCATTACTGTGCGGGTGAGGGGGGATTTAAAGGGATACTACTAATTTTGAAAGTTGTCTGACTGGAGGTTTTGCAGGGAAATCAATGTTTGTCTCGGGGGAGGGGCCGGTGGTGAAGGAAATCTGCTTAAATAGCTTGCGTTCAACTTTGACACGTGGAACTGTGCCGTTGACCAAGAGCACGCTATGTTGGCAGTGCTGACCTTTACTCAAAAACGGAGGAAGCTTTTTGTAGCTCATAAGCTTTGCAGCACCGTCAACCTTTATTCAACCCCCCACCGTTGAAGAACGGCAGCTTTGACACACTTTGTTCACACAGGATGGGATGTTACAAATGCATCTTTTGCTTAAACCGAAGCCACTGATAGGTGTAGCAGCTCAGCAACTCACCCTGCTAGTAGTCTCTACATCACCAAATCTCCTGGACTTACACATCTGGTGAGCACCAGAGGGGAATTTTTGCTACCCTATTTCCTGGTGTCACTAGGCCTTTGCTACTATTGTGTTTCACTGATTTCTCATACACTATATTCTATATCAATACAGGAAAAATGTGTATTTCATTGGTGTATTTTTGGTTATGTTTTGGGTCATTTTTCGCTGCTATTTTTAAGTCATACACCTCTATGGAAACGGCACAATCATGGCTGAAGATAGAGAGAACTCAAGCATGTTTTGTGTGCAGTATAATGGTACAGTTATATTGTCAGGAATGGTGGGGGAAAAACAGCTTCTATGTCTTCTCCTCTTCTTCTGCAGTTGGGTTTTTGTCACACAACATTTGTTTAAGGCGAGTCAATCATGGCTTCCTAGTTGTGGCGAGAAGCGCATAATGTAAAGCCTTTTTTACAGTCTCTGGTTCATTACAAATCATATCCAGTGACTTGGACCTTTTATGCAACGGACTAAACAGGTTCCATGGCGACAGAGAGCCAGATGACCCAAGGACAGAGCCACCACTGAAAACCAGTTGGACCCGCTAACCTGCCTTTCGACTGCATGAGAGGAGGGGAGGAAGGCTGAGAGGGAGGCGGGGCTGCTGCCGGTGAGGGGAGGTCAGCTCACTCTTCATTAGGCCGTAATTGAATTTCTGCAGCCCCGCGCGGGGAGGAGGATGTTCAGCCCTCGCTCTGCCCTGCAGGGGAGCGTTGGCTCACTCCGGCTTCCCAACCTCCCCGATACTTTCAAGGTTAGCTCAGCTGACGGGCTACTTTTCTCCGCGGATGTCTCCGCTCGCCATCTGTCATCTGCATGTCTGAGCATGTAGACGCACGGGGCGCACACGCCGCCACGTGATGTCACTTGAAGGAGGGGGGGGGGGGGGGAAATACTAGGAGAGTGCAGCTGCCACGCTTTGTGGCAGTGACTCAACGGCAGACCTGCAGTGCCCCGGTGGTACCGCTGACCACGCAGACCGGGAAGGTCATTCATCATCGTCGTCTCCCAAAATAAAGTTTCGAAGTGGATGTCATCAGTGACACTGCTGCCTCAATTTGAAATGTTAAATGTCACGTTTCATTATTTGAAATGCCATTTTTCTATGAATAGCAGGTTGTTTGATTTCCGACAGACCAGATGGAATAATAGTGACGGAAAGCTTTGTGTTACATTTAGTTTGCTTTTGTATTCACCTGTCCAAAGTTAAATGTGCCTTTCTATGAGGGGGTGCGTTCAAGTTCACCCAAAAGAGGATCTTTGGGGTCGCTAAATGCCTCATAGAATGACATCTTTGTTTCTTTTATGTGAAACGTTTCCTGTTGGAACCTCATTTTACAGACATGACCGATTGGATTTGATTGAAAGGTAGGCCAGCGCTATTGTTACGATTTTACGCTTTTCTTTTGCGAGACACGGTTGCCCTTACAGATGACTGTTTTTATGTAAAGTTTCTTCAAATTTCACGGGGAACCGTCCTCCCGTGGTCTACTGATTACAATTGAATTGAATAGAACTCCAAAAATAAGCGCGGGACGAGCTGTGGTGTTTTCCAGTCCGATCATTGAGCTCTTTCTAAAAGCGTGTCCCTCGGAATGGTTTTCTCTCAAACTTCCCGTCTCTGCAGGCACCGCTATGGCTTTTTTCCCCGAGTTGTTTGTTCACGTGACGTGCTCTCGCAGTGTTTCTTTACAGACACACACAGGATCTACTCATTCTCCAGGGTCAGGGTTTCTACTTATCTCCTCACAGCAAAGAGCCACATTTTAACACTGTTAATCCAGCGTTCGGAGCATCTTTTCCTTTTATTCCTCTCTGCCACGTTCTGGTTTCTTTTTTTTCTTCAGTAAAGCTGTTGTGTTCGGGGGCAAAAGGTGGCGATTTCACACGAGAGGCTACGCAAATTAATGGAGCACGTTATCATATTGTAGCGAGTGGTGCTTTTTTTAACTTTTGAGATGATAGCTGATCTCCGAGGAGGCTGACTTCATTAGCACCTGTAAGTGTCCAGGCATATTAGCGGAGAGGGAGAGATTGAGGGAGAACGCCACATTGGGGGAGTTGTCTTTGGCGATATTTGCTCGTCAGAAAATAATTTAGTTGCGATATCAAAAACTGTGGGATGTTATCCGACGTCCCGCCTCTCCTTCCGACACAATGTGTGCGCGCCTCAAGTCACGCAGCGCTCCAAAGCCATTGCCTCCCCCGTACAGTACCAACCTTGCAGCGTGAAACAGTGTTATTATTATTGTTTCTGTTTTAATTGAAGTTTAAAATGAGAATAGGACTCTCTCCCGAGGAGCGTCGTTAGCGTCTGTAATAGCAGAAGTAGCTGGCATCCTGCCAGCCTAATGGGGCCAATCTTAGTGCCAAAACAATCATAAACGCACATTAACCATTAGGCAGGAGGCAAAAGAAAAGGGGGAGGAAACGAGTGATGATGGGGGAAGCGGCCAATGAGAGGCGGGGTGGTGTTCGAGCTAAAGACTTAATACTGTGTTGTAATAGCCCCCCTGTTCAGCTCGTGGTAAAAAGCATGGAAAGACGAATGGTGGCTCAGGAAACATCGGAGTGTTGCTGTACGTTAGCTGAATGTTCTGCTTTTCAGTAGGAGGAGGCCGATGTTTTATTAATCAGACCACAGAGTGCCGCGATTGATGACGGCTGTGAAGATGGGCTTTAATGCACACCGAGCCACACTTCTCTTTCCTCTCTGTGGCTCTCCGTTTTTACTATCCTTCATCTTCCTGCCTTTGTGCTTGTAGTCTTCTCAGTTTCCCCTTCTCTCCTTACCCTTGTTCACCTTCTGTGTTTGTGGATTTTATTCTTATTTTGGTTCAAAAACAATTTAATAATGAAATACATTGGGCATTAGAGTGATTCAGATTGCAGATGATTTGGAAATCTCAAAGATGTGGTTTCTCTTGATAACACAAATATGTCTCCAGCTATAAGGATACCGTAGGATGGCTAAAGTCCAGAGGTAGAATCCCTTAGAAGTACAATAAGAGAAGAGTCTATCATTTAGGTAATCCCAAAGCAATTGGAGAGGAGCACTTAAATGCTTTTTTCAGAAAGTGTAAGAAACAGCATCTAAATCAAGAAAGACTAATAGATCCATATGCTAGAGTTTCTGTAGGAGGGGCTTTGCTTTGACATGCTCTGACACCTGCATGGACATTGGAGTTCCTCAAATTTTGGGTTGGAACCACATGTTGGGTCACATAGGGTTGGAAATGTATCATAATTTAACAACTTGATAGCTCTTCTTAATATGGGGCCGCTTGGATTTTGAAACCTAAAAAAGAGATTACGCTGCCTGGAAAAAGTTTTTTTCTTTTTTTTCTCATCGTCCTCTCATAACAGAAGCTCGACGCCAGCATGTATGAGAAAATTCTAACTTGCGGGTCTGAGCTGGCAGGCTGCTGTTCCGACTCTGACAATGACTCTCAAGTACTAACAATCCCCACGGGGATATTTTTACAGCGGTACGAGCGCGGCTCGACAGGATGAGGTTTCGGAGATTTAGAGTGAACACAACATCAGTGCTGCCGTGTTAACGGTGACTAACAGTGACTCCATCTCCGTTTCTGTTACTGTTCTGTCTTTATGAAGTCGGTCTTTCTTTGTTGCTTCGCTTCATTTTGTGAATGTTACCCTTTACTATCTGCAGGCAAATGGAAAATTCTTCTGAGCACCCGGCATTGAGCTTGAGTTTACTTTCTGTTGTGCACAACTATGCATAGTTTGACATCCTTATGCCACTTGGCCCAGAAGCAGTATATTCCTTTGTTTAAATTCAAGAATCCGATTCCTCATGAAACCTCATACGACCTTTACGACCTTGTAGCAGCATTCTAAAGCAAATTGGCTTCTCTTACACTGGGAATGATCTCTATAAACAGATTATGCGTTCATATGTAGAATATGTATGTGACGGGACACGATGTTGGTATCGTAGGCATCCGGGAAAAAATAAACCAATCACGTGAATGGAGAGAGCAAAAGAGACGCAACTGATTGGCCGAAAGGCATTCTGAGAACCGACCAGCTATCGTCTGACGATGATTCAGCTTTTTGATTGGTTTTAAATGAGTTTGTTAACTGATTACTGCTGAAACAATCCGGTCGTACATGTCGCCTCTTAACTCCCAATGTCTGTCTTTTAACTCTTGAATAACAGGTAGACCGTGAACCCTACCGAAAGTTTGCCATTTTGAATTGTGCAATTCCAGTCAAAATTTTTGCCACTTACATGCACTTTACTTTTACAAAACCCTCCTGGCGAATGAATCAGATTGACCTCATATTTGCTCAGTACAATCTAAAGACCTTTGAGAGGAAAAAACAATGAAGTGTTTTGCGTTTTCATACAACATTGTTGCCATAGTTTTCGCCATAAAATAGGAAGTTGTTGTACTTTGTCAAATGTCCAGGCCTGAAGACATGTACATGCCAATAAACACTATAGTCCCACTCCCTCTCATAACCCATGAACCGTTTGTCGTAGAGTTTTAGTTTTATTCTTACCTGGCCTCGTCCCACCAGTACCCCCGACGTACTTTAATTATTCTGTTGCATTCGACCGGTTGAGATTAAGTAGGAAATGTGTGACAACAAGGAAAATACATGTATCTTAAATAAATAAGTGGGACCTTCAATTTCAAACATGCAGCAGCAGGTCTGCCCCGCTGATAGCGATGTCAGAGCTGTGGTTGTGTGTGTGTGTGAGCCTCTGCTGTAACAGTGCTATGCTTGAAGGCAGAGACATGAAATCGTCCATCCTGTCCTCTAAAACGCTGCTTTCCGTCGCAAAGGCAAACTTCACATCTATCTGTAATACATCTCCTATCATCGCCTCAGTGGCTATTTAAGCTGCATGCATTCTTGTGTGACTGGAGAAGAGAAAGATGGGAGTGTGCTTTCAAAATCCCCCCCAGACCGGCTTATATCATCACAGACTCTCCCCCGGCTTCCTTTTCTTTCTCTTTTTCTTTTTTAACGACTGTTGCAAAAAAGACGCTTCAAATATTCCAGGCCTGGCATTCGGCAAAAAGGCAGGACATTCACAGGAGCAGCTGAACATTTAGGGGGGAATAAATTAGCAGCTTGGCTCTTTGGTGTCGTGCCAAGACTTCTGGGAAGTAATCCAGCACCTTGGAAAAACGAGATTTGGATGCCATATTGGATCCACCATAATTTGAGGTTAATTGAATTGAAAATCCCCCTCCGCCTCACCCAAAATAAATAAATAAATAAATAAATACAAGTCTCCAGTAGGGGATGAAGAACTGTCCGTATGACAGAAAATATAGCAGGTGTTGGATTATTCATGCACCTGGTTTCTGAACCCAAATGAACTAATAATGATAAATTGTCATTAAAAAACGCATTTCCCTCGTTGGACACGTGTGGAGCACAGCTGGCCACGCCGTGATGCGTTTCCTTCTTCATGTAGTTTTTGGTGTTTCTGACTGATTTCTAATCAATGGAGGAAAGATGCAACGCGTTCCCGAAGCAGACACAGATGGAGGGCAGCGACTGTTCCAGTATTTCGGTAAACCAGGTCCACGGCACTGACCCGGGCATCGACGTCGTCTCGGCCCTCGTCATGTCCTGGACTTCACATTCTAATAATGACTAATGTGTTTGCGGATGTCGGACCGCTCTCATTACGGTGATTTATGGCCCCGCCAATTTTTCCGTCACCCAGAGGAGCCCTTGTATTCCAATTTTTTTCAGGTCAAATTAACCATTCACAATTAGACGCAGGTAACCTTTCCCCGCTCTCTCCTCTCCTCGACTGAATGTGCTGTACATACAATACAAATGTTCTTTGTTTAATCTCCCTGGCTGTCATTAGAAAGGTTACGTAAGAACCCTCCCATGTAGGGTAAAAGTGGAGCCTGAATCAATCTCCGACTGGTTAATAGCCACTGGGCTGATTTATTGTCGTATTATGAAGGTGAAGGCTCACCTTTTCCTCTAAAGGTGGCACCGACCTTATGGAGGCCCTCAGCCTCCGTTTCAGTGTCAAAACCCTGCAGCACATATTTATTCTGGGATGAGTTTAATATAGAATAATTAGATAATAGTTGTACATTTTTAATTATAGGTGACAAATTACAAAATATGATTAGTTTTACTTCAATAATACGGTGTAGATAGGTGTGTATATAATCATTTCTTTAATTAAAGAGAATATAATTCAAAGCAAAAGCAAATTGAACAGCTAGAAACAAACACCCAGTATAACACGTGCGGTCAGACAGAAGGTATAAAGAATATATCCTAATATTCTACCTTACCGTGGCTTACTAGCACAGTGGATTTGAACAGTGTTGCTGACTTTCAGCTTTAAAGGTCCATCCATCCATTTCCTGCCGCTTATCCGGGATCGGGCCGCGGTGGCAGCAGGCTAAGCCCGGATAGTCCAGACTCTGCTCTCCCCCAGAAAAATATTCCAGCTCCCCCCGAGCGATACAGAGGCGTTCTCGAGCTAGATGAGTTGTGTAATCTCTCCAGTGTGTTCTGGGTTCCACCCCAGGGTCTCCTACCCAGTTGGGTTTGCCTGGAAAACCTCCAAAGGAAGGCCCCCAGGACACATAAAAATCTCCTTATATTGGCACAAAATTATGGTCTAGTGTCTTGTTAACCAGTTTATATAGTGCTTACAATATAACTTTATATGATGCAGAAGTAAACACCCTCCCATCAAAGCTGGAAGTCAACAGTTAGCGCTCATCTTTTGCCTTATTACAAATGTGTCACTTCACTTCAATGTCACAAGAATAATGTATCTTCACTTTTGTTTAATGATCCATCACCCATCACAAAGCTATTGGCAGTAGCTTAAACGCCTGCTACTTGGTTCATTTGAGACCGGCCCACTTCTGGGCAGCTGCATCCCAAACGGGGCCTTCAGGATTAACCAGCATTGTAACGGTTTGATAGGCAGCCTTCCTCACTCTGGTCTTAAATTACTGCCCTGCTCTAATTTGTGTGTCTCTGCTTTAATAATGTCTAGTCAGATCTGGTCTTGCCCAAACACTCTGGTTTGGACAGCCTTGTCCGGGGAAGTAATGGTGGGTTTTGGTGCTGTTGTCGTTCAATCAGGCTCGTTAAAAAATAAATCGCAGGCGAGCGAAGGGAAATAAGGATGGAGGGAGAGACTGGGAGAGACAGATCTGAGAACCTGCTGGCCTCGTGTTTGTTGGCTTTGGCTGGTCCTGCCGTCTGCGGTGTCTCAGCTGTCCGTCGGAATCAGGAGCGTCACTCCGAGAGGCGGCCTCTGCCAAACGGCATCAAAACAGGCCAAGGACGAGCTGAGTGACGGAGAGGAGATGAAGAGAGAGAACAAGGGAGGGACAAAAAGCAAAGGCAGAATGAAGCAGGAAGAAAACAACTGAGTGTGCAGAGATAAAGTCTGTCTGTCATTGTAACAGCTGCAGATTAGACTGTGAAGGTTTGAAAGGACCGTCACATTTTCCTCCATCCTCTCCTCTGATATTCAGAATCCAATTAGGTGGTTGTGTTGGAGGGGGGTTGCTCGGTGACAGTGGCCCATTTGTAAGACATGCTATCAATGAGGAACACCAACAGAGGCAATATTTTATTAATGTCTGCCTGTATTCTGCAAATAATGGTCCTTTTTTTGTGAGGTGTGTGTGTGTGTGTGTGTGTGTGTGTGTGTGTGAGAGAGTTTAAAAGCAGATGCAGAAATCCTAAAATATACATATTTTTGTTTGAGAATTGAGTTACAGGGTGAAGGCTTCCATTGCATCACACGACTAGGCTGCTGATAGTGAAAATATGTATGTATATATGTGTTTGCGATCTGATATTTTTGTCAAGAACAACAATTTTCCTGCACAAGGTAGTTGGACGGAGGTAAATTAATGACATCTTCGCCAGACCATCATGTCAGCTTCTAAAAGCAACAGCTACAGCTTCCAGACTGTCTGACATGACTTTGAAGTCGCCCCATTGGTTTAAAGAATATGGGTGATGTTATTTTATCAATATGATCGATAGTATAACCACCACTGTATGTATCGTGTCGGGCTGGGTATCCAAAAGGGTTCTCACTGAAGGACTGAGGCTCTATCCAGAATTGTTTGCGTCCGAATAACCTTTTTTACGAGTTGTTCAAGGGTTCATTGTTAGACTAATGGTTCCATTTCAAAAGCCCTTTTCATCAAAGGAGTCCTCCAGGGATCATTCAGGGTGTTAAAAGATCCTGCCAGCCCACTCAACCAAAAACTGGTGATTGTGAACCATGACTGTTGGGGGTCTTCGCTGCAACACATCAGCACCGGCCCTTGAGGAGCCTCATGAGGCCCAAGGCTGCTGGAAGTGGTTCCCAGGGCACCGGGCTAAACTGTGAAACTAAAAACATGGTTAGATGCATTGGGAGAACACCCTGGGTAGGTTAGCACTTTTAGAAAGGTGGCAAAGTTCTGGGTGGAACAATTACACCATATATGGGTCCTCTGGAGAACCTTTCATATGGGGTTCTGGGTTGAACTGTTCACAGAAACAGATACAACCCTCTGTATTGGGTTCTAGATAGAACCCTCTTCAAGGGTTACTGGTGGAACATTTATTACCAGGAACCAAAACAGGATTCTCCTTTTGGAGACCAGCCCTTTTATTCTTTATTTATTAAGAGTGTAGTGCCGACACGATATCTCAATTTTGAAACTGTAATTGAAACCATGACTGAGTTCTGACTGTGTGAAAAGCGGTAAAGATTCCCCAAAACTACTGCATCTATTTTTCATGACTCACCTTTGACTAGCTAATGTAATGTCTTTTTTTTCCTTCTCCCTTACATTCACTGAGCTTCCTCTGAAACTGTTTGGAGCCCCCCTGGGGAGGCCCGTCTTGCACTTTGAAGTTCTCTGTTGTAGACAACCACTTTGGTTAAATGAAACGGTTTGTGTTGCAAACAGACTGATTCAAAAAAGAAACACTGCCGATTCACGTCTCTCTGGCGGAGGCACGCGCTCATTATCGTGTGTCTGTCTGTCTGTCTCTCTGTATCGGGAAATGTATGGTTTCAATTAATACATGCTCCACTAATAACTAGGGGTGGGAATCACCAGAGGTCCCTTGATTCGATTTTATCACGATACTTGGGTCCCGATTCGATTCTATCACGATACTGCGATATATTGAGTATTGCGATTGATTCCCTTTTTTCCACCGCAAATTGTCCCCAAAGGAAAACTTTGTCAACATATTGTATCTAAGAAGATACCGTTTTCAGTCTGTTCATCCCACTGTGATTGTCAAGCAGACAAACTGACCAACATGTCATAAATGTTGCACCTGACAAACTGAACTGTTTGTATTACTGTTTGCATTACAGTCACATAGTCACTTCATTAGAGCTGGACGCGCCGGAGAGGGGGTGGGGCTTATCTCCGTGCAGTTTTCATTTCCGCCATTCACCATGGAAATAACCACTCTGCTTCATACTTGTTGTGGAAATCCCCAAAACGTTGGAACAACAAACACCCTCGTGTCTGGGTTTATAATATTATCCGTAGCCGGATTTCACACGAGGAAGTACGTCTGAATGGCGGCCGCTTCCAGCGCTGCTAGAGTACCCATAGCCAGTTTGATTCTTTTTTTTACGTATTTGACCAGCGTAGTGTCGCGCATGTTGTCCCGTGTTTCGAGCAACAGCTGTGCAGCACCGGCGCTACGAGTGACAGGAAGTCCAGACGTTTGATTTAAATACGGACAGCGCATTTCTAATTTCTTTCTCCGGTGTCTCCATGTAGAGCTGGGCGGTATGGCCAAAAATCCATATCACAGTATTTTGTAGGATTCTGGCGGTTTCACGGTATTTTTTTTCCCGAATAAACACATTCATTTATTGACGCCGAAAAGGACCGCCCGCCATCGTTATTCACCACTCGCTCGCAACTGGCCAGCAGCTGTTTGTACGTTGGTACATAGGTTGTGTTAGGAAGCTAAACTTGGAGGGATTTAGGACCCAGGGGAATGTAGTTATTTCATATCCCTTCATACTGGTGGCGCATGCGCAGCCGTAACGACTATTGTCATTCTTCGGCAGGTAACAACATTTCATGTTTACAGTCACAGCTGCGTGTCCAGCGGTCTGAGCTACTTATGTCTCACGGATAGAGGTTGACTCACGGTTTCAAAGAAATGACATCGACAAAATGCATTCTGGGTAAAGCCCGCCCACTCAGCCGCACCGGAAGAGACTTCTTCCTGCACATGAAGAGTCTTCCTGTGTGGGCGGGCATTTTGGCGAAGTAATTTACCCAGCATGCATGTTGACGATGTCATTCCCTTCAAACCATAAGTCAACTGAGTCTCCATGAGAGCTAAGTAGCTCCGTCCGCTGCTCCTTCAGCTTCAAGCAGTGAATGTTAAATGTTGTTGCCTGCCAAAGCGTGGCGACCGGTATGACGGTATATGAAAAATTCATACTGTACGGGAAACCGGTATACCGGTTCATCCGGTATACCGCACAGCCCTATCTCCATGTTTGTTTTTTACCAACTTCCTACCATCACGCTGATCCGGGACCTCCGCTGACCTCACCAGAAAACACAGCACCATCTAGTGGACTGAAAAAACAATTGATTTTATTTTTTGAGGACCAAAAAGTTTATAATTGATTAAATAAAAGATCGATACTCTGCTTCCGCTGAATCGATTTTTTTCCCCCACCCATACCAATATCCCTTAAAGTGGATTCTATCTAGAACCCAACACAGAGGGTTGTACCGAGAACCATCTGTGAACAGTTCGACCCAGAATCCCCAATGAAAGGTTCTCCAGAGGACCCTTATATGGTATAATTGTTCCACCCAGAACCTTTCCACCTTTCTCAAAGTGCTAACCAGAACCTACCCAGGGGGTTCTCCCAATGTCTGTCTGTCTACCTACTCAAAAGGTGGACAACGTGATATCTGGGACAATTTTTGGGCCGGTTGGTTGGCACCATATGGTATTTTATCAGGATTTTCTTCGGTCAAGATGGCATTAAATGCAACATGTTCAGGACTGAATCATTTAATGTGTAAATTATGGCCTTTATCACAGCTGGACCAGGGTTGATGATCTGTTTCACGCGGTTTCTCTGTGAAGGTTGACAGGGTCTCGGCTTTGGAAAACGCTGCAACAAGCAGACAGACAGCGAACGAAACATGACCTCCAGTCCTGCTTCCAATTCTTTCTTTTTTTTATTGACCTGTCAGAACTGACTTGACGTTTTGAGCAGAAAGATTTACAGGCTCCATTAGGGGAAGGATTGATTTCTTTCAAAGGCGTCTCTGAGGAGAGGTCGGAGAAAAGCATGTCGTATGTACCGCCGTCCCTTTGATTAATGCTTTCTTTCAGTTTTTTGGCTCGAGTTTTCTCTCTGTATCTCTATATTTTGTCACCTTCTAGTGTATCTGCTGTTTCTGCAGAAGGAGCGGGACATGTATCTGTTCCTGCAGCTTGAGAAAGACTTTGAATCACTTTTTGATCTGAAACAACGACCAAGAGTTTTGATATAATGTAATAAAAATTATTGTGTTATTTGCTCCCAGACAATAAACTGAACTGATAAATATCTGTAATACCCTCGTCTGGCATTATACATTCTGTCTGGTGAAACCATCACTTCAACAGTTTATTTGATTATTTTTTTTATGTTAGAAAAGGGCTGATTTAATGTAATTCCTCACAGTTGGATTATTTCTCTTAAGGGTAACATTCGGTCTAATGACTACAGTAAAGATATATATTTAAAAAAAATATAGTCCGTTTGCAGAAAAGTAAGTGATCTTTTTTTCCCTGGTCTGGGTGAGAGTGTGATGTGGGCCTACAGGGACACATTTCAGTCTGGAGCATGTGGCCGAGGCAGATGTCTGGTTTGATGGTGGCTGCTAATGGTTTAGTTTTCGTTTGATCTCCTTTGTCAGAGAGCATGGAAGCAAGGATTATTTTTTTTTTATTTCGGGACAACTTTCTGAAGCACTGCCCTTTCATCTCACTACAGCCCCAATTTACCTGACGAGCCTATTGTGCTCTTTCGGAGACGTGAAATCTATCTCATAACATTCGGATGCGAGCACCATTCTGATCGTCTCCTGTCTCATCTCTGTGCAGAGCACCTAAAAGTGGCCCTCGAGGAGTACATGGTGAGGTTGCCCAAGGTTCGCATCCTGAGGACCAAGAAGAGGGAGGGGCTGATCAGGACTCGCCTGCTGGGAGCCGGCGCCGCCAGAGGGGAGGTCATCACCTTCCTGGACTCCCACTGCGAGTCCAACGTCAACTGGCTGCCACCGCTGATGGGTGAGGAACACAAAAGCCTCATCAGCACTACATGTCCACACTTTCCCACTAACATGCATCCTTATTGTGACCGTGTGATGAGTTGCTAAAATTGCCTCGTTTGTTGATAATGTAGAGAAACATGGAAGTGTCGTTTGTTCCGTCGGCCTTCTGAAGTTTACACATTTTGGATTTACATGCGATCTTTGAAGACACGGCCATCGATTTGTCATTAACTGTCTCCCAACCCCATCTGTCTGTGTCTCTCAGACCGAATCGCCCAGAACAGGAAGACCATCGTGTGTCCGATGATCGACGTGATCGACCACGACAACTTCGGCTACGAGACACAGGCGGGGGACGCCATGCGAGGGGCGTTCGACTGGGAAATGTACTACAAACGGATCCCCATCCCTCCGGAGCTGCAGAAGGATGACCCCAGTGAGCCCTTCGAGTGAGTGCAGATCTTTCTTTTTTCTTTTACTAGAGGATTTGAACCCTGATTGTCTAATTGTGTTTCCACATTCATGCACATATCGACTATTGCAACGGAATTCCTGCTGCACAGGATGGACAATGACAGGGCTGCAGTTTGGGGCTTAATAGTCTCCAAAGCATTAGACTACATTGACGCATTTCTCCTTTTTGGCCTTCTGTCCACTCTGAGCTGGCAATTTAAAAGTGACCTTCGTGTGGTTGTAATCTGCAGTAAGTGACGGTTATCTTCCTCTCTTCGGCAACACATACTACCAGCACCAGGTTATATGGAAACGTTTTTTAGTAAGGATTCATTGATTCTCGACAATTTTTTTTCATATTCTTCTTCCTCTTCGGGGAGAAAAGTTATGGCGTCTGGCCAATAATTGATATTGTTCAGATCAGTCATCGTAAGATGGTGATACAAACTTATTGGGTTATTGATCGTGTGTAATGATGTTGAGCAAACTTTATTTTAATTGGAAAAAAAATTAATACATCTGTTGTTGGGCTTATTGGAAATATGTTAATGTGTGAAAAGTTCTGTCTTGACCTGAAAAACAGTAGTTTTATTTAAGCAAGGCGACGAGATGCAGTCAAAAGCTCATGCGTCCTCATTTATACCATAATGTTGAAGTATGTTTTTTGCGATGCAAGTTCTTTTTTTCTGCAATTTGCAGATTTACAGAAAATGATTCAGTGGTAATTTATTGAGCAAAATGCCAAATTGCGGTTTCCAGTCTCTCAACTGTTTCATTTCATTGTTAAATGCATATTAAGGGCTTCGGTCTGTTATTTTATTTTGTCACCTTGGGGGAATTGTGATTTGAGTTTGACATTCTGTACTCAAGAGATTAACTGATAATGAGCATAATCAAGAACTCTAACGTTCCTCCATTGCAAACAGGACCAATAGTTTCCTTGACAAGCAGCACTTTCATGGCAGGCAACCTTTAAGTAATGGAAGCCAGAATAAATAAACTATACCCAGAGACACATTTTGCCATTTGTAAGGGCCTCAAAAAACCTGCATGTAAAGCCAGACACTCCATTTGTGAGCCCCGGGGGATTAGTTAGACAACGTTTCTCTCTGTCTGGACGTCAAAGACTATTTGGGTGTCCTGGGAAATAGGTATCATCAGGCGGGGCCGGCTGTGGTGCAGGAAGATAAGAGACTAAAGAAGAAGAAATGAGCTGCAGAACAATCAGAATCAATCCTCATTTTGTGAATTAGTCTGCTCTTCTTGCCCAATGAAATGACCTTCATCAGTGTAAATCCAATTTGAGTCGCAAAGATTTTCATTTTCATTCTGATAGACATTGACGCAGCAGAGAGCGAGGCATGGTGGGACGGCTAACTCCATCTCAGAGGTGTCTCTGTGTGTGTGTGTGTGTGTGTGTGTGTGTGTGTGTGTGTGTGTGTGGGAGTACGATTTCACCCCCGTTCTCATGCCTCTGTCACTGTCTCTTTTGTCAGTGCCGTCACCTCTCTCCCCGTCTTTTTCTTTTCTTTCCACCGTGTCTCTCGCTCTCTCTCGTCCCTCCTCCGGGCTTCAATGTTTCATTTAGCAATAAGCTCCAAGGTCAAGAGACTGAAATAGAGAATATTAACTGGAGCATTTCTAATTGGTCTAAATTGTGAGTTAGAATGTTCACGCCGCATTGAGTTAAACAGTGTTATCCTTCAGTGGACTAACGCAACGTCTCAGGAAGACCAGCAGGGATGTTGTCCAGCTGGAGAAAGGAATACCTGCTCCTGGCAAATGTTGTCAAAACATAAGCAAACCTACAACAATTTTATAAAAGTACCATAGAATAAAATTGACAAATTTAGTATTTATTTCAAGAGCTTTTTATCAAAAAATAAGTGAAGAGGAGTACAAATCTAACCAGGCACTAAATCCCAAACAGATTTTTTTGTCAGTAAAGAAATATCGACTTAATGTCTGCTTTTTTTAATATTTAACAAAGTATGCCAAACTGTACAGTGCATCAGTTAAATAATGGCATATGAATACAATATAACCTAAAGACATTGTTTAAGAGCTGTTGAGGTCAGTTCGGTCACTGCTGGTCAAAGGTAATTCACTGGAACTGTTCACTGGCTGAAAGTAGAAGTCCGCAGTTGTACTTTCCAAATTACATTTCACAATGTGTTTCCAAAGTGATTCCCTTCCCTTAAAAAGCCCTAAATGTAACATCAGAATTGTTAAGAAGGTAATTGCGGACATTCCAAGCTCTACTTTTCTTTGAAAGTAGTACAAGAATTAGGTTTTGACCAACTCTATATTTGATTCAGGTGCCACAATCACTCTGGTCGATATTGAGCTTTTACCTCAACAGTGTGTGTGTGTGTGTTCAGTCACCACGAGGAGTCTGCATGAGGTCCCGCTACTACCAGACGGACTTCCATTGCTGAATGTTCTGTGTGTGGATGTTTGTTGTCAGATATAAACACAATGGTATTTTAAAACTAAGACACAGTGGTGCTTTGACCTGAATCCAACGTCAGCACGCTAATATGTTCACATTGGGTCCTCTGACATCCTGATGTTTAGCAGGTATAATGACCATGTTCACGTCTGAAGATGGATGGATGGATGGAAAGATCGATGGATGAAAGCTAGATAGATGAATGGATAAAGGATAGATGGATGGATGGATGGAAGAATAGATGGATGATGAAAGATGGATGAATGAAGGACAGATGGAAGGTTAGATGGATGAATGGATGAAGGACAGATGAAAGGATAGATGGACGAATGATAGATGGATGGAAAGATGGATGATGGATGGAAAGATGGATGGATGAAAGAGATAGATGAATGGATGAAAGATAGATGGCTGGAAAGATCGCTGGATGATGGAAAGATGGATAGATGAAGGTTAGATGGCTGGATGAAGGACAGATGAAGAGATAGGTGGATGGATGAAGGACAGATGAAAGGATAGATGAATGGATGCAAAGATCGATGGATGGATATCTAGCATTTGTATGAATTCCATAAAATACCTTCATGCAAAACAATGTTTCCCCAAAAATCTGTTCCTGAACATCAGCTAAACGAAGCAGTTCCTTAGCAACGAAGCAGCACCAGCAGCAGTAGGATTGCTGACTTTGGGTCAGTTTACTGCCATTTAAATGAAGTGTCGTGCCGCTACAGAGGTGAGCTCCCCTGGATGTAAACAGCGGCTCTGTGTTTTACCAACGCTTCAATTTCCGTTGTAACCCGACGTGTGAGTGTTCACATTTATGCACGAGTATTTGTGGGAAAACTGCCAAAAAGTACCGCTCTCCTCCATGTGTGACCATTAGAGAGTTTTCCCCACAGAGACCAAAGTCAGACAGCTATTAGTATATTATATTTTTATTAATAATAATATGTATCTGACATAGATCATGATATGTCTAAAATAATTATCAAATTGGTGTCCACAGCAATGAGCTATCCTCTATCGCTTGTCATCAGATGACACTCTTTATGGAAAACATTAAACCTTCATAAACCATTTTGAATGATTGTTTTTTTATTTATTTAAATTGGCTAATAATCATGACGAACACGATAGCATGATATGAATAAAAGTAAAAGTCAACAACAATATTGTGTAGTCCTAAAGTACTCCGTGAAGAATTACTTCTGATTTTCAGGTCAATTTCCTATAAATCTCAACTGAAGGAAATGCTGAGGCTTCAGGTTATTTTCATCACTGAATGTGACATTATTCCAATGATACGTTGAGTAATATAATAAGTATTTTCCGTGATAAAGGAGAAAGTAAATATTAAAAGATGAGGTCTCTTTTATATGAAATAAACAATGACTGGTTTCCTTGGACGAAAACATCAAAATATTTATTATCACTATTAAAAATTGAAATTGAGCCCTGTTAGCTGTCGAAGCTAAGCTAGCAAGACTTGCCAAAGCTAATTACAGCTCAGTAATTAGCCCCCTCACCCCCCCACCCACCCAAATTACTGCTGTGTCAAGTGAAAACAGCAGCTTTCATATTCAAATGCTTCCACTGTGATGAGTTCTGGTGTTTTTGTTTCAACCTGTCACTTTATTTTCTCTCTTTTTCCTGCGTTTGAAAGCCGGTTGCTGGTGTGACGGTGATTAATGTCCACGCTGTCGTTTGCTGTGTAAACGCGCCGCAGATTATGAAAGCCTCGAGGCAGAAAAAAATAACCCCAAAACATTTGCATTTCCTCGAGTCATAATATTTAACCTTATATGTAATAGTTGGTAACAAACAGCGGTTCAGGAATTAACGCTAAAAGTGTTCATTGGCAAACATTTGTAGCCTGCGGCTGCTATTCTGGTAAATTAAACAGGAACTGGTTGAGAAACCAGCTTCTGCAGGTTTTTAGTTTTTACTTCACGTTTTTAACTCCACGAACTGGTTGATTTATTGTCAATTTCTTTGCTTTATTTCACGTCATATCTCACTTTATTTATTTGCTCAAAGTTTCAAATAAACCTGAACTGTTTGTGCATTTTAATCAAATAGCAAGAAACACAAATATATATCTTTTGTATTATTCCTCTCCTCACTGCATTTGCCCTGTCAGTCTTTGTCACTCTCCTCTGTCTATTCTGCTGAGACAGTCTAGCACAGTCTCTGGCACTATATTTACTCTACCATTTTCATTTGGCCTGAAGAAAAAAAAATCCACAATGGAACAAAAAAGAATTGGATAAGACAATTTCGCACAATTGTCGTTTATTTATATATATCCCTGTGTGTGTGTGTGTGTGTGTGTGTGTGTGTGTGTATATATATAGAAAAGAGTTCCGCTAAAAGGCGAAAGAGTCTAATTTTCTCGTTCCTTTTGTGTCCCCGGTTGATTTGGGCGTGACAGTGTGATCCTCCGTGTCCCGCAGGTCTCCAGTGATGGCAGGTGGACTGTTTGCAGTGGACCGGAAGTGGTTCTGGGAGCTGGGAGGATACGACTCGGGGCTGGAGATCTGGGGAGGAGAACAGTACGAGATCTCCTTCAAGGTAAAAACCTGACGCACACCAGCAGCACCACCAACCCCGCCTCATGCACAGCTGAGTGGAACAATATTTAATAGTGTCACTTAAACACCTCCACGTCAATTTTGTACGTGTGTCTTGAATTCCATAAAGTGAGAGGGTCCTTCCATGTTTTAAGTTGGGAGTCAGCCTGTATATTTGTACTGGATATTGCATACTACAGTATTATTGGATACATATGTAGAATATAACGAGCACTATGAACCACGCGTGAGCAATATTTTAATTTGCTAAAAAAAAGGGGACAGTTCTATTTATTGATTTGATGTGTATCACCATCTGCTGTGTTCAATATTTGTGATCAAATTAATTGCACACGCTCTTATATCTTTTGCATGCTTATGTTGCATACAGCCGCACATACAGTAGCATTTCTTATTCAGATAGATATGTAGAGAAAGATTTATTTCGCAATTGTGGGATAAAATATTTGATTGCTGCTGTAATTACAGTTATTACTTTAAATACCCAGCCCGACTAAAAAGGTTGTAATGTTATTCAAGTTCTGCTCGTATTGCGCAATTTTATTTCCAGTAGATCACAGAAGGGGACTGGCGGGGTTGTTAGGTCTCTGTGCACACGATGTACGTCCTGCTTTCTTCCAGAGCTTCTTCACGAGCACATTTAGAACCAAGATGCATCTGAACGCATCGATATTGTGACACTGTGTTGCTTTTTAAGGAGGAAAGAGTGCGTTCCGCATGTTTCTCCTAATGAGTCATTTGTTTATCCGCGGCTCTTCAACTAAATAGCTGAAGAAGAAAAAATAACAATAATGTTGAGCCCATGAGACATTCCTCATTATGGTTTCCGCTCTTGTTTCAGTCGTTTGAGCTGAACATACTCTGCTGCATGGAGGACTCTCGACATTAATCACACTCAGCATACTATATTAGATCATGCTTTTGTCTGGTGCTTCAGCATGAATTATTCTACCGCGTAGCCGTAACTGCCCGCGACTCTGCCAGCATGTTAAGAGCTTGTCTCCCCCTCCGCTGCCTCCGTCAGCGCGCTCTGGACGGACAAAAACGGCCCGTCACTGTAATTTAATTCTGGTTTGAACGAGTAAGGACTTTTGTCGTCTCACTCAATTAGGCACAAAAGGCCACTGCCGGGTAATTTTATTTGATTAGACGCTTGTATTATATTCACCTTCTGCCGCGTCGTCATTGTAATGCATTCACATTGTTTTGCTAATTACCTCCGCCAAGGAGGTTACGCACAGGATGATGGAAAAATAACTGGATTTTCATGAAACTTGGGTAGAAGGGTGTCGCATGGGCCAAGAAAGAACCTTCTAAATGTTGGATTCACCCATTACTGTTCACGTTCGTTAAAGGCGCAGTACATGAAGTTAAGAGTCTGGACCGGGTCTAGCGTCACTAGCAATTATGGAGGTGTCTTGAGATGAAATGGTGGCAGTGCTAGACGCGCAAAGGGTGCTAACAGCGTCCACAGTGCTGACAGAGCTAACAATGTCAATCTGAGGGGGAACTGGGAACTACGCTACCGGGCCTGCCGGTTCTGCCGAGTGAGGCCGATCCGGAAGTGTCTTATACTGTGAATTATCTCTCCTGGCCACCAGGGGGCGACTCCTCTGGTTGTTTAGAAGTCTATAGAAAATGACTACTTCTCTCTTGATTTATTCCCTCAGTAAACATTGTAAACATGAGTTTATGTCTCAATCTCTAGTTTCAAGTATTCTTCAATACAGCATGATCTTCATTTAGTAAATGATGGTCCAATTTAAAGTCAAATAGACCATAAAGAGGAGTATGCTGTCTGGTTCTCTTCTTTCGTTATGATGGTAGGGAATTAAAATAGTTCCTAATCTGATCTGTGAATAGCTAGGCCTGTGGATCCGCCTGAGTAGAATGGACGTGGTTTGAGTCTTTTCAAATGTTTCGGCTACTTAAAGCGCCACTAACCAGACTTATAGACAAATAAAACGACTGCGTATCGAGAAGAGGTGTGAATCGTTACTGCTCACCTTTTTATATGACGGCAAAACCCAGTATTTAAAGCGCCACTAACCAGACTTATAGACACATATAACGACTGTATCAAGAAGAGGTGTGAATCTTCATTGACCTCACGATTTTATGACGGCAAAACCCAGTTTAGACTGAAAGGAAACCAAACTACCACCATATCGATGCACTCATTAATTAATGCACGCATTAATACATGTGGCACATAATATCATACATTTGAGATCAGGCAAAGTTAGTTTCAAGTCTTCTTCAATACAGCATGATGTTCATTTAGTAAATTATGGTCAAATTTTAAAGTCAAATAGACCACAAAGAGGAGTATGCTGTCAGGCAGGCTGACTTTGATTGACAGGTAGCTGACGCTACCAGAGCCGTACACGGCATCCAAATATGGTCACTTCCGTTCAACGGTTGCAAAAAGCGAACGTGGCGACGGCCGTAATCCAAGCTGGCGAATGAGTTGAATATTGTCTGGAACTATTTTCATTGCATTTAATAACTGTATGCATAAAGTCCTAATTATGTTTTAAAAGAGATGTGAGAGGTGAGCAGATTGTCAAGGCTGTGATCAGACTTTCAATTTAATCCGGAGTTGAACTCAAACTCCGGAGCCCGCCTCCAGCGCGTCGCCCCTGTTATTAGGCTCAAGTGTTTCAGTCTGAGATGAAGACGATGGGAGGGATCGACGCAGCAGGTCAAAGCTTCCCCTACAGCGAGATGTGGAGAAGGGTGGAATCCAATCTGTTATTTCCCCCCCGATCCTGTTTGTCCAAGCTGAACCAGCGCAACGAACTCGACAAGGAGTAATTGAATTGAAACGGAAGCCAGTTGATGTCCACTCTGGGCGATTAGGAAGGGGAGCGATGCAGAATAACAACAGACTGACTGGGAAATTATCAAGTCCAAAAGGAAAGTCCATCAGGGAACAGACAACATTTTCCACACGTTATTGACCCACTGAGCTTCTGGCGGCCGGTCTACGTCCATCATCGGACACACGTCCCTGATAAAAGACGCCCAAAGTCTTGAGCCTTGAGAAATGTGTATTATATCGAAGCAGTTTTGAGAGATTTTGGTCACGACAGGAGTAGGATAGCGAGGTGTGAGAGCTTGTGGAGGACGGTGTGCTGTAAAGGTGGCAAGATAGGTCGAGGCTAAGAATATGAACAATAAAATAGTTTAACATTAGACATGGTTCTCTTGAATAATAGAGAATACACTGACTGCACAATCAGTTGAAAAGGGGGTCAAATTGGTGATCTCCATTCATTGCTTTAAGATGAAATGATTAGCAGGACACCCTTAGATTCACAGACAGCCATTTTAATAACCAGTCCTTTAAGATCTTTAAGAAGTCAAAATGCCAAAACATTCACTGGTTCCATGTTGTGTTGTACTGTGGGTTTGACAACAAAATCCTCTGGAGTTTGTTTTTAGGTCCAACATGACGAAGCCATTACAATAAAAGACGTTGTAAATGTTTAGATAGGAGTGCCTTGTGTGTGTATATATATATATATATATATATATATATATATATATATATATATATATATGTGTGTATATGTATTAGTGCTGTCAAACGATTAAAATATTTAATCGCGATTAATCGCATTTATGTCGCAATTTTCATTTTTTTCATTTTAATGCTCTTATCAACATGAAAAAGTGGATTGGCTTGCTTTATGCAAATGTTTTATTTTATTGAAAAACAACTGCCAAACAGGGCGGTACAAAATAAAATTATAAAGTGCACATTTCAGGTAAACAAGGGCTTGAGAGAGAGAGAGAGAGAGAGAGCTGTGAAACATAGCAGTCAGGCTCTCGAAGGCAATTCGTAGGTCCTGTCGTTGGATGCGATGCGTATAATATCAGCTAGACCCTCGTCCTCCACAACGTTAACAGGCCTACACGCAGTAGCCACCCATTTAGCTATGGCTGCAATAAGTTTGTTCTTCGTTGTGGTGTCCATGCGTTTCTGTTCGAAGTCATCCATTCTTGTCTGCTATGACGAGGGGGCGCAGAGTTAGCATCAGCTGTGTGCTTGGCCATCAAGTGGTATTTCAGACTGGATAGGCTACGATGATAGCTCAGTTCACAATGACAAATGGCACATACCACTTTGGTCTTGTCAAGGGAACCATCTGACAACTTTTTGAAAGTATACTTTCCATTCATTAGCGTCTTATCATTAATTTTGCCGTATTGCGCTCACCATTCATTCATTCATTCATTTCAAACCGTAACGTTAGCCTAGCTTCCAAGCCCAAACGGCGTGCCTATTGTTTTGCTTCCGGTTGAGCTACATCCGGCGTGGTGCTCGCGAGAAAAAAATTGAAAAATTAAAATGCGTTAACGGCGTTAATAAAATTGACGGCGTTAAAATTGGTTTGCGTTAATGCCGTTAATAACGCGCTAATATGACAGCACTAGTCTAAATACTAACACCCTGTGGGGTTATGAAGCGCCGCCGCCGCCTTTCAGAAGTAAGCATAACAAATCCAATTTGAGTCTTTGTCATTTAGCGTAGCGTGATTGACTCGTTCCCTTTGATGCATGTTGCTCTCTCTGGTCTACGAACGCGTGAACTTTGGAGTCATTTCGCGGAGTTGTTTTTGAATGGCGTTCTCACGCCGGCACGCTCCATAAAAGAAGCAATTAGTCAAGCTTGATTTTATTTAATCTAAACTAACAGAACATTGTGTCTTCAACATCAGTCTGACTGTCTGAAGGAGGTCTTGCTTCATTCCTTCCATCCATCCCTTTCTTTACATCCTGACCTTGTTCGCTCCTCATCGCCGTTTCCCTCACAACGTCTTCCCTCGCTTCGCCTTTTTCTTTGTTTCGTCTTCTCTTGATTTGTTGACCTCGTCTGATATTCACACAAACGCCAGCGCTGCAGCTTCGACCCACCAACCTCGACCTGACATTGTCTTTGTTTAATCACCGCTGAATCTCTTCCTCTCTCTCTCTCACTCTGTAGGTGTGGATGTGCGGCGGCCGGATGGAGGACATCCCTTGCTCCAGGGTAGGACACATCTACAGGAAGTACGTCCCCTACAAAGTTCCCGGTGGGGTCAGCCTGGCCAGGGTGAGTCCTCGGATCGTTTTATAACATGTTAATGTAGACACAAGGACGTCCTAGGGTATCTGGTTTGTTGCCTTTGTTCATGCTTTGCTGGAAACATCTCACGGTCAAATATCTTTCATTGATTGCATCGAGGTAAGTGGCAATTAGCAGAATCTCTTTTTTTTCGTTCTGATGGTAGGGTAAATAAATTAAAATAGTTCCTAATCTGATCTGTGAATAGCTAGGCCTGTGGATCCGCCTGAGTAGAATGGACGTGGTTTGAGTCTTTTCAAATGTTTCGGCTATTTAAAGCGCCACTAACCAGACTTATAGACACATATAACGACTGTATCAAGAAGAGGTGTGAATCTTCATTGACCTCACGATTTTATGACGGCAAAACCCAGTTTAGACTGAAAGGAAACCAAACTACCACCATATCGATGCACTCATTAATTAATGCACGCATTAATACATGTGGCACATAATATCATACATTTGAGATCAGGCAAAGTTAGTTTCAAGTCTTCTTCAATACAGCATGATGTTCATTTAGTAAATTATGGTCCAATTTTAAAGTCAAATAGACCAGTATGCTGTCAGGCAGGCTGACTTTGATTGAAGGTAGCTGACTCTACCAGAGCCGTACACGGCATCCAAATATGGTCACTTCCGTTCACCGGTTGCAAAAAGCCAACGTGGCGACGGCCGTAATCCAAGATGGCGAATGAGTTGAATATTGTCTGGAACTATTTTGAAAGGACTGAAAGGAAACCAAACTACCACTACCATGTCATCACTCTCGCATTAATACATGTGACACATAATATCATACATTTTAGATCAGCCAAAGTTGTTTTACGGCTGCTTGTGATTCGATAACTTTGTGTCTTTTGGCTTCTTCTGTCCATCGACTTTACACGGCGGATTATCCTCATCTTTATCCTCAGATGATCCTCATCTTTGCTTCAGCCTATCGGCACGAGGTTCCATCAGCCAAATCTCCGACCCCAACTGTCTGCGGTCTGATTTGCATTGTGGGTACAAATCAAACCCCTGTGTCCTCAATATACGACTTACAGTTCTACAGCTCGAGATTCTTTTCAACACCTCGACACATCGAACGGAATAAAAAAAGACAAAGTGTTCATCTGGCCTGTAGCTGAATATTATTCATTATGCATGACTCAGCCTCCGTCTGACACCTGGCTCTGTTTGGCTTGGCTGAATGTGTAATTAAACCTCTTGGTCTCTGTTTTTGCCTCGTCGGACTGACCATTAGCCCCTCGCTGAGGCTGCACTGAATGCTGATGTCAAACAGGCAGCAGTTTTAATAACCGGAACACTTCACACTTAAATTCCGGGACTACTGCAACAATGAAAAGGTTTCTGGTCCCAAAGGAAAGTTTCAAATGGTCTCCCGGAGTTGCATTATGGAAAATGTAGGAGCCGGTGATTTTGAAGGTATTTTGAGGGATTTATTGCTCATATCCTTTTTTTCCCCTTCTTTTTTTTGGGGCTGTTTTTAAAAAAATTGGCCAATATCAGATTCCAGTGTGAACTGGTCCCAGTCCTGAACTGATCCCGAACGAAGATGACACACTGTCAAACGAAAAGTAAACTACTGAAGTCAGTGTTTTTGGTGCAGTGGAAGCCAGCGTATTAGTGTGCGGATGATGACGAGGATGAGGACAAAATAGAGCCACATTTCTAATTATGGCCTCTTTGTGGGGCAACGGCTGCTGCTACTGTGCGTAGTCGTGGGATCGTGACGTTGAACGGAGAGAAGCCCGCCAGCGCGCTATTGTGACGAATGCCGATCGAGTGACACGTCGCATGAAAAGGTTGGATTGCAGAAGAAAAAAATCGGACCTGATATGTGGCTCAAAAGATGAGATTCCATGTGATTTGTGCTTTTCAGACTGTTATGAAAAACCCCGATCGGAGTCACGTATGCACCAAAATAATCATCCGCCTGCAGTGTGAATGTAGCCGAAAAGTAAAGTCAATGCAAGTTGTTTTTAATAAGAACAGGCCAACACCTTTATGGGTATGCTGTAGTACTTTTGGAAGAGTTTGGTCAGTGTGAGGATGAGGTGAATAAAACCAATGTATTTATTGTTTCCTCCGTGCTGCTTCAATATCAAGACGCTGCTGATTTTCTGGGCATTGTTCATCCATTTAACCGTTTCATGGTAAAAAAAAAAGAATAAATATATACATAAAATAAAAAAAAAATCACTTTGTGTGCATGAAGGTCATTTACGAAACAAAGACCCTCCAGACACGTTCACAGGCATGTGCGTGTGAACAGGAATAAGTGACTTTAAAATAGCATACTTTATGAATAGTTGCAATCACTGTGTGTGTGTGTGTGTGTGTGTGTGTGTGTGTGTGTGTGTGTGTGTGTGTGTGCGCGCGCGCGCACATATTCCACATCTGTGAGCAGAGGGAGAAAGTCCACTGAACTCCACTTCACCTGGAGAGCCCACGTTTGGCTGCAGGCAATGAGCACAGCTAAAAAAAAAAAAAAATCCCTCCCGCCACAAATACCCATTCACACAGAATGTGTATTTGTGGCCAGAGGGATTTTTATTTATTTTTTTCTGCACGATTTGTATTTATACTTTCCTGGGAGGCTCCCTGAACCTGTATTCTTATTCATTCCAACATCCATACCTCCAAGGCTGCGGCCATCTTTATTCTCAGACATGCGTCCGCCCCTCAGAAACGGACTGGCTCCGTGTTTTAAAAAATATATATACTGCTTTACACCTCAAAGACTTCCAATAGATGGATTTCCCATTTCTCCAGTGTACATCTTTCATATTTGCAATCGTCTGAGCTTAAAGAGCCTGTTAGAAGCTCACTGCCCTGCAGTCATCATTGCTTACAGTTTCAGCCACCTGCTCATCGTTTTAATTCCACACAGTTTCATTCTGAAATTAGATGCTTTCATAATCTTTCGCACACATTTTGGCTGACCTAAGGTTGTTTTTCAAAGTTGCGTTCTTCACAGTCAAGTGAAAAACACTTGACACAATATAAACTCATTCATAAAAAGACACTGAAAGAAAACCTTTAAAGCAGTGGTTCTCAACTGGTCTGGCTCCGGGACCCACCATCACCCCTGAATCGAGGAACATTCTCAACTTCTCAAATGTATTTAATGAAAAGATGGTGCAGTTTGAACCTGAGATAGTACAGAATATGTACACAAAACAAGTTTATTGATAAAACCAAAACGACCAACTGGTGGCGATGCTAGAGAGGGAACTATTCCCTTTTACACTCAATTAGCTGTATTTTAATTAAAAACCAAAAAGTGCATCAATAACAAGGTATTACAACATACATAACAATTCAGAATCTTCAGCCATTTTTAAACAGACTCAACAGCTTTCATGCACAAACAAAAAAGTCCAACAACTTAGAAGTAGTTTAAAAAAAGACTCAAATGACCTAACTTTAACTGAGAATACACACTCACTATGACAAACACTGTACTATGGAACAAGTCACTGTCTTGAGGAGCAGCTTTTCCACAAATTCAAAAACAAAAAGTTGTTTTCTTGTGATTACCTCATCAGTAAGTAAATACTGAAAAACATTGTGCTTTACAGAAAATTAAGCAGCACTCAATTCTCCTCACGACCCCCGAGTCATGCAGGCAGCACCATCAGTTGTGAATTTCATATTCAGTAGGCTGGTTAATTTGTTTAATTGCTGAAAACATGGCGGGACAAGTGCAAAACAAGTTGAAACCAGAGCCGGCAAAAAAACGACACGCAATTTTTTTTTGTCACTGTCAATCCCCGGGACCCACTGAGGTTGTGACCTACCAGTTGAGAATCACTGCTTTAAAGGTTCTTCTCACCTAAAAAATAAAATAGGCAAAATCAGCTCCCATGCCTGCAAACGTTTTGGGACAGCTGTGATCTAAGACGAGCGCTCTCGGTTTTCCTTGTGTTATGTATGTATGCATGTATGCATGTATGCGTGCCACGCATACAGACGGATTGTGCAAGAAGGCCAATGTCACAATATTTCTGTCTTGACACTTTTGTTCTCATCTTGTTCCCCGTTTCTTAAAGTTATAGTGATTTGTGTTTCGCACAGTTCACACACACTTCCCTCGGCACATTATTTTCCCCGGGAAGTGTTCTCGTCAAAGGCTTACCACCCCCTCTGCAGGTGGCTCAGAGTTAAAATGTCTTCTATCATCATTACAGACAAAACTGATGTGACGTGATAGTGCTTCTATAAAAAAATAAGAAATATGTACTGTCACATATTCTGTATCCTCTTCCTCCAATACTTTATTGGAACTTTATGATGCTTACACTGAGTGAAATATCACATCAAACACACAATGTATCCTAGTGACGCAGGAAGACTAGAAACAACTAGAATTTAAAATAAAGCTTTTCTGTCTTTTTGGCTCTAGTCCGACTAACCAGTCTCGTGGTTTTCTTTTAGCTCAAAATGAAGCCAACTCCTCGTTCTGTTCAGCGTTTCAAGAGATAGTTTTAATAGGCTGCGTCTGTCAGAGAGGAAAGAACGAGGCCGAGAGACTGTGTCTTTTAAGAAGCAATCCTGTAAATTAGCAAGTAATTGAGTTCTGTGCCGAGGCGGCAAGTTGCTTCAGTTTTATTGGGGGGGGGGTTCTTCATCTCTCGCCTCCTGGGACACGATGACGGATGCTGTGTGACGAGCGGCTTTGATCGTGTTGTTGTGTCGGATGAGTTCAAGCATCAAGGACGGCCAGACGATGTCTTCGTCTGTGCTACAGTGTCGACACGATGTCCGGCAGCACGGAAATATGCTAACGTGACAATTACATTTAGCATCAACACTCACTGGCATTCATACCACATAACATATTATTAACATAAGTAGAGAGGACTTTCGCTGTCCTCTTTTTTTTTTTTTCTCCACAAGATATTCTGCATTTGACTCTTGGTTTGAGGAGTGGATTAGATATGTTAAAGAGGAGGACCGAGCTCCAAATTGTCATCTCTTAACTCGTATATATATATATATATATATATATACATACACACATGTGTGTATGTGTATATATATATATATATATATATATATATATATGTGTATATGTATTAGTGCTGTCAAACGATTAAAATATTTAATCGCGATTAATCGCATTTATGTCATAGTTAACTCACGATTAATTGCAATTATTCGCACTTTTAATTTTTTTCATTTTAATGCTCTTATCAACATGAAAAAGTGGATTGGCTTGCTTTATGCAAATGTTTTATTTTATTGAAAAACAACTGCCAAACAGGGCGGTACAAAATAAAATTATAAAGTGCACATTTCAGGTAAACAAGGGCGAGAGAGAGAGAGAGAGAGAGAGAGAGAGAGAGAGAGAGAGAGAGAGAGAGAGAGAGAGAGAGAGAGAGCTGTGAAACATAGCAGTCAGGCTCTCGAAGGCAATTCGTAGGTCCTGTCGTTGGATGCGATGCGTATAATATCAGCTAGACCCTCGTCCTCCACAACGTTAACAGGCCTACACGCAGTAGCCACCCATTTAGCTATGGCTGCAATAAGTTTGTTCTTCGTTGTGGTGTCCATGCGTTTCTGTTCGAAGTCATCCATTCTTGTCTGCTATGACGAGGGGGCGCAGAGTTAGCATCAGCTGTGTGCTTGGCCATCAAGTGGTATTTCAGACTGGATAGGCTACGATGATAGCTCAGTTCACAATGACAAATGGCACATACCACTTTGGTCTTGTCAAGGGAACCATCTGACAACTTTTTGAAAGTAAACTTTCCATTCATTAGCTTCTTATCATTCATTTTGCCGTATCGCGCTCACCATTCATTCATTTCAAACCGTAACGTTAGCCTAGCTTCCAAGCCCAAGCGGCATGCCTATTGTTTTGCTTCCGGTTGAGCTACATCCGGCGTGGTGCTCTCGAGAAACAAATTGAAAAATTCAAACGCGTTAACGCCGTTAATAAAATTGACGGCGTTAAAATTGGTTTGCGTTAACGCCGTTAATAACGCGCTAATATGACAGCACTAATATGTGTGTGTGTGTGTGTGTGTATATATATATATATATATATATATATATATATATATATATATATATATATATATATATAGATAGATAGATAGATAGATAGATAGATAGATAAATATATAGATATAGATAGAAGGGCGGCTGTAGCTCAGGGGGATGAGTGGTCGTCCCGCAGCCACAAGGTAGCCGGCTCGATCCCCAGTCCCCCCATAGCTCACATGTCGAAGTGTCCCTGAGCAAGACACTGAACCCTTAACTGCTCACCGGGCGCCTCACAGGGCTGCCCACCGCCCCCTATCCAGGGATGGGTCAAATGCAGAGAAGAATTTCTCCAAGGGGATTAATAAAGTGCATGTTTCTTTTTCTTTTCTATATATATATATATATATCTCCTGCCAATGGATTTAATGTCAATGTGTAATGTTAGATGGCTTTCTAATGGAACCTTTCAGCATCTTTCAGCTCATTGTTTTGATTTTCGAGTGTCGATTCTAGAACATCTATTGTAGAGAGTTCACGACTGTGCAAAATGTCTACTTCACCCCCACAATTGTATTCCCGTACAAACCCAATGACTCTGCAAATTGGGTTTCGTAATGAGTTTCGGGATGTGTTGACGTTAATGTTTCATTGTCGAAGAAACTGCAATCGTCTTATTTCAGGACCGACTGAGCCGAACCGCAACTAAAATATTTTGTTTCTACGTCCGTGGAGTATGCCCCTAACCCCAGTAAATCAGACCCTTTAGACCATGTTCTTTCTTTCCTAGCAGTCGTGGGAAGATTGCCATGCCATCGTGGCTGTGATGTTTGCATTCCCGAGAGTTCATTGTTTGTTGTTTGTCTTTTGAAATGCAAAAAAAAAAGAACATGCGCTTTAACGAACCGGCTTTCCCTTGCGTTTTCAGAACCTAAAGCGTGTGGCGGAGGTTTGGATGGACGAGTACGCCGAATACATCTACCAGCGGCGGCCCGAGTACCGCCACCTGTCGGCAGGGGACATGACGGCCCAGAAGGAGCTGAGGAGCCAGCTCAACTGCAAGAACTTCAAGTGGTTCATGAGCGAGGTGGCCTGGGATCTGCCCAAACACTACCCGCCGGTGGAGCCTCCGCCTGCCGCCTGGGGAGAGGTACGTACAAGACGAAACTGTGTGTGTGTGTGTGTGGGGGGGGGGGGGTTGCGGTTGCTGACACCGTGTGAAGGACAAGATGACAATGCTTTTCTTGAGAGAAATCCGCCTCTTTCTGTCTTGACTCCCCTTAAATGTTGTTTTTCCCTGAATATGTTTTTCAGAGTTTTGATCTTTTCCTCATTGGTTGTTGTTGCATAACAGCAATTTCATTCAGTCATTTTGGAATGACAGTCAGTTGGACAGGACGACGAAGTTGTGGAACCAAATGTCGATATTTTGATTTATTTGTTTTTGTTTCTTGTGACATTTAAAGAAAGAAAAACTATTCGTCATTTATCAAGCCAAGCTGTGCTCACATGCTGAACATTTTTGTTTTGATATTTTTAATATAACCATCAGACCAAAAAGTCTGGATCATTCGTAGCAGCTTCTTCTAAAATAACTGATGAGGCTGTCGAGAAAATGTTGGCCAGTTGGCTCCAATAATCCGGTCTGTCTGTCGCACCAAGCTGCCGCCTGGAAATCTGCTCTGACTGCAGTCGGGGAGGAGAAAGCACGTGTATGCAACGCCAATCAGAGGATAATCTGAATGTTATTGCCTCCCAAAATAAACCGCACAAAGGGTCCCAATTCTAAAAACTTGAATCAGCCTCCACATCCTTGTGCATAATGTCCTGTGTGATTATGTGTGTCAACGTCACATCGTTCGTGACTCTGCCCTCGCATGTGTTTGTGCCGCAGATTCGCAACGTGGGCAGCAGCATGTGCATGGAGAGCAAGCACTTCGTATCGGGGACCCCCATCCGCCTGGAGAGCTGCGTGAAGGGCCGGGGCGAGGTGACCTGGAGCCACGGGCAGGTGAGGGGCCAAGAGATGTCACACTTTCATTAAATAGCCTTGTGCAAACTCTGCAGGCTTTATTTTATAATTATGGGGAACATTCAGAAATGTACAGTCAGTCCTTATTTGAAGAACTTGAGTATTAGATAATGGAAAAGAAAAAAAATGGCTCGAATCAACTCTTGCAATTACAACAGAAGTTACTATACCTTGAATAAAGAAAGGAGCACTTTAGTAGCACTTAAATGGCACTCACTTATAGCACTTTGTAGTTTTGCCTTCTTGAAGAAATTGTACTTTCTTGATTCTTGTTGTTCTGAGTTTGTACTCATGGTTGAAAGCACTTATCGTAAGTCGCTTTGGCTAAAAGCGTCAGCTAAATGAAATGTAATGTAAAAGTTGAAAGAAAAATTATTTCGTAATTTTGTAGTTCAAGCAAAGACAATCCAGACAAGGGAAACACAAATAATTCATATTTTGTAGGATTTTAAGTTTGACTTCTAGTGGGTCAGAATCATTTTTATAATATACCTTGAATAATAATTGGTGGATCCAAACAGAGTCATGTGGACAGCTCTGATCATGTGACGTGTCATTGTGAGGAGAAATACTCTTGTTGAGGCAGATTTATATGTTCACCTGTTGCTATTCTTTACGACTGCTGTTGCTTCTTAATGAGTGGAGCATCGGGCGTGTTGGATTTGGTCTAATTATCCTCAAGTTTTGTTGTGTTTTTTCCCCCTGAAGAGTGTTTGATTGTAATCGGATCTCTTCAGAATGGGCTGTCTGAGAAATGAATGTGTGCACGTCAGGGCACATCTGGGTTTTTGTAAGAACGCCTCAAACATAACTGTTTGCTGAGAGAGTGATGCGAATTTCCAAGAGGAATTGTGACTTCTTTTTTTTTGTCCTCGTGAGATTAAGCCTTTGTTAACAGATCTCCGTCGTAAATGTATTTCATCTCCTCAACAAGCATCCGTGTCAAATTAACTTACACATGAACAACACGGCGCTTCATTATCTTTGCATTGTTTCCAAAGGACTTCTTCACACGGAAGATCTTTAAGCCGAGCTCATAATACAACCTTAATGGATTGAACGCCTCCTTTTGTCACCGCAGCTGAAATAGTGCGCCTCCGAGCTCTGGCACTTTAATTGCCTTAATCTGAAGATGCATTGTTTAATCTGTGTCGCAGCTGCAATCTGTATTCAGCTCCAGCGAGAAATTGATTCGCTGTAAATCACCGGGGGGAGGGGCCTCTGGCAGCTGTCCTTTTTAGAATTTATTTTTTTCTACGAGAGGAGCTTGTACAGGAAGTCTTAGTGACATCCAAGCTTTAATCGCTCCTCCAGCTCACAGATTGACGAGATTCTTTTTTTATGAAGATCACAAGATTTCACGTCTTCCGTACCGCCACAGCTCCAAAGCGCTTTACCAGCTGTTTCCAGAACTTTCAGTCACTGGAAAGAAAGATGAGTGGCTTTGAGGAAAGATCTGTCAACACATGAGTTTAGAAGCTGTTTCCCCCAAAGACTTCGCCGCCATGTTATTCTCCATAGTCCATTCTCTACATTTGAAATAGTCGTTGACCCAACAATCCCAACATAAGGTCCACTCCCCAGCCTTTTGCCTTTTGCCAGTGACACCGTCTTCATCTAAGTCAGTGGTTCTCAAACTGTGGGGTGTGACCCTCTAGTGGGGCGCGGAGGTATTACAGGTGATGCTGTTTTTTTTATGCTGTTTTTTTTTTTATATATAAAAATAAAAAAATATATAATATAGCGACTCGCTGATTCTTGGCGTTTTGCTAAAAGCCTCTGTGAGATCTCCGTGAGGTCGGCTTTTCTGCTGTTTGCGTCTCTCAAAACAGAACATAGATCTAAACTCAACATTGAGCATGAATTGAGAGTGGCTGTATCAAATCTACAACCCTGTTTAAAACATATTTGTAGAGGAAAGCAGCTCACTGCAGCCACTAATACTGATACAACATGATGCACTCATTTTGTTTTGCACAGATTGAACATTATTGTTATTATCTTGAAAATATATTCAGTGCAAAACAGGTTATTTGCAGCCACAATAAGTAATTTATTTGCCGAATATTAGTTATTTTTTGCACAGATAGAACTTTATTTGCAATGTTCTAACAAAGTGATTGCAGATGTTATTAGTAGTTGTCTGATGGAGCAATCTGGTTTACTTGAAAGGGATTGTAATTTTCTTTATTCTATTATTTAAAAAAGCACGGATGGAGGAGTCACAAAAAGTTGGACCATTTTGTTACAATTTTGTTGGGGTGGTGGGGCCTCCAAAGTGGGGCGTGACAGAAAAAGTTTGAGAACCACTGATCTAAGTTATTCACGTCACATGACGCCTTCTGGGGCTTCTCAACAACTGGGATATTGTTTCCTCCCCGCAGGTGTTCACGTTCGGCTGGCGAGAGGACATCCGGGTGGGCGACCCCATGCACACTAAAAAGGTCTGCTTCGACGCCGTCTCCCACAACAGCCCTGTCACCCTGTACGACTGCCACGGCATGAAGGGGAACCAGCTGTGGCGCTACAGGAAGGTAACGGCGGCCATGACTGTAAACTCACTGCCTCTTCAGTCTCTCTCTCTTTTCCTCATTTTGTTCTCGACTCCCCAGTTTCCTTTTTCTTCTGTACAAATCAACAAAGCTAATAACAGAACTGCTTCAAAATACATGACTTCAAGGCTACTTAATCATTCTCTGAAGTTCTGCACATTTAAACAGTCCCGACCCTCCAGTTTATGGATATTCAAAGGACCTCATTATGCTGCCGCGTTAATAACAAAAACACGTTTGTATTTCTGCAGCACCTCTGGGATCTAGTGTGTCACGACACACACGAACAAGCTTGTTTGCCGCGTAGAAGCAAAATGTAAAAGTGTATACATTAATGAACGCTCATGTCCTTATATATCGGCTCAGTACATTTTAGAGTTTTTTTAACATTTATTTATGGATTATTCTGCTCAGAAAATGCTAAATGGGTAAGAAGAAAAAAATTCAGCAAGTTTCAACTATTTCATGCTTTGGAAGATGGAAAATCTGTATAAAAAGGTACTAAGTGGTCGTGATCCTATTTTAGATCCTATAGACGTTGATGCAATTTGACGTGTGTTTGTCTTATAACTTTGACAAGTTTGTATGCATTTTTTAGATTTGTTAAACAAATGCTTGTTTTATAGACATCGTATAATAATTTCGCAACCGCACTGTACGCCAAAACCACCAGACACAGAAACAGCTTCTTCCCACTGGCCGTCACTCTAATGAACAGTTAAACAGACTCTTCATCTGCACTATCTGCACTTTTTTGTTGTTTTACTACTGTCTTTAATGTCCTTTTTATATTTTTTATATTTAGCTTGTATATTGTGTGTGAAAAAAGTACGAAGAGCAAGTGAAACCGGAGTCAAATTCCATGTATGTGCAAATTTACATGGCCATTAAAGCTGATTCTGATGATTCTGAACCTGAAGCGTTTTGCGACACGAGGGATGGACCAGAATATTTTACTATTCACGTATTCGTTCGATGGGTCTTCAGATATTTGGTTTAAAATGATTGATATTTGGATATTTGATTTGATTTCTAACCCTGCAAACATGAATAAAATACACTAAACCTTTTGTAAAAAAGGATTTTATTTTTCTGTCCTACATAGTAACTACAACCAGCGTCGTTTATCCACCACACTGACTGACAGTGAATATTCACATATTTAATGCGCCTCAAATCCCTCGCGACGTGAGCAGCGCAATTCCTTCCCCTTAAAAAGGAGGCGTGGCCTTGGCGTTTGGTGACGCTACACCAGTTGGGTCTATGGCTACATTTTAAAATGATTATTAAAAAAAGCTTAATTTTATAATTTTGACAATCCTTTCTTGTTTCTCCCTCCGTCCTCCAGGATAAGACTCTGTATCACTCCGTCAGCAACAGCTGTATCGACTGCAGCCCCAACGAGCGGCGGGTCTTCATGAACACGTGCGACTCCTCCTCCCCCAGCCAGCAGTGGCTGTTCGAGAAAACCAACGGCACGGTGCTGGAGCACTTCAACCGGGGCGCCAACTGAAAAAACAATACAGAGACTCCTGACGTGTTGCTGCTGTAAACTCTGGTTCCCGTTCATCTGGCGCCGAGGTGACAGCTGTTTTGGGGGGGGGTGCTCGGACGGGATACCGTTAGGTGGGGGGTTGGTGAAACACAGGAGCTGGAGGACAGACTTGAGCTCAACTCTTGATTGATTGGTTTGTGTTTGAGGGAGGTTCCGCGTGTGAGGTGTATTTGTTCCGACACGGCGGTTCTTTCTCACTTCCGTCTGTCGATCGGTTATCTGACGTTCCTCTCCTTTCTTTTTCTATTTCAAATTCTCTCGAGCTTTATCTATTGCCTTTCCTTACCTCGCACAGGTTTCTGTTTTTTTTTTTTAAACCTCTATTTCCCGTCTCTGTCTATCTGCCTTTATCCTCCTCCTGTCTCTCCTGGGTCCGGCTCCGTCTGTACATCCGTCTCCATCTGCCTACATGACTGCACCTTTGCCCACCTTCTCCATTCTCCCTCTCAAATCCCCTTATGTCTCTCCAGCTCTGACAACCTCCCTGGGGGGGGGGGGGGGGGGGGGCTCCTGCTGAGCCAAAGTCATCCTGACACCTGGGTGAAGCCAAGCAGAACCACTCTGAAAATCACCTGTTGAATTGATTCTCCTTTACGACCCCCCTGTTCCCCCCTTTGGCCTGTAGTAGTCTGCTCTCTGTGGGCCGAGCTGATTTGAATGTAGCAGGTGGAAGTTGACAAAGAAAGTGCAACGGAAAGAGACTGCAACCTCGCTCCTTTTTTCCTCCTGCTTTCTGTGCACCGTTTGCTGCTCCCCACAAGTCGCCGGAACGACCCCGTCGCAGACTGCCGAGCGCGTGCGGGGGTCACGTCACAGCGCCAAGCAGCGGGCAGGACTGCAAAGACGGATGGCTGGCTACGTGACTGGCAGGCCAGCTGATTCACCCCCCGATTGGCCGGCTACCGAGCTGACGCATCACTTTAGAGTACAGTGCGAGCAGCGGGGGAGGGGAGGGGAGAAATAATCATGAATAGACTCGCCGAGGTAGCTGTGGGATAGAGACGGATGTGGGTTTAAAATGCATAAAGCACTTGTGTGACGATAAACTTGAATGAAATCTTCGTGCCTTGTTGGAAGAGGACTCTATGTGGACGAGTGTATTTTTCAGAAAGTGTGTCTGTACGTACGTGTGTGTGGGGGGCAGCAGCAGAAGGGGACAATTCACTCAATTCAGGAAGTGACTTTCCTCGAAAAACTCTTTTCTCCCGAATTGAACATGAATTGACCTCGACTGGTGCAGGACATCGACTGGCTTTGTGACTCGTATCAATGAACACGCGTAACAGCTGGCTGTGAATAGAGCGAAAGATACTTTTAAATTTTTTCTCCACCATATGTTCCGCCTGCCTTGAAAAGTAACCTATAGCCCGAAGAAGACCTCTGTTCTCTTGTAATCACGATATGATGCTGTTGTGTCTTTTCCCACTCGTTCAATCCAAAGTACTTTTATGGGAAAAGGGAATTGTTGTCGTTTACCACCTTTTTTTGTCATTTAATTTTTTATCTCTGTTGTCTTCCTTTCTGTTTTTAATTAAATGTTCTTTTATTGTTCCTTTTTGATCCTGTGGTTCAGCTGATGATGATTTAGTTTCCTGCTCAACGTGATTTTCCGGGATGTTCTGGTCTGTCGCCTGCACCCATTCTCTAATCCCATTTCGTGGAGCGGAACAATGTATAGTACACGCCATTTTAATCATCCCTTCCAGGTATTCGATTTTAACAATCAGTTGTAGACCAAAACAAACTGTCATATCCTCAACATGCCTTAGTCAAGGTACTTTGAAGTCACAAATTAAGCCGCGTTGGACACATCAGTTTGATGAATTTACATTTGTTTGTGCCGGTTAGATTGAAACGTTACAGATGATATGAAGGATTGTATCACTTATTAACTCAAATGTCCATCTTTTTACAGTTTCTTTCAGTCATTTCAACTAAGCAACACATTTCCCATAGTTGAACCATAATAATGTAGCTTTGCTGATGTTCACAGCTTCTCCAAATGAACAATTCCTTTACATCTCAATAGTTGGAAAGGAGGCGCTTCGGTTTGAGCATTAGTGTGGCCTGCAGTGACACGAGACACTACAAATGTGCTTGTATGATTTGAGGCCATTTCCGTGTGTGTCGTTCTCCCAGCCAGTGATGGCTGATGGATGTGCTTCTGTAAAACCAATCAATGGCTGCGGAAGAGCAAATACTATTGGGTTCAAACCCACGATGTAAAAATGAACAGAAGGAATAGATTAATTATAAAGTTGATAGTCAAGTTATCGTGCCTCTAATCTGTGATTTGACCAACGAGTGTCACATCGCTTATATTTCACCCGTCTTGCTGGGTGGGAAAACATATCCGGACTTTGCAATCCTGATTAGAGAGTTTTATATTGAATTCATAGTTTTGGTTTTCCATTTTCACTCAAACTTTCTCCAGCTACACGCATGGACAACTTGTCCATCGTCAGATTGTGAGGAGGTGAGTGGGGATTGCTGCTTCAGACCACTTCATCATTACTGTAGCCCGGTTTCCACTTCAGGACCAAACAGTTCACCCATCTGACCTTTGTTCACGCCTGATTCAGTTAATTTTTTCCCCACAGTTCTACTTGTCTTTTTTTTTTTTTTTTTTAAACTAACTTTTGGGGCGATGTTGCTGCTCTGTTCTAATCAGTAGTGCAATCTGGACCATTCAATCGCGAAGTGACTGTCGTGACTGTTTAAATACGAATACGCAGAGCAACATTTTGGGCGGGCCCATCTCTGTGTTTCATCCAATGACAACTTGGGGACTGTAAACTCGTTTCCTGTCAGCTAAACTTTCAATAAAAAAAAACAATGATGTAAGTAATGTTTAAATATTTCGGATGAACCTCTGCTGCCGTGCTAGCTAGTTCGGAGCATTTTAAGCCTCTTTTGGCTCCATTTAGTTTTGGTGTTGGGGCAGATTTAGTTTACTCCAACCGGTCCCGTTTCCATCCAAGAGATCTAAAGAGAACCGGATTAGTGTTTATAAAAGTATCTGCCATCACTGTGCTCAACAAGTCATTTGAACTTTAGAGAAGAAGAAAAAAAAAGTAAAACAATAAATTTTGTACTGCAGAAACAGAATGTATTTGTTCTCTCTGGGGAAGTTGCCCAATATGTTGCTAAATGTATCCCTTGAAGTAAAGTTGATGAATCGTGACCTTTTCAGAGTATGTGGTACCTTTCCATTTAACATGTAGAGTATGTTTTTATTACATCAAACTGTTCTAAATGGTGTCTCTTTACATTTGCTTTATTCCATCGTGTATCCACTGTGGTTGAGAGTATTAACACAATACGTCTCCACAGCTTTTGGAGCTTTGTAACTGCCGTCATTTTAATTTTTTTGCTGTGATATAAAAGTACTTTTTTTATTAAGGTGTACTAAAATTCGGTGAGCAGTGTAAAGAAATCATATTTTATAAGCGCAAATGTTTTTAATGTCAGTCGGGTCAGTCGCACCATGTTGTGTACGTGTGTGTGTGTGAAGGGAAGTGTACATTTTGTATCTCCAGACAAAAGAAAAAATCTCCAATATTTTTACATCGCAACTGTAAAAGTGTATTTAGATATTTAACAAACTGTACAATTAAACTGGAATTGTATGATATTTTTGCTGAAGATTGTAAAATAAAAAAAGGTTTCTATATTTGGATGAAAATGTGTCTTGAGAAGATGAACTAAACACAAACTTGATAAATACAGTGATGAAAACATTCCACCATGTTGGAAGAGCCGGTCTTAGTTTGTCTAAAATATTTAAAAAAAAGTATTCAACAGGAGGAAACTAGTAGAAGACAAACAAACATGTTGGAGGCTCAGTTTTGAAAATATTCTGAATCAACGTTTCTAGAAACTTCATGTTTGTACCTTTTTTATTAAATTCGTGGCTTAAAATGTTCTGGGTCAAGAATGTTTCCTGCTCTATTCTGCTTTCCAAAAGTCTACTAAATTACATTTCAAAACACCCAAATCATGTAACTTAAACCCCTGGTGATCTGAAAGAACAATATTTTCCTCACATTTCTCCTCGCTGCAGTGATGTGTGCCCAAGCACAGCCCCAGAGAGTGGTAGTCCTTTCAAAACAGGACACACAGCCACTGGATGGAGTAGAGTTGATGCTTGACCTTTGAGTCCTTGAGACAACCTTTAAATCAGACCGTTCATAACAGCTATACATCAACGGCAAATGGGTTGGGACCACATTTTTGTGGCACCTGGTTTGATTCAGATAGACTGAACCCTTTAAGTGAAAGTTATACTTCCGGCCTGCACGAGGTTCTGCGTAAATTTCCCCCGTTTTGGATTAACATGCCTCAAAGTAAAGGCCTTTGCACACCGGTCGAAGTCAATATAGTCTAAAAAACTAATCTGGTGCCTCAGATTTCTTTAATTTAACCAAATGCAAGGTTTCCTAATCGGAACTTCACCAGCAGAACATGAACAAGAGCTCCACATGGAGACGACGACGCACCAGCTGGACACTCCGGCCCCCAATCGCCTTTAATAAATAACTTTGGCTGCCCGGAGCTTTATTTCCTCCCCTTGTCACTTCTCGTTGAAGCTTTTGTATTACTTTAATCGCTTCGATGACTGATGCTGCAAAAACACACTTTCCCCCCCCAAACGTTAATCCCATAATAATTTCCCCTGGCAAGCCGCTAGCTCTGATAGCTTTCAGGTTTGGGTGATTTATTCGTGGCTGGAGCGATATTGCTTTTGCAAGTTTCGAGTCTCCCGGGACATCACGTAATGCTCAAGTCGTCACAGCGCCTCTGAGACGAGGGGAGCGTTTTGGGTTTCGGTAACACCGGGAGGACCCAGAGAGCTCCGTGTTATTGGAGCTTTCGCACAATTACACGGTTGCAGTAAATGGAGAACAGTTTAACTGTAAATTGCTAATTAAATGGTGTGTTTTTTAATTATTTGTGGTGTTATTATTGAAACCGCATTTCTCTGAATGTGCGAACTTCCGTTACGCTATCAGCAGGTTATTTTTCTACATAATGGTTTCACCATCCATATTTATTTTCAGTTAATTAGCAAATAATCAGCATTCCCTCAGACTCATGAGCTGTAACTGAGACGACGGAGATCAGGCTCTTACATCAGCACAGTGTTCACTGAAGATACCAATTACGTTTATTTATTGGGCTCAGCATGATATATATATATATATATATATATATATATATATATATCTAGGGAATCCAATTGCGTCCATGCGTCTGAATTCAACACTGACTTATCTCTATGTGTGACAACCATTCAACTTGTCCTCGTCAAGGCTGTTGAGCCAGTTCTGTCTGTACATTAGTTCACTGTCATGCAGAAGAGAAAGTCGGTCTTTTCTGAAGAGCGACAGCAGGTTTCCTCCTTCAAGTACCTGGATATTCTGCACACACTGCAAAAGTACATTTCCGTCCATAAGCGGTGGACATGCGGATTTAAACAATGAGGAACGCTGGACTGCAATATGAAATAGCTCGTCTGTGGTGCGTTCATGCACGGTACACTTAAGGGTCTCGCTTTTGAAAATATAGTCACCTGACTCACAACAGAAGTTTCCCCACACACAACAATATATGAGAATGTGTTTCACTTCAGCCAGCAGTGTTGTTCTGTCACGCCGCGGCTCGGAGAGAGGACCCAAATGCAGATGCGTGGTGAAAATAAAGTAACTTTATTTCTTGCAGAACAGGCAGGATTCTCCAAAAACACGAACTGGGTTCCGGCGGAATGGCACAACATTTCAGAGGCTGAGGATGTCCTGGGGCGTTCCGGAGGCTGGGGGCGCTCCTGGGCGTCGGCGGGAAACAGTTATCTGGAGTTGACCGGGGCGTCGGCGGGGAGGCTGGGGTTGACCACGGCATGGAAGCGGCGGCCAGAACTGAGGTAGGCCGGGACACCCCCGGGGAGTCGGCGTCTGGAGACGGCCGGAAGCCAAACTGGAAGGCCGGAGTTGAGACTGCCGGGAGGGTTACCCAAGCTGCATCGTACAACCTCAGTCGTGCCACCTTGGCCCGGAAATTATCGAAGCCCATAACGCTCCGCTGGATCTGATCCCTCAGGATGGACAGACTTAGAGCCAGTGAAGCGGAGTCAACTGCTGGGTCCATGTCTGGTCTGATCGTTCTGTCAAGCCGCGGCTCGGAGAGAGGACCCAAATGCAGATGCGTGGTGAAAATAAAGTAACTTTATTCCTTGCAGAACAGGCAGGATTCTCCAAAAACACGAACAGGGTTCCGGCGGAACGGCATGACAAGCAGGAACAACAAGCAGGAACAGGAGCACACACACAGTTTACACAGTACGATCAGACAAGGGGACAGAAGACACACAGGGCTTAAGTACCAGGGGAAGGTGTGGGTGATTAGACACAGGAGGAAACAATCAGCAGACAAATCAACAGACAGGAAGTGCAGAGGAACAGAGGACACACAAGACAGGACTTCAGAATAAAGCAGGAACCCAGAAAACCCCAACCCGTGACATGTTGTTGTCTGTGCTCTACTTCCCTGCAGTTCATACCAATGAAAATGATGACACTGAATATGAACGCTAGTCCACATTGTAGGCTTACTTTTCCTTTGTTTGGCTTTATTGTGCTCAAAAGCGCTGACATCTGGATCCATGTCCCCGTTACCAACCCTGTCTCCTATAAAATTGCATTCCAAAACAACTAAACTGTACTTTCAATTGTGGTTCGAGGCAAACATGTGTTTTCTTTGATAACAGTTTCAGTTTTAAACACATGGTTAACGTTGTAAATTTGAACAAAACAAAAATACGACAAAACTACTTGGTTATGTTTAGTAAACCACCCCGGCTATATTGCTGGGCCCCCTAGAGGCTGTCTGAACCCCGCTGCAGTAAAATTAGGGGTTTTCTAAAGGAAGTTTGGTGCTCAGAAACCAGTGGTGGCTGGTGGCAATTTTTTTGGGTAGGGCCATCTAATCCTAGTATGATTCAATGCAAAAAACAAGTGCTTCATGTCCCTTACTCTCGTAGCTGTCCATGCCGTATCGGTCCACGTTGATTTAAAAAGCAAGCATGGGAAGTAAAATATGGCGTTAGCACGACTGCATTCAGCAGCTAGCTTAGCCAAACTGTCCTGGTGTAGCTTAGCCGTCTGCACAGAACCTCAAGCTGCTCCCTTTCACGGCAGTTTTTTGTTTTATGGTGAGGTCCGGTTGATCTGGGACCAGGTGTTTTACCTGTAGTATCTCCACCAAAGGTCTTCTCTCAAACGGGTGTTGGAGGAGAGATTATACCGAGTTAGTGTTTGGTCTCTCTTTGAAGAGCAGTGCTCACACTCGCCGCTGTCATGTTGTTATAATGGCGCCTTGAGAGACTAGCCCTGACGAGAACGAGAGACGGGAACGCGCAGACTGAGGCCAACTGAGAATGGCCCCTCCATGGATCTTTTTTTAGGGCGCTGATTGGATCAATTGTATCTCACTCATTTATATCTTTAATCAGTGATTGACTAAACTGCTTATTAGAACCGTCTTTCTTGGGCAAAATGGATCTGGCCTCGGCACGTGCACGACGCAGCAGAGACGTGCAAGGGGGCAGCTGAGAGATGCACTAGAGGAGAGGACAAGCAAGAAAAGCATATATTTTGCATAGATATCCTATTTTACAAATAGGACTGGGTATATATATATATTTTTGTTGTTGTTGTTGTTGTCAGAAACACTACGCTTTTGTCCTCAGAGAATGCCAAAATCAGACATTCCTTTGCCGTAGCATTAAGTTATGGACGTAAATTAAAATAAGTCCACATTGACTTTTGTTTTCACACGGGACATGAACAGCGGCCTCTTTGGTGGAAGTCCTGTGTTTGTTTGACCGCCGACCTGTGTGGCCTTCTGGTTAGAAACACATTTATGATACTTCAAAAGCGTAAGCCAGACAAAAAATACACAAGACATGTCCCCACTGATAATGATGATTAAATTGAAAAAATATGTTCCACATGCACAGGGGTTTTTAATAGCCTTATGCTACTATGCAGCACTGCTATTGTCTCCAAGAGCTCAACCGGCATATGGTTAAATCTGAACAAATCAATATGTTTTATATTAACATGTCAAATGACATTTTCAGTTCATTGTTTTGGTTTTAAAGCCCCCGAGTTTATTATTTTGGTTCACTCTTCTTTCTTTCATCAACCCTGTTTCCAAGGCAGAGCGCTGATGTTTTCATCAAATTAAATCCATTACATGTTACCCGCCCAGCACCCAACAGCCGGCAGATAAACTTAGCGATAGCTGGAGAACATCGGGGAGCATTTAAGCGGCTAAATCGCCAGATATTTCCCTCGAGAGCCGGAGGAGAGCAACACCGGGAGCTAGGAGAGTTGATATTGGACTGACAGGTGTCGCCAGAAACCCGACTCCAAATCAATGCTGTTGCTCGGAGTCTGCTGGCTGTGTAAATGGGAAACAACTTTTAAAAAGGTGAGAACAAGTGTTCCCACGATGTTGGCGTTCACAGCTCGCTTCTCCCCGAGTCTCAAAGGGACCGAGAGAAAAAAATCTATTCACGCATGTTGCATGTGTAGATTCGGCTGGTCTCATTCAGCGTTTGTACTTATATCTCCGAGAAGTAATATATATATATATATATATATATATATATATACACTCATCTGGAATCCCTCCACATTGAACAGCGCTTTCAAAGAGACATTTTTACAGTTGAACAAGCAGCTCATCACAGACAGGAAGGCCTTCAAGAGGAAAACGTGTGCCCTTTAACGTGTCTGTGGAAAGGACCTTGAAGACTGAGACCACACACCTAAAAGAGGACGGAATCACATTTGAATGCGTCGTTTTCATTCGGTGCGAGCGGAGCTGGAACATGAATGGACAAAGTGAACCAACACGTCGCAGTATTAAACTAAACGGACGTAAACTCACGATGTAAACATTCATCTGTGAGTTTCACTGCAGTGTGGCTCCCAAGGTGAGACCGACAAGACAAGTGAGTTTTATATCCTTGCATTGATTCGATAAAAGGTCTGAACATTTGTTTTTAGAATCATTACACATATCGATATACTGATGCGCTTTCTTTCTTTTTTCCTTCTTTTTTCCTTCTTCTTTCTTTCAGCTGGTTCTGATTGATGAATCGCGGCTCCATTGGGATTCTCTCGCGGTCCTCGTGGCCGTGCTGTGGCGGGCATACAAAGACCAGGATGAGTCTCCAGTGACGTTGCATTGATTCTTCTTCCGACTAGAACTGCAGCCACGGAGAGAAATCATCGTCCATCACCGTCCCGGTTGCTTAAAACGGCCGAGTGGAGATGGAGGTTGAGCTGGAGCTCCTGGATGTGCACGCCAAGCAGAGTTTGGGAGAAATGTCACGGAACGGAATGAAGGCGTGACGTCTACATATGCTAATGACCCGAGGAGTGCGTAATCCTTTTCCTCTGCATGAAGGGATTACGAGGAGGCGCGGCTAGAAACAGAAGGTACGTTTTACATTTAAATATTTGAGAGGATGCAGATTCACTGCTGGAGCCGCTTCAGTTCCAACACACAGGTTAAGTTTGCGGTAAAGCTTCCATCCAGAGAGTTTAACTGAATCCTCAGCAACTCAAATTTGACACATGCCTCACTCTCAGTATCACTGTATAGAAAGTTATATTTGAAACAATGACTTTCAAGCCCATTAATGTTTAATGTTAAAGCCATTCATGTTTAATGTTAAAGCCATTAATGTTTAATGTTAAAGCCATTAATGTTCCTCTGAATGACTGTTCACATCTGCAGTATAATATTGTTCATATCTGCAGTATCATATTGTCGGATCAGATGTCACTCTTCGATATGTGATACTTTTACATGCAACATCACGCAAAAGAAAATTTAACAGAAAAATGTTCAGCCTTTTATAATTTAATTTGAAGGCAGGAGCCGGTGTACTCAGTGCTCAAAGGACAGTATCGTTGGCCTGGACCACGGGACGTTCCCTTCCACGTTATCCAAGTGATAATAATCTCACAGATTTATGGGAGGACAACGTCAGATAGAAGCTTTTAAAGCAAGTATAAATTGGACAATAGATACCAGATTGAAGTGGGCAAAAAAAAGAAAAAGAAAACGGAGTAAGGGATGAGCAGATGGGCCGATCGCTGAGCAGAGGTGATGAGAGGAGAGATAATAATGGACAGCAGAGAAAATTAGATGTGAGCAGAGGGAGAGGGGAGGAGGAGAGGAGGGGAGAGATAAAGAGGTCCAGGGATGCACTGTGGCAATCCTCATAATCTGTCCACATTGCGGTCCAGGTTTTAGCAACATCAGGCCTGTGCAGGGTTGACTCTTATTTCTGGTTTGAGGTGAGGACTCATGTTAAAGCTTTGCTGGATCATTTGTGGCAAATAAATAACGAGGCAAGCCGAAAAAACAGACACGAGAGGGGAAAGGCTTCTAAAAAACTTATTTTTCTTCTTTTTTTTTGTAGGAAGGACGTGATGTCATGGCTGATCTTATTAAACCCACAATTTTCATTACTTCTAAAGAAAGCCATTATTATTCATGACGGAATGTTCACAGTTTATTTAAGTAATTCAGTTATTTAGACAATTTTTATGTAATTTTATTTCATAAGCAAGACACTATGCTGCCCTGAGCTGATTGTGAAATAGTTACACTACATGACAAAGATGCGATCTGAAAGAGTTTTACATTTTATCTTGACGTAAAACCCTTTTCTCTTCAGTCTCTCCTGTGTGTGTCTTATATTTCCATACGGGGGTTATGCGTGTTATGATTGGCTGTTTGAAGTTTATTTTTGAAAAACTAAAATGAATGGCACCCTCAAACGAGCGTAGAGAGACCACCGATCTAGTCGAACGCATGAAGAGCAACATGTCAAAAGACAGACCGGGAGAAAGCAACGACTAAGATTAGATGAATTGGAAGCAGAGTGCAGACGGCGGGACTCTAATGGAACAGGACAACGCAGACGGGGAGCGTGGAGGTAAAAGACACAGCGAGGATGTGAAAAGAAACGGGAGCAGAGGAGACACGAGGGGAAGAACAGAGGCCGATAAAAGCAAAAAGTGACAAGTCGACAGACCAAAACGAAAGAAATAACGACGGGGAAAGATGGTGGCCACAGGTGGAGATCAGAAAAAGAAAGAAAGACATGCGGCTTTATTCCCACAGCGGGCCTTCATGCTCCATTCAGAGTTACCGCTCATATCTCATTTCTGTGGATGACTCCTCACATCTGCATCAGGCCGCAGCTCGATTCCAGCGGCGATGTGAACCGACAGCGACACGTGTGGGCAGAGCGACAATAACGCAACGTGTCACGTTTGCTTTTGTGGCTCCGCGTAGCCTGACTTGTGCTCGAATGCATTTCAGTTGCTGGTGTCGGCGACATGATTGGATGGGGGGGTGGAGTCTCCTCGAATACCAGTCAAGTTGGCTCCCCGCTCCTCCCCCGCTCATGTTTTTTTATGCTGACTCAGTTAAACTGTGGAATTTAAAGCACTTACTTCACAAACAGGTGAATTATGTGAGGTTCAGTCATGTTGCTTCAGGCAATCAAATTCAATTTTGATCTGGACGGTTTGTGACCTTTGAATACATTTCTGAACCATAAATAATTTTTCCGGAACATCAGATCTGCGTACCGTGTGTGTGTGTGTGTGTGTGTGTGTGTGTGTGTGTGTCATGTGATCTTTGGCATGAATAAATACTTAGCCCACTAGAGAAGAGATATGAAAACAAGAACAGATTCAAGTTCCAAGATCACGGGCCATTTGTAGTACTGGGAGAAAGAAAAGTATTTCTATCTAGTGCCGGCAGCTCAAAATGCTAATGCAACAGCGTGCGCTAATCTGGGGAGGGAATGCGATTGAATTTCAGCTTTTCTGAGCCATCGAGACTGACAAATGGGAGAGTGATGTACATCATTACAGATGTGTTTGTGACAGCTACATAAAACAGTGAACAGATGTTGGACAGTGTCATTAGTGTGGGTTTCCCTTGAGGAAACCAGTTGGTTCCAAAATGTCTCCAGGAGGCAAGAGTACGCTCATCCAAATAATTTAAAAAAAGGCGTTGTTGAGTTTTGCTCACTTCAAGAGAGTCAGATTTTGTCTCATGACCGCCATCTAGTGGCCACTAGAGAAACTGCAGCTGAAAACACATTTGAGTCAACATGCAGTTTCCCCCCCCCCCCCGCTCAGTTCGTTCCTGATGACGGACGGAGAGGAAGAATTGTAGGAAGTCTGAGGGGGAGCAGCGTTGTGTCTGAAGGCCTCTGTGATGATTACAGGCACAGCGAGGGGCCGCTCGCTCTCTGATGAACAAATTGTCAGATGGCTGTCAGCCTCACAGCCCTTTGTTTATTGGACTGTCGGGCTGAAAGCTGTGCTGGCCAGACGTTTATGTAATAACGTCTTATCCTCCTTAATCACAAGCTGGGGCGGCGGTGGAGAGCATCTTCCCGTCACCACTAATTGGGGCACATAATAAAAAAGGAAATCCTTCTGTTGGCGGGACGCTGGCAGGAAAATTGAAGAACAAAATACAGAATGACAAACGGCAACAAGCCGCTGCTGTTTGTAGAGAAAGAGACAATCGTTTCATGACGTGTTTTTCTTCTGTCTTGTTTCTTTGGCATCTTTTGGTGTAAAGTACCACAAAACAAGCTGGATCATGAACACGACTTTTCACATTACAGTATTGTGTCACCATATTTTTACTATACGTTTAAAAAAAAATTTAAAGTGGTTTCAGCAAAGTTTCCCGGCATCTCAAATGCAACATATTTGAAATGAGTAAATTAGGGCTGGGCACATTAACGCCGACAATGATTTTATCATGCGTTTAGCATGTTGTTGTTTTTAGCATGGACATTTTCATTTTAAATCGCTCCCAGACGACATAGTTGATAAAAGCAAAGCTATTTGTAACCAGTGCAAACTGTAATTACCTCATCACCGGAGTACTACGAGCCTGAAGTAACACTTAAAGGTGTTACACAGCATTGATGCAGACAACCAGCTTCCTTAGAATCGCAACGAGTGATGGCATGTATGAGCCTCGAGACGCACCGTCGTAAGGAGAATACACACGTTGTTTGAAACGGAGCGCACTACACAAAACATGCAACAAAAACAACAAAATTGATTGACAAACCGCTTCTAACTTTAGAACACATATTGAGTTACTTACACAGTTCATTATATTGATGATCTGTGGGTGCTGCTTCACATGCTTTGACTGTCATCAAAACAGAAGACAGACATTTTGCAGAAACATTTGATTCATGTTGCACAGCAGTGGAACGTTTCCAACAAAGTCAGCATACTTAGCACGGATAGTGCATAAATATGATGCTGCTGCGAGACATCTGCCGGTCGAACACGTCCTCTGCGTTGCGCACACTCTCCAGCGCTCTGTCACAGTGTCTCTGCAGAACAGTGCGTTGGTCAATGCCGTGGCACAATGCAGAACAGTTGTGGGCCTTCAAACACAGTCCAGCAAGTGCTGCTGAATTAGAACCAGTAGCGGGCCGTCAGGGTGTGCTAAGCCTTCTCTGCTGGCCTAAACAGAATCACAGAGTTATAGCTATTTTATAATTACATTTTTAATTTCATGCCGAACAGCATCCCGTCATGCGCGTATTTATGTATACAATATCAGACAGCAGGCCTAGGTATAAAATGCACAGCCCGCTACTGATTAGAACCCAACAAATTGAGCATGGACAAAAGAAGGAGTCGCTTGTCCCTTTAACAGGGACCCTTACTACTGAACAGACTGTTTATGTTGTTCCCTGATAAAATAAAATGTTTCTTCTGGTACCTGATTTATATATTGTTGTTAACTTGCTGTTGCTCCGAGAGTGCCTGTTATATTGTTCTGATAGCATTACTTTAAAATAAAAGCATGCAATACACTAGTTTTTCATTCATTATTGAATTTTGCGCATAATGCGATTAATCGCTGTTAATCACCGAAAAATCATGCGATTAATCAGTAAAACATTTTCATCTCATCCCAGCACTAGATTAAATATAATTTGTTTTGTCATATTGCCCAATATTATTCTGGGATGGTATTACTTTCTTCAATGAACTGTAATCTACATGTTTGTGCTGAATTTGATTACCTTCCAAGTTTATTTGTGAATTTGCCATAATTCACCATATCGATGGAAACTGAATAGACCAGGGCCTGCCCTATCAGCCCTAGGGTCCCCCAATAGGGATACCCGAGGGCTTCTACAGGTGTTCTACAGCTCATATGACCTTGATATGAATACCAGCCCCTATTGTCCTTGATCTCTAAAGAATCAGCAACTCATTGCCTTTAAAAAAAATAAAAAAAAAAGATTATTTATTTTCTGCATAAATATGATCAAAAGTCAAGAGTCTGATAAAAAAATTAGTCCTCGGTCGCTCCCCAAGTTTTTTGACTTCCCATCATGTCCCAGAGTAATACTGCACCTCTTTAGAAAGATTAAGACCTAAATCATCCAAATATGCAATAATAATCACAATAAACACAAGCAATGACATGTTTTCAAGCCTTTCCAGTCAAAAATCATGTTTTTCGGTTCAGAAATAAAGAATGGATGGGTTTTTTAACCTCTCGAGGTCCTGTCTTGCAAAAGGTCAAGTGTCAAAAACGAATTATAATACCTTCGTTTTTTAAATTGATATTATGCTGATATGATGCAAATCAATTTAATTTGTGGACATGATAGAGACAGTATGATCGTGGATGTCAGTCGCCCACAGATTGCCACTGCCCCGAGTGGAAGGATACCAAAAAAAGCAGAATGCTGCCGTTGGGGCATCCCCATCACGAGGTAACCCAGTAACTCTAAAATACACGTCTTTAAGTTCTGCTTCATTTCAGTTTCTGTCCTCATCAGAACCATATTGCTGCATTACAATTCAGAAAATATTCAGCAGAATTATGCTACGATGCACTAAGCTCAATGTCAAGTGAGTTTCTGAGACACAAGGTCGACCTGTTGTTTCCTGAGCCGAGTGAAAGCTGCGTAGTTTCTGACGACAGCAACAAGCTTCCTGATGCATGCAACACCAGCACTGGAAAGAAAAGCAACGTCCTCAGCAGGGTTTTCTAGAAAATATATTTTATTTTGAGAGGGTAACAAGAAATAAGACATTTCTCCTAAAAACACTCCAGAATTAAGAAGATAAAACCGTAAGGGAGACGGGTGCGATTACTGCAAACAGATGATATACCATAAAGTATCATATAAAGAAAATCTAATGAAAATGAAGACCTTCAAGACACCTTCGTCATCGAGGACGTAACTTTAGGGCTCACGAGTGTGTCGTGCGGAGGTTTATTCTCAGTTGTTGTTTTTGTTGTCTCTCACTTCAGCTTTGTTGTCCTGGTTGTTGCCATGGCCACAGTGCGGCTTTCTGATCTGCAGCCTGATTATTTCATCAAGTAATGTGGAAAAGACTCAAATCCCCTGCAGAGACCTTTTTCTGTTAAGGTAAACGAACGCTGCCGTTGACATGGTGACGGAGCAGCCATGAAATCGGCTTGATGGCATTTAGTTATATAGTTATATAGTGATATATATATCACACTCTGCAGCTCTGTCTCCAGTTCAGCTGATGGCTTCCGACACATGGAGGCCTCGATATTAATGTCAGGGTGAAAAGGATGTTTGTGATTCTGCATTTAACTTGATTGTCTGAGCGCGGGTATGAGGTTAATAAGAAGATGCCGTGGATCGGGGGATGTTGACAATAAAGACCTTTGTAATCTATTTGCAGCAAATTCAATTGTTCTCGTCCTCTCTCGGTGTCGGTTTGCTTCAAACCGAGCGGATCGCAGCCGGCCTTCCTCCCGTTTGCCTCCCTTGTTTCCTCCCCGCTGCTGAAGGAACATCCTCATCAGCCTCTCAACAAATGGCCGCGGTAATGGGTTCGGCCGAAGTCAGGACGTGAAGCTCAATGTCAAGTGAGACAGACGGTCGACGTGTTGTTTCCTGAGCCGAGTGAAAGCTGCGTAGTTTCTGACAACGCGTAAACAACAACAAGCATCCTGATGCGTGCAACACCACGAGAGTTCATTTGCAAAGATGTTACTTTGCTGAACCAAACATGTAAGTTTCATAAAACCTGTGTGGCCGCGGAGTTTATTTTCTGGAGTGATCCAACATTGAATCGGCTTTTTTGTCGAGGGAGCCCGTGCAATGCCAACTTCAAGGTTTGGATGTCATCCCTGCAGCACACTGTATTGAGAGTTTTAGATTGGCCCGGTCTGACAGGCAGCTCTACGCTCTGTGCTGTCTGCGGCTACAGGGACCAGGCCTTTTAATGCGAGTGCCCGCTGTGGCTCGAGGACCATACAGTAACTACTGATATCGGAAATTGAAAAACATGAACTCTGTGACCATCGGCCGAGTGCAGCCTCGAATGTTCAGGAGTCTTCCCGAAGGTCCGCGGTGGCCAGTCCGCCCCCCGGTCTATGGGATTTGTATTCAGTGGGAGAGTTTGTTGTGTTCAAGTCAGGAGTCTGAATACTTTCTGAGTCATGGAGAGAGAGAGGGAGAGAGAGAGGGAGGAACAAAGGGAGATGGAAAAGAGTGGAGGGAATGATGGATGGATGGATTTGCTGTGGATGATGTGGGAGAAGTAGAGAAGAAGAAAAAAAGAGATGGGAGGACAGAGAGAGGCGATGAGAACGAGGAAATCAATGGGAAAAAAAGGAATCGCCTGAAGTCATATTGATCGAATTGAAATATTTATTTTTCTTCCCGTGCAAAGACAGGCATGTGCAGTGGGAGGACAGGGGCAACACGATGCCAAAGTGCAAACAGAAAGTGTTTTAAATTGAGCCGCTATCTATTTTTCATCTAAGTCAAGTGATGCCGGCCCACATCCGACACCCCTCGTTGCGTGTGCGTGACCTTGTGAGTCACAGCCGAATGTGAAAGAGTTTTGTGTTTTTTGCACTTTCCATGCAAACAGTTCAAAGTCGTCTCTTTGTCCCTCACAGACAACAAAAAACAGCTCCACGCCGCCTCACTCGAGACGCCCGTCTCAATGAAACCATATTAAGCCACGATATGAACTATCACACAGAGGGAAATCTGAATAAAATTAACTCATGAATAGCAAATATTTCATATGTTTTTCCCCCACTTCTATTTTCCCTGGAGTTTTATGCATGAAAGCTGAGGAAACCGAGCATCGCTCCAGCCGGGAAAAAAGAAGAAAAAAAGTATGAGAATGATAATCAGATAGCTGCCGCAACGGCTGTCTGATTGGTTTGATATTCAGCTTTAATCACAGAGAATGCCAAATTCATTATTTATACATTTCATTCTTTTCTTTGTAGTTATGGCCTAAGAAATATTGAACTTTGGGAGCTGTGTAATTAACGGATTGCCATGCTGTGCTCTGGATTCTGATGTGAGAGAGAGAGAGACGAATACCAACAGATGTCTCAAAATTATGATGGGTTTTGCCTCCAAATGTCACCGCCTCATTAACAGAGATTAGAAAAAGAAAAGCTGACAGATGTTTTAAAAACATCACATCGCTGTCAACATCTCAAGAAAATTGAAATTTGGGTTGTGTGCTTTCTATCTGTGTTTCTATTTGTCTGTTTCTAAAATTAGAAAATGTATATGGCGAATACAGCACATAAAGCAAAGTGGGTCTCTTTTAACCGTGACCTTGGTCAGTCCCCGACCTACACCTCTCTGCACAGAGCCCGGCTAGTAGTTTCCTCGTGTTTCAAGTCTTTATGCTAAGCTAAGCTAACCATCTCTCAATTCCGGGCGACTGTGGCTCAGTGGTAGAGCAGGGTCGTCCTTCAATAAAAGGATCAGCCGTTCGATCCCTGGCTCTGCTTGTCCATGTGTCCTTGGGTAAGACACTTAACCCCAAATTGCTTCTAGTAGTCTGAGCCTACGCTGTATGAATGGGTATGCATGTCAGACAGTCCTGATGGGTAGGTGGCACATTGCATTGCAGCCATTAGTGGATGAATGTGTGTGAAATGTAGTGTTAAAGCCCTTTGAGTGGCTGGAGGACTAGAAAGGCGCTAGTCCATTTAGCATTTACCATTAGCAACCCATGAGAGTAAAAGCTAAATAAATGCAGACAGACTTGAATGGCCTTCACATTTATATATTCTACAACTACGCTTTTATAAATACCAGTACACATTACAAGAAACATGACTGCCTCCTAGATTCTGTTCACTGGTACTAATTGCTTCGTGTGTAAGAGTTTCCCACCAAGCACAAGACGTCCATTGTTTTTTGGGCCAAATCTGGTCGGCCTGTCATTTATTTAGCCCAAAACCTCAAAAATCCATAACCTTTATTCTGTGTCGAATACACTCTAATGTTCTGCTCGTGCTGATCTGATGCTTCGGCAGTCTCAATTAGTTGAATCGAGTTGTGATATTTCGACGGACTGAAGCTCCTCTCAGATCTGTGGCGGAGGGATACATTCAAGCGGCGTATACATCTTTTGATGTCATCTGGCTTTAATTACTGTAGAAATGCAATCCAATATATAGTTTTGTCGTGTTATTTTTATTGTACAGACAATAACATAGCCCTGGATGTATCTGGCATTTGTCAATAAATGTTCAAATGCAAGTAATTTGCAAGTAATTATGAATATAATAGGATGATATTATGATATAATGAGTATTATATAATCATGAATTTATGGCTGCATGAGATCCCCGTGACATGCTTCGGTTAATTGATTATTTCTAAATTGCCTGTAGCGTGGTTGTCTGTCCCGATATATGTCAGCCCTGCGATAGTCTGGCGTCCTGCCAGGGTGCCTTCGCCCAACGTTAGCTGGGAATATGGTTTCAGGGTTTGTGGTTAGCAAATCCCAACGTTTAGACAACAAAAGCACTTTGGTTAAGGCAAGAAAAAGATCACACTTTTGGTTAATTGTTTAGACAATAAACACATCATAATTGAGATAAGGCACAAGTAAAACATAATGTGACATGGTTATTGAATACAACAAAGATATACAAACTCTTGACTTAAGAATGGTTTCATAGCCTTGAAGGCATTGGTTAAACTGAAAGCGATTGTCAACCCGCGTCTAAATTTAACTTGCTTGGCCTCAGAGGCAGTGGAACAGCTAATCCTGGCAGCTGTGATGTCACCATCATTTAAACCTCACACAGCCAAAGCTGTTTGTGTGGCTCTGGTCAGTCTGCCAGCCGCTTCCCAAATTGACGCATAAGCTGCTGTCCAGAACAGGGACGGTCATTACGGTTATTAAGGATTCTGTGTTTTCCATTGTGGTTTTCGGTCTTTGTCCCTTACAGCTGCTGGTCAGTAGGGCGGATGACCAAGACTGTCCATTATCCTCCATTCAACTATTGTTATTTTACACCAACAAGGCTTTATGTCAATGATGTGCCTGTGCTTACTTTCTCCTACATTTGCTATTTAACCATCTTTTTTTAACATAGAGTATATAGTAAGGGATCCTCCGGTTCCCCCTCACGCTAACACCGTTAGCTCTGTCAGCGCCTGCGCCGTAGCTTGAATGGTCGTCTGAGTCGTCGACATGTTGAGAGCTGTTGAGAGGCAATAAAAATGATCCCCATCCCAGATCTTGCACCTGTTTAATACAAACAAAGAAAACAAAGAAAGTGATTCAATGCAGTTCATGCACATTCTATCCTTTTTTCTCTTCAGCTGTTAGTGCCAAATTCTTACGTTTATTGGATGGCTAACTGGCGACCCCAGCCCCAAGTTTCACCTCAACATGTGTCTTGCTCTTTCGTTGGCTCTCGATCCCCGACAGGTCAGATATTTAGCCTGCTGGGTGGTTGGCCGGCCCCTCGACTCGCGTCTTTGAACCGCCAACGCTGAGCCAACGGCAATTTGCCTCTGATCTGGGGCTTTTGTTGGGAAGCTCCCAAAAAAATATATTAATAAAATCTGCGAGTGAAAGATCAATGCTACAGTCTTTGAACTATGCTAGCTATCTCCGAGGGCCTTTTCCTATGGAGGACTGAAAATGACTTAAGTATAAATAAATAAATGCAGGAATAAATACAGGAATAAATAAATAAATGCTTAAATAAATGTATAAATAAATAAATACAGGAATATATAAATATAAGTTATACCTAAACAGGACATCATTAAATAAATCTATTTCTACATTTCTGTATTTATTCATTTATTTATGCCTGTATTTATGTGTCCACACGTATTTATACATTTATTTATGCCTTGTATTTCTGTGTCCTTGTATGCAAATGAGCTGGGGCGGTCCGAACCTCTGTCTAAAGCATGATTGGTCACAGGAGTGTGATCGCTCCTCCTATGTTGTGCTCTACTACTTCTGCCTTCACATGTTGTTGAAGTTGGCAAGCTCAGCTAACCGTTAGAAGAAGTCCTGATTTTCAATGCCCTGTCCGGCGTCCGGCGCAGCATCAAGCCGGACGCGTATTTGTCCTCCTTTTTGCAGACCTGCAAACTTGTCACCTTATAGCGAAATTCGCTGCTTTGAAATCAAAATATGTGAACTGGCCGGCCAGCGTTTCTGAGATTGGAGTGGTCGTGATCTTCATAATAGAAGATCTTTGATGAGTCTTGGCCAATCAGCGTTAAGATGTCTCCAGCAGCCGTTTCTCAATACGCGTTCTTCTCTGTACTTGATGAGGAAACACACAACTGAAAGTTGACGTTCTCTGAATACTACTGTTGTTGAGTCACAACATGTACTTTTAGGATGTTTTCAGGCGAGAAGTTAGTTGTTTAAGCATCAAATCTGTGATCGGTTATTCAAGAATCAGTCGACTTAAAAAGATACGGCGACCAGTTGAGTTCCTGCTGAGGGACCGTGAGTCCCGCAGCACCGGGCCGTCAGCGCTGTGCTGCCCGGCGAGAGCAGCCTGATCCCGGCAGGACTTTTAGAAATGATCCGCTGATCCCTAGTGGTGCTCAACCTGCCCTTTTGCCCTGGATGAGAAAAGTGCCCCTTCTGCTGGAGCCCAATGTTTTTCTTCATTCATCAGTATTTAAGAATAAAAATGACTCTCTCTGTCATCAATTCCCCCCAAATGTGTTTGATATCTGACGGGGCATTTACTTGAGTTATTGTGAGAATTTCGCCTCGCCGCAACTGGTCCGACATTTCCTAAAAAATAAACAAACTAAAAACTCACGAAATCCGTGATTTCAAAGCCTTGTCCAGCTGTTTACTGACGTTTGTCATGTTTAATGGGGGGGGGGGGGGGGGGGGGGGAGGGAGAGGAGAGAGAGAGAGAGAGAGAGAGAGAGAGAGAGAGAGAGAGAGAGAGATTCATCAAACGCTCTGAAAGAAGAAAGCCTGGACCGCTCCACAGCCTCAAGCTAACTGATGGTGTAATTCACACAATAAGCATTGACGTCTGAGGAGAAGTTTGCCGAAATATTTCAAGGTGCATCAGAGAAGCTGTGACTAGCGGGGCTTTCAAACAGTCCGTCTCCGCATTAAATGGGTCGACGTATTTTTTGCAAAATCAATAAAAAGATTTTAAAAGAAAAATAAATAAATAACACAAACACAAACTTCGATATGAACGTAAGAGCCGCATGAAACCAGGCAAAGAGCCGCATGCGGCTCGGGAGCCGCGGGTTGGCCAGGCCTGCTCCAAGGAGATCAATTACAGTAAAAAGGGCTCACATCTCTCTTCACACTTAATAAAATCAAACTGCACCCCTCCTGTGCAATTATTCACAGCCTCACAAAATACTGCATAGTGTCCTCCTTTTTGGTGTTATGGATATGGTCACCCTGGCCTAGACAGCTTTTTGACTTCTTCTACATGGGCCATGTGCTTAGGGATCGGTTGCTTCTGTCTTGCTCCCCTACTTGACCAATCCTGTTTAACAATGAGGTTCAGACCGCCCCAGCTCATTTGCATACAAGGACACAGAAATACAGAAATAAATAAATGAAGAAATACGTGTGGACACATAAATACAGGCATAAATAAATGAATGAATACAGAAATGTAGAAATAGATTTATTTAATGATGTCCTGTTTAGGTATAACTTATATTTATATATTCCTGTATTTATTTATTTATTTATTTATACATTTATTTAAGCATTTATTTATTTATTCCTGTATTTATTTATACATTTATTTAAGCATTTATTTATTTATTCCTGTATTTATTCCTGCAATTATTTATTTATTTATTTATAATTAAGTCATTTACGGTCCTCCATACTTTTCAACGTGACTGTGTGTGTGTGTGTGTGTGTGTTTGTGCAGTGGCGGTTCTACATGTAATTACGCCCCGGGCGAGACTCCCTCCGAGCCCCCCCGCCGGGAAAAAATATTTTTTTTCTTTTTTATTATTATAAACTTCTAAACTTAAATTTCTCAATTGCACAAATCCTTCAATAGAACATTTGAATAACACACTTAAGAGAATCAATGCACACAATTCTGCACAACACAGTATAAGTTACAACATAACTGACCCATAACTGCCCACTAATTGCATTAGAGTATTGCTCTATAGCCTACAGTGGATCCCCCTGTTCCCTCCCTTGTCCGTTCCATTTGGGAGACCCAGCGGTGAACTTTTCCCCCTCGCCCCCTCCCCTTCCCCCTTCTCACACATGATCTGTAGACGGTAGTGATGGGCATTGCGGCTCTTTTTAGAGAACCGGCTCTTTTGGCTCGGCTCACTAAAAAGAGCCGGCTCTTTCGGCTCCCAAATGGCTCTTCAGATTTTTTGGTGCTTAAATTAATTTATTACCAACAATAATGTAAAATTATGCGCAATATGAATTACTAATGTAAAAAAAACATGCACTATATCAAATGTTGATTATATAAATACACTTTTATTTATACACTCTACAGAGTGATACAAAAATAATTAGAAAGTGCAAAAACAATTAATTTACAAATTAACTTAACTAACTTTTAACTATTTTAAACGTTTAGCTTTTTAATACTTAACAAATTTAAAGTGAAACAACATACAGAAGCTTACAGAATCACACAACAAAATATAAATTAAAATGTGTAAAACAAAAAGAAAAAAATCAGCATCCAGAGTTTTGTCCTTCAGTGAAGATTTACATTGAGAAAGACCAAGTGCCTCAGCTTTGAGGGCTGATCCTGTTTCTTCTCCGTAATTATCTGCCCTGTTTTGGAGAACATTCTCTCTGAGGTGACTGAAGTTGCTACAATGCACAGTCTCCGTGAAGTCACATGAACTGTGTAACTCCTGCCTCTCCCCCTCTGCTCAGCGCAGGCACGGAGACGACACCACACATATTGACCAATCAAATGCGGCTTGAGAGAGCGAGCGAGCTAGCGAGAGAGAGAAAAAAAAGAAAAAAAGAAGAAAAAAAGCTCCCGTCGTTCACGTCAAAGAGAGCCGTTTCGTTCGCAACCGACACGTCCACTAGTAGACGGCACCTTCTTAGCAAGCAGGGGCGCCTGCAGCTGCAGGGGGTGCCAATTTGCCAATTCCCCACACAGTGATATGATAGATAATGGAAAACGGCTTCGCGGCCCAGATGATATATATATATATTTTTTTTAAGTGGTCGTATGAAAAAGTGCTGCCCCGGCTGCCCGGTTCACCCGTGCCCAAAACCGCCCCTGTGTTTGTGTTTGGAGGAGCTGAATCTCTCCCTCTGTGAAACACCACATTGAGAAATGTGGAGAGAAGCAGCGTGTCCATCTAAAAAAAAAAGGTTCGGTGCTGTGAAAGAAAACCGCTTATAATAATCGGGAAAACCCTGATTTTCATGAATTGCATCCTTTTGACATGCCACAATACTCCATGTTTTGCAGCCGATTCTATTTTTATCATCAAATTCTGTGATTTATTCCCGGTTTCAAGCATAGCATAAATCCTAGGAGCCAAACTTAATCCCCGACCGAGCTGCTCAGTGGCCAACAGGTCAGACTGTGGTTGTACTGCAGTGGGCTTCCAATTATGAATCACTTTGAAAAAGAGAATGAAACATCTCTCAATAAATAAACGTAGTATAGGATACTATAGGGGGCTAATTGCAGGTTTTTTCTCAAGTCTCCACTGATTGCCTACAACCTCGTATAAGGATGACCATGAACAGAGAAAAATCACGTCTCCAGGCTTTTTATTTCAAAGTGGCATTTTTCAGCACTACCATTTAATATTTACATACAGTGTTTAATTTTCTAATGGCGTCTGCCATGTCCTTGCATGTACTTGCCAACAAGGAAGTACAGGAAACAAAGCATGCATGCACTCCAACGTTAAGCACCGTAATGCCTCCCTGTTAACAGTTCCATCCCCAGCAACAAGATCAGAGTTGACGACAAACTTTTACTGGTTTTTCATCAAGATAAAAAAAACTATTTAGCTGCAAAATGAACAAAAAGAGACAAGTTGCTCCTCTTCTGTTGCCTCGTGTCACCATTAGTCGATACATGTGATATTTTGAGAGGATTTCTGGGACCTGTCATTAAAAGCACTTGCTGTTGTCACCAGTACTGGAACCTTAAGGGTACCTATATTTCCCTTAAAATGTTTTAACCATTTGCTGTATGTACGTTTCTGGATTTGAGGACACTAAAATAGAGGAGTGCATCTTTTACGATTTTTTTATTTTACACAAACTGAGTTTGTAAACATTAAAAATCAACAGGTATAGCCGACAGACGCCTAAGAACTTTACAATTCCCCACAGAACAAACGAGGTATTGAGTCAAATGCAGTAGTTATCTTTAGTTGCCCTGCACCAGGAAACATCTGTTGAAGGTGCTAACTTACGTCCAAATGTATTTGTCTCGAGATTGCCTGTCTTTAAATGCACATCTGTTATCAGAAAGGCTCCAGCAAACCTTTCACAGAAAACAGGATATTACTGTTAGTTCCAGAGATGAAAGAGTTCAAAAGAAGACAAATAACACTTCAGCAGGTCCCTGTAGATTGTATATAAGCAAAAGGAGAGTGTTATATGTGACAGTGATTGATTTAATACTGTATGAAGACAACACTGATTCAAGTATATGTTCTCTTCAACGCACATCTAATCTATCCCTTAATTTATTCTTTGTATGAGAACATATTGTTATTTCATTCTGTGTATTTATTTTCATTCCCGGTGGGGGAATAATGAGAGGCACCTTCAAACAGACGTGTAATGAAGGTGTGAGCTGCATTGTACACTCGTAATCCTCCACAGAGCAAAGAAAGAGGTGCACTCCCATTGGCGATAGCGTCTTTGTGTTGCACTAAAGGAAACTAAATGCCAGGGATGAAAAGAGCACAACAATATACACACCAGAAAGCCCTTATATCCAGAGCAATAATATGTTCCTTCTTTTATAGCCAGCACACTGCAGCCTTTGCATACAACTAATTATAGATTACACAATGGAAAAGAAGGACAAACTCAGACAAATTAAAAGGCCGATAAAAAAAGCAGGTGCAATGAACATTATGAAGATAAATAACCTGCAATTTCTCATCAAATCAATAGCAGAATAAAACATCACCGAGGCGGACAACACAGCGATGTCTTAACAATATAAACTCTGCAGTGGCTACAGCAAAAGACCAAACAAAAGAAGATGGAGTTGCACAACTTACACAACACGCACACACACACACACACACACACACACACACACACACAATGCTATGTTGCCTAGCAATATTGATGTACTCCCCTGGAGAATATCAACCATTACATTTAGTGTGTTGTTTTAGGCCTCCTCGACCATCTGAACGACATGAACGACCATTTGGGCACTTGATGACCTTGCAGGATGGTACGTTAAATCAGTGATTGATCACAATTAATGACGGTTGACGGTGACTTTTTTTTTCTAAATCGGATGTGAAACAATGAAACAAATGCTTAAGTTCAAGGAATATCACCTTGTTACAGTAACAACAGTAAATGCAAAGTGTTGCTTCCACCCCTGTTAAATATGATGCAGCCAAAAAATACAATATCAGACTAAATGGAATTTTCCAGAAGTCATAAAAAGGCCCCTCATTAATCAATTCTGTCGATGAACCAACACATTTTTTTCTTTGACTTGTGACAACAAAAGCTCATTAATCAACACAAATGTCTTTAATTTGTACAAGGGACAGATTCTACTGCTCCTTGCAAAAAAAACAGTCATGCACATAACCCATGCAAAACCACAAATTATCATTGTCTCACTTTAGTGATTTGACAGAACAAATTGAACAACATAGAGCATGTTCATTTCTTAACTTTGGAAGTGCTTACAGGCAGGTTTTGGACAGAGAAAACCTATCTTCACCTTGTCACAGTATTGGCCATTAAAATTCAATAAAATGTCCTTGCTTATTATGACATTAAAAAGTCATAAACAAGTCATAGTATAGAATGTGATAAAAAAAAGTCATAATTATAAATCATTAAAGTCATTAAAATAAGCACAGTGTAGTATCCCATTAAAGAGTAATTCAGATTCCAGATTTGGTTTAAAAATGTTTACCAATTCTGTGTTTTATTATTTAACCACATAATCAGAAAAGTGAATATCTTGTGGTGGATGTTGCCCCTCAACATGTGTCTGGCCCTCCGGCTATAGCTCCACAGCAGGGCAGAAATTAGCCTAATGTCTTTGAACAGCGAACGCTGAGCCAATGCAAGTATGCCTCTAATCTTGAGCTTTTGTTGTAAAGCTCCAAAAGCTATTGACGAGTGGAAAATGGGGGCTATAATTATTATTAAGTAAGCTGAAAAAAGCCAGAGAAAGTCAAAGTATAGCATGCCAAAAAAAGTCATAAAAAGTCTCAGTATGTTCTTAAAAGTCATAGTGTAGTAAGTTGAAAAAAGGTCTGAAAATATTAATTGTATATTGTGTTGAAAAAAAATGAAAAAAGGGTAGAGTATAGTATGTTGAAATAAGTAATATTTTGATATGTTGAAAAAAGTATTTGCCAAGATAAGTCTTCCAAAAAAATTCATAGTATTGATATAACTTTATATTATATAAAACATTATAAAACATTATACGGTATCGCCAAAAAAAAGTGTCAAAATAAAGAATGTTGAAAAAAGTCACAAAAAGTTATAATATAATACGTGATAAATAGTAATTGTATCTGTAAAAAATGCGTAAAATGTTTAATTAGTCAAATGTTTTTAATTTTAAAGTAATCTTATAGAATTTTTTAATATAATGTAAAATGTGATTGAATAATATGTCGACAAAAGTCATAACCAGACATATTATAGTATGAGGAATTAAGTCATTGCATAGTGTGTCAAAAGAAGTCAGAAAAAAGCAATAGTTCAGTGTCTCAAACATAATCATGAGAATGTCGTATTCATGAAAAGTCAAGACGTTATTATGTGCCAATGGCAAGATGCCCATGTATGTGTGTTTATGTTCTCGTGCCTCTTTTTCCCTCTCCCTCCTGTTTTCTCTCCAGCTGCTTCTTTGATGATTGGTTTCCATTCATGCAGTCCAGTCATGTGTCATTGGTTTCCTCAGAATTCAAGTGGGGAACCTCAATTCATGGAGCAAAGACTGAAGAAGAGTTCATGCACTCTTTATATTCTCTAACTGCCTGAGCTTTTGCACTGTTTTGAAAACTTTTTAGAAGGTTTGTGATGAGAGGTTTAGGACTATAGGTGAGTTAGGGTACACTTCTAGAAAAGCTTTTTACTGAGAAGCAAGTTACACATGTGTTTTGTTTTCAAAAGTAGGAATTATCATGGGATAGTTTTGTTGAAATCATTTCTATTTGTTTGGCACAACCACTTTGTCTCCTCTCACCCCACATTTTGATAACATGTAATGTTTGCAAGTACCTAGTAGTTAGAAATAAATCACTTACATTTTCTACTCTACTTCAAATTATTAGTTTTTTTGTGTTGTATTCACCGGGGAAGTAAAAGTATCGTGACTAAATAAAGGTGAGTCATAGAGTAGTATGTCAAAAAGAGTCCTAAGATAGTCTGTAGTCAAGTTATGAAGAAATATAAAAAATCTAATTATAGTATGTAAAAAAATAAGCATGACTTTTTCAGGACTTTTTTTTTACCTACTATAACTTTTTAATACTATATAATGTAAAAATAAATACTATGGTGTGTCGCAAAAAGTAAATACAAAAAAAATCATAGTACAATATATTAAAAGACAATATTAAAAGTCATAGTCATATGTAAAAAAAATAAACTCAGAAGTATGCCAAAAAAGTCATTAAGTATTATATGTATGTTGTAAAAACTAATTTTAAAAGGTCAAGCTATAGCATCTCGAAAAAGGTAACGACAAAGTAATTGTATAGTTTGTTGAATAAAGTGATAATATAGAATCTTTGAAATAGTCATAGTATAAATAACACCCCTTGGTCCATTGTACTGTGTGTTATTTTATTTTTTTGATGAAGCATTTGACCAATAATACAAATTTTGCAAAGCAGATTGCAACTTGCCTGTTTGGATTGAAATGTTCAGCCATCCGAACTTAGTTTTTGTGTATTTGTATCTGTGACCCCGGTGAGAATGACCTGAATCCTGCAGCACACTGGGTACAGAAGATGTTTTTAGGTTTTTCTTTATCTCCAGGACTCAAATCTTCAGTTGATTTGTATTTGTTTCACACGTAATCACATGATTTAACAGAACTGTATTCCTTTTTGTGGAAAGGGTTGTGCTATTTCTAAAACAAAGCGATAGTCTTGCTGCGTCACAATATAAACTATTTTTGGTTACAAAATACTTACCACCACCAGTCTCTGAATAAATAAAAGAACATGATATTGGAAACAGAACAGATAAAATCCCGACAATCCACAGTCGTTTTCAATGAGCAGACATATTTTCTTTGTGTGGCTGACCGGTCTAATCCCTTAAACTGGAGAATGAAGGTGCTTTCACACCTGCTGTGTTTGGAGCGGTTGACTGGAAATCTGAAGCCATCTGGACAGAACTGCAGGACGTGTGGTTTGAATGTACCGTCATAAAATCCACACAGACGACATGTGTGTGAAGCGTACTTTATGCTGTCATCATAATGACAGATAATATACATTTTAGAGATATGAGACGTGAGATTACTTACTGCTGTTCCATTGAGTCAGTGGGCGTTTCATATTCAGTGGGAATTTTATCAATGGCTCTACGCTAAACTATCAGTAGATAAGTACTTATATTTATCAATCTGCAAAACCTTGGTTCAATTACAATGTTTCTTTAAGACAAAGCTATTAAAATGTGTAAGCAAATCATAACATCAGCCAACTCTGTTCAGGTTCTGACAACGATCCAGCTGTGCTTCATAGACTCTCATGCAATCGTTTCAGATGTTTATTATTTACATTTTTTAGGGGGGACTACGAGGTAGTAATGGTAAGATATTGTGCTTGGACCAACTTGATCTCCAAGAAACCAAGCACCCCGCCCCCGCCCATGGAGGACTTATGCAGACACTGCGGCTGCGGTGACGGCCCGCCGCCAACCCGACGACGGGCTCTGTTACTACCATGCCAGGTTTGGGGCCAAGGCCAAGCAGTGCCGTAAGCCATGCAGTTTCAAGCCACAGGGAAACGACAGGGCCGGCGCTCGTTAGCGGCTATGGGCGCCGGCCGTGACTGCAAGCTGTTATTCATCGCTGACTCCTTGTCTGGCCGGCGGCTGCTGGTCGACTCGGGCGCACAACGCAGCATCCTGCCAGCTCAACCCGTGGACACCATGGCCGGCGGACGCGGGCCCCAGATGGACGCCGCTAACGGCACGCCCATACGTACCTACGGCACCAGGCAAGTGGAGGTGTGTTTTGGCGGCCGCCGTTTCGGCTGGGACTTTGTTGTGGCTGCGGTATCCACGCCTCTCCTGGGCGCAGATTTCCTCTGTGCTTTCAGCCTGCTGGTGGACGTAAAGAACTGCCGCCTGATTGATGCCTTTTCTTTTGCCTCGTACCCCTGCACGCTGGGGGGGGCTGGGGCGCTCTGCCTGTCAAACACGCTGGTCACCGGGGACCCGTGTCAACACCTACTCGCCCGGTTCCCCGACCTCACCACACCCACGTTCTCGTCTGCGGTGGCTAAGCATGGCGTGGAGCACCATATCACCACTGTGGGTTCCCCTGTCTACGCCCGGGCCCGCCGCCTTGACTCAGCCAAGCTTGCGATCACCAGGGAGGAGTTCTCGACCATGGAGCGCCTCGGCATTGTGCGCCGATCGAACAGGGCGTCCCCCCTGCACATGGTTACTAAGGCCGACGGGGGTTGGCGCCCGTGCGGCGATTTCCGTCGCCTTAACAATGCCACCGCTGCTGACCGGTACCCCGTCCCGCACATACAAGACTTCTCTGCCCACCTGGCAGGGGCCGTCGTCTTCTCCAAGGTGGACCTGGTGCGGGGGTACCACCAGGTGCCAGTCCACCCACAGGATGTCCCAAAGACGGCCGTCATCACGCCCTTTGGACTTTTTGAGTTTTTGCGGATGCCGTTTGGCCTCAAGGGGGCGGCGCAGACGTTTCAGCGCCTGATGGACTCCGTTCTTCGGGACATGCCTTTTTTGTTTGTTTATTTGGATGACATTCTAGTGGCCAGTGCATCCAGGGAGGAACACATGACTCACCTCCAGCAGCTGTTCGAGCGCCTCAGCGAACATGGCCTCATCGTCAACCCAGCTAAGTGCCAGTTTGGCCTGTCGTCCATCACCTTCCTCGGCCACCACGTCACTCCGCGGGGAGCCGTCCCCCTTCCCGCCAGGGTGGAGGCCGTCGCAGGTTTCCCTCGCCCCCGCACCGTACAGTCTCTGCAGGAGTTTCTGGGCATGGTGAACTTTTACAACCGTTTCCTTCCCCATGCTGCCCACCTCATGCGCCCTATGTACGAAGCCCTGCGGGGAAAGATGCCCAAGGATGTGTTGGACTGGTCCTCGGAGATGGACATAGCCTTCACTGCGGCCAAGGCCGCGCTGGCCGACGCTGCTCTGCTAGCGCACCCGTCTCCCGCTGCCCCCATCGCCCTCACCACGGACGCCTCTGACTACGCGGTGGGGGCGGTGTGCGAGCAGTGGGCGCCTGGCAGCCTCTGGCGTTCTTCAGCAAACAGCTCCGTGAAAACGAGCGCAAATACAGCACCTTTGACAGGGAACTGCTGGGACTTTTCCTTGCCACCAGACACTTTAGGTTCTTGTTGGAGGGCAGGCGTTTCACTGCGTTCGTGGATCACAAGCCACTGACGTTCTCCATGGCCAAGACCGCGGAACCGTGGTCGGGGCGTCAGCAGCGTCAGCTCTCGGCGATTTCCGAGTTCACCACGGACATCCAGCACGTGTCGGGCAAGGACAACTTTGTCGGCGACTGCCTCTCTCGGGTGGTCGTCGGGTCCGTCCACTTGGGGCTCGACTACGCCGCCATGGCGTCGGACCAAGCCACGGACTCAGACATTCAAGCCTTCCGGTCGGCTCCTACTGCACTACGGCTGGAGGACGTGGTGTTCGACACAGCCAGCGTCACCCTCCTCTGCGACACCTCTACCGGTCAGCCGCGCCCGCTGGTGCCTGCTGCCTGGCGGCGGCGGGTTTTCGACACCATCCACGGCCTTTCCCACCCTGGGGTGAAGGCCTCGGCTAAGCTGGTGGGCGTCAGGTTCGTTTGGCCTGGTCTCCGGAAGGACGTTAGAGCCTGGGCTGGCTCTTGCGTTGCGTGCCAGCGCGCTAAGGTGCACCGCCATACAAAAGCCCCTTTGGCACCGTTTGTGGTGCCGGAGAGGCGCTTCGACCACGTGAATGTGGACCTGGTGGGCCCCCTGCCCCCCTCCCGCGGATATACTCACCTTCTCACCATGGTGGACAGGACCACCAGGTGGCCGGAAGCTGTCCCCCTGTCCTCCACTACAGCAGCGGAGGTCGCCCGGGCATTCATCGGGTGCTGGGTGGCCCGCTTTGGCACGCCGGGTGACATCACGAGCGACAGGGGCCCCCAGTTCACCTCGGAGCTCTGGACTGCAGTTGCTGAGCACCTGGGGGTGAAGATTCACCGCACTACGGCGTACAATCCGCAGGCTAATGGACTTTGTGAGAGGTTCCATCGTGACATGAAGGCCGCTCTTCGTGCCAGCCTTACGGGCGCCGACTGGATTGACCGCCTCCCGTGGGTCATGCTCGGTCTCCGCTCTGCCCCCAAGGAAGACCTCCAGGCCTCATCCGCCGAGCTGGTATACGGCCAGCCCCTGCGGGTCCCGGGGGAGTTTCTGCCGGACGCGACTGCACCCTGGTCCGCCTCCTCTCACCGAACTGTGTCCCGGGGCGTCGCCGACGCCTTCGTTCCTGTCCCGACGACTCGCCACTGCCTCCCCCAGTCCTATGTCCCCAGGGACCTGCCAGCGGCGAGGTATGTCTTCATCCGTCATGACAGCCATCGGTCTCCGCTGCAGCCCCCCTACGACGGCCCCTTCCGTGTCCTGGAAGCAGGCGCTAAGAACTTTGTTGTGGACAGGGGGGGCAGGCCGGAGAGAGTCGCTATCGACCGTCTCAAGCCTGCTCATTTAGACATTGATGTGCCCGTCCCGTTGGCCCTGCCCCCACGCCGGGGGCGCCCCCCTGTTTCAGCCCCGCCCCCTGCCCCGACCTCTGTCCCTGCCCCGGCCCCACTGGAGTCCCCTGCTGCGAAGCGCAGCCGTTTCGGCCGTTTGGTCCGCCCCCCGCCACGTTGACTTTGCCTTTTTGAGTCAGACTCTGTGCACTGCCTTTCGTCTATTGCACTTTTGGTTGGGTGAATTCTGGGGGGGCCTGTGTGGTGACCCACATACGGACTGTGAGAGACATTCACCTGAGAGCTACTGTGCCTTTAGAGCTGGGGGGTTTGGTGTTTCCGGTAATTGGGTTTTGTTGCACTGCTGCTATCTTGATGCACAAGTATTGTACATTTTATGTGGAGTTCTAGTAAACTACCTCGACTGCAACTACGTCTACTGTCTCGCTGTTTCCCAACTCTACAATGTTGTATTATCAACCACACAAGATATGTTTTTAGATTAAACATGAGACTAATAGTCAACAATCCAGCGTTAAGTATTACAACTACGCATAAAATAAGGATTTTCTACAACACGTGGTGTTTGCTGTCAGATCTAAGAGCCAATCAGCTCTCTGATGTGGCAACAGCCAGGCGTTTCCCATCATGCACTGCGCCACGCAGTCGGTGGAGAGATACTGCAGCACCTGGCTCGGAAATCGGGGACCGCCTTGCTCTCGTGAGATTACATTGACCACGTGTGCATGACGTCAGATCAAATCGGGATCAAGTCGGACACAAATCTAACCGGCATGTATTGCGCGCCGATCGCCGGCAATCGATTCTGCGCAGAACTGGCTCATCTCGAACGAACCTATTATTGTCAATCACTACGGACGGTGCGCCCGCAATGGTTGGCAGCTTGAATGGATTTATTGCCGAGTACAGGGAGGTCGATGTTTTCCCCAGTCAGGAAGCGGGCTGGAAAGATCACTGCAGACCCCTCACACTCTGGACACAAGCTGTTCAACGCCTCCCCTCTGGTAGGTGCTACAGAGCACTGTACGCCAAAACCACCAGACACAGGAACAGCCATCAAGGGTTGCACGGCACTCATCCGTAAACAAAACAGTTTGAAAGTTAGTCTTCATGTAGTCCTGAGCCCACTGCAACCTTTTTTGCTTGTGAGCTTGGTTTAGGGGTGGCCGAATAACAGGTTTAAGGACACTTGCAAACCTCTTGAGCATCCTACATCTTGAAGTTCGCGAGACTCCAGAGGCACCAGCGGCTTCAAACACCTGTTTGCTGCTATTCAATGGCATTTTAGTGGCTGCTCTCTTAACCCTACGCATTTGTTTGACAGAAATCTTCCTTATTTTGCCTTTGTCTGAACGAACCCGCTTGTGCTGTGAATCGGTGACAAATTTCTTCACCGTCCGATGATCACGCGCAATTCTTTTGGAAATATCCAATGTTGTGATACCTTGACCAAGGTATTGCACTATTTGCCGCTTTTCAGCAGCAGAGATCCTTTTTCTTCCCCATTTTGCCTGAAACATGTAGCTTGCTTAATAATGTGGAACATCCTTCTTAAGTAGTTTTCCTTTGATTGGGCTCACCTGGCAAACTAATTATTATTATTACTATTTGGATGATTTCAATCATCCAAATAGCCCTGAGACACAATACCATCCATGAGTTTCATTGAAAAACCAAAAAATGAATGTTTATGACCCTTAAATACAATTTGCCTAATAATGTGGAACGCGGTGTAGTAGCGCCGTACAACTTTAAGATACAAATAAACACACAAGATAAAAGATGAATATATAAGGAAGCAACAGGGATGAAAGATATATACAAATAAAATAAAATAAAAGTAAAATATAGACGTGTATATATATAAATATACACTGTAGCGGCGTTCCATCGGCGTGTTTTTGTTAAGCCGCTAAAGAGCTGCGACACATTGAGTCTTCTCACGCGAATGACAGCAGACCGTTCTTTTCCTTTTTCTTCGTTTTAGTGCAAAGTATGTATAGTGATGAATTAATCCACAGAGGATCTAGCAAGCAGTGACTTGTTGTAAAGTCGTAATGCCATAGGCAGGAATGTTTTCCTGTAACGGTCCTTGTTGCAGCGGAGCGTGAGGAATCTCTTGGAGAAAGTGCTGCGCTGACCCTGCAGACAACTGTTAGGCTTTACAAGTGATCGCCGATCAATAACATATGGCCGTTTAGTTTGTTTAGTCAGTGGTTTGACATGCGCGCAATATTGAACATTGACTTCAGAAATGGTCAGAGTTCATATATACCGAATTTTTGTTTTGTTTTTAAATGTTATATTAAATATTGTCATTTTCAAATCTTTAATGGAAGCGTTTTTGATAAAAAAATTGATTTTTTTTCTTCTTTTTTTTACTTTTACTTTACCTTGCGGGTGACTCACATGGTCCCTGCGGGCCCGCAGGCACCGTATTGGCTATCCCTGCCTTAATGTGTTGTCACATATTATATATACCTTCCAGGACCTTAAGCAAGTTGCGGCAACACTCTCTCAAACACAGGCAGCTGCCTCAAAAACTAGTGGCACATGAGTGGCAACTCGTAAGTGCCCCGCCACCTGAGACGTGCCATCGGAAATGCTGCCTCTAAAGTAGTGGCAGCTTCCGGCACGGCAGCTTGCGGCTCCCGGCAGGTCCCGAACTGCCGCGGCATGTCCAGAGAGCCACAGCAGGTGCGGCTCCCGGCAGGTCCCGAAATGCCGCGGCATGTCCAGAGAGCCACAGCAGGTGCGGCTCGCGGCTCCCGGCAGGTCCCGAAATGCCGCGGCATGTCCAGAAAGCCACAGCAGGTGCGGCTCGCGGCTCCCGGCAGGTCCCGAAATGCTGCGGCATGTCCAGAGAGCCGCGGCATGTCCAGAGATGCCACAGCAGGCGCGGCATCTGCCGGTGCCGCGATTTGAGCTTGCTCCTACTGCATTAAGTCAACATGTGGTCCTGGAGACACCTACTGTAGTAGGAACTATAATTGAAGCACTTTCAAAGTACTTAACCACGTGTTTATGTTTAAAGGTGCGTATGTAAGATCAAAATGAAGGCCAGGATTGAATATGGCTGCGGTCCAGGCAAGGCCGCTGGAAGCAAAAATGTATACTTTGTGCAAAGTAAATGATAAATAGACTTGTACTGCTATACTGTAGCTCCTTTCTAGTCTTCTGATCACTCAAAGCCTTAATGGAAAGAAGTGAGTACCTTTCTAGTCTTCTGACTATACTGAAGGCGGTTAACCCTTTTACATCCATTCATATACTGAGGGCTGGGGCTGCCATGTAAGGTGCCACATGGACTAGGAGAGCCAAGGATCCAATCGCCGATCACCTGATTGAAGGACGACCCACTCAACCACTGGGCCACAGTCGACGCCTGGAAGTAGTCTAGTCCAGACTAGTCCAGTCCAGTCTGTTGCTGGAAGTAAGTCGACTGCTACAGTTACTTTTAATTAGCTACTGTGTTTAAAAAAAATCAAGGTGCTGAAGTGTCAAAAGAACAAAACTGTGTTTGTGTCCTTTGTGTCTGAGAGAGCTCAGCTCAGAATAAAATTAATTAGAAAATGCCATATTGATTGTTCAGTCATTCAGTTTCGGCAGCTACTAATTACTTTTTAAAGTTTTGTTGCCAACCCTGAATTCATTGTGTTGGGAGAAACATGAGATTGAGTTTGGGTAATTATTCTGGATCATCTTGAAACCAAAATATATTTTTATTTTGTTTTATGTATATTAATACTGCTAGATTATTACAGTGCTATATCCGTAGGCTGAGAAACAATTCTTTTCTTTTTTTTACCAAAAGGACAAACAGAATTGAATATTGAGCTGTACAGAATTTGTTCCTCTTTTAACCCCTGTGTAGTAGCTTCACATTTAGGCATTAATCAGGATTTTAACACGACATACCAACCCTGTCTCCTAAAAATTACGTTCCCCCCAGAACTAACACGCATTCCCAATTACGTTTGATCAGAAACGTATCTCCTCCCTGATTATGTTTGTGTTTGACGTATTACACATACGTTGATTAAACACGTATACGTTGATTAAACACGTATGTTGATTATACACGTATTTTTGTTTGATTGTTTTTATGTTTGTGTTTGACGTATTACAAATACGTTTATAATCGTGTGTTTGTGTTATTGTTTTCTTGCTTTATTTAAGCATTTATTTAAGCATATTTACATTTTTAAACTCTGCGGAGAAAAAAGAAAAGAGGGGCGGGGTGAGGCCAGTGACGGCCGGCCGCACCGGGAGCCCGAGAGTCGGCCGCACCGGGAGCCGAAGACCGTTTGCCCGCCGTTGTTAGGCCGGTAACGGGCCGGTCTTCAGACCGCTTGGCCGGCGCCGTTAGGCCGGCGGTAACAGCCTCCTTCGCGCCGGCTCCGGTCTTCTCTGAGTCGGGTTGTTTGTGAATGCAGCCCAAAGTCACGGGACCCAACATCCGGTTTTCAAAATACTAACTGATATGAATGTGTTCAGAACATTTCTGACCACATCCACACATCTTAACTGTACTGGTCTTACATAAATGTTGTAATGTGTCAAACACAACGGCCTGTTACAGTTAAGATGTGTGGATGTGGTCAGAAATGTTCTGAACACATTCATATCAGTTAGTATTTTGAAAACCGGATGTTGGGTCCCGTGACTCCTTCCGCCCGTTTGAATATTTTTCACGTCAGATTCTGCACTTGATGTGACCACAGAGCTCCGAGTGTCTGCTGATGATCGCAGTGGTTTATTGCACTAGATGGAGTTTATCACACACTTTGGGCTGCATTCACAAACAACCCGACTCAGAGAAGACCGGAGCCGGCGCGAAGGAGGCTGTTACCGCCGGCCTAACGGCGGCGGCCAAGCGGTCTGAAGACCGAGCCCCGATGCAAGCGGTCTGAAGACCGGCCCGTTACCGGCCTAACAACGGCGGGCAAACGGTCTTCGGCTCCCGGTGCGGCCGACTCTCGGGCTCCCGGTGCGGCCGGCCGTCACTGGCCTCACCCCGCCCCTCTTTTCTTTTTTCTCCGCAGAGTTTAAAAATGTAAATATGCTTAAATAAATGCTTAAATAAAGCAAGAAAACAATAACACAAACACACGATTATAAACGTATTTGTAATACGTCAAACACAAACATAAAAACAATCAAACAAAAATACGTGTATAATCAACATACGTGTTTAATCAACGTAAACGTGTATAATCAACGTATGTGTAATACGTCAAACACAAACATAATCAGGGAGGAGATACGTTTCTGATCAAACGTAATTGGGAATGCGTGTTAGTTCTGGGGGAACGTAATTTTTAGGAGACAGGGTTGGACATACAGTACTCTCTCTGTTTTGTTGTTCTGTGTACGGTTTGTTTTCCTGCATTTGGATGATTTCAGTCCGACCTATTTCCCTGCAGAGTGCCTCTACATGTGTAGCTTGGTGAAGCACCAGGAGGGTAAATGCTCCCCAACCACATGCAAACGTATCTGATGCTCCTCTACTAAATGCAGACAGCTGATGTTGGAAGCAAGTGCATTAACCATATTTTAGCAAATTTTGCGATGAATGTGACTGTTTCGAACAAATGAATAGCAGAAACATGGAAGAGCTTTAACCCTTCAGGGTCTTAGCCTTTTTCTAGATTTTACATAATTTCTTAAAGTCTCCTTTTAAGGCACTTGCATATAAGATACATACCCATGTGTTACATCTAAAATTGCAGAACAATCTCAGCTATCTATATAATGAGGCACAATTGCCATAAGGCAAAAGTATAAAGTGATAATATGAATCTAAAGCTGAAAAATTAAAGTTAGATTTTTAAAAATTCTTCATATATCTTGTGAAAACATACCTTTACTCATGCTGACAAAACGTTTTGGTGCTAGAAGTTGGTTTACCAAAGGTATTAGGTTCACAAAAGCAGTGAAATATGTGAATTCATGCTAGAAACATGAAAATAAATGTCTGAAACCCCAAAAAATATTATCGTTTTTTGAGCAGAAATGTGGCCTGTCACACCTTTCACCAAAATGATAGAAATGGGACTGAGAAATGACTTCATACTGCAGATAAAGCTTTATGGGGTGTGTGCAAATGAAAAATTACCATCACAACATGTTTGGTTTTCAAATAAAATATGTATTATTCATGAATAAAACAATATTTACACATATACATGTTCAGAAATAGAAAACAGACCGGGGCTGGTGGGGATGGCTGTGCTAGAGGGGCTGGTGGTGGTGCATCCTCTCTGTAAAATAAATGACTACTAGTTAGTAGTTTGAACAGTTCAACAGGTGTACGTGTGTAGCTGAGCTGTGTACATACCTGGTAAACAGGGCTCAGGCCTTCAGTCTTCCACGTCGATAGCATAGGTGCAGGTGGCTGTAGCGAAGCTGCATGTTGTCCACTGGACCCTGACAGCTGTGAGTCCTCTCTGTAAAATAAATGACTACCAGTCAGTACTAAGTTCAATGAAAGAAAGTTACGATTACACAACAAAACAGTGACAGAGCTCCGGGCACGAGCTAAACGGTACGTTAGCATGTTAGTGCGTTAGCACGTTGCTAATGTATAAACACATACCGATAGTTAGCATTACGTCTTACAAACACGTAACGAAGATCAGCACTAGTTGGTACTAAGTGATATTGACGATGCAGTCGGGTAATAAGCTGATACTACCTCCAGTGGTGTCCCCGCTGTAGCAAGCTATCTCCCGTTAGCTCGCGGAGCTAGCGCTAGCTCCCTGCTAGCTCCCCAACAGCCAGCCCCGTCTCAGAATCAGACTCGGGCACCGGGGAAAACCACCGAAGGGATCGGGACCAGCTAAATGTGCTCACTGTGCTAGCGTAAATATGCCAAAACAAAGTTGAGTTAGTAAATACACGTACCCATCCTCCAGTGGATCCCTTCTCTCGGCATAATCCTCTCCAGGAGTCGAAGCCTTCAGGGCCTGTCTGACGCTCCTCCGTCCTCATCGCTGCTGGCCAAAATTGCTGCAACGTCCTCCTCTGTTGTGAACTGTGTTCTCTCCATTATCTCTAGCTTCTGTCTGACTGTAAACTACAGCATGTATATATAAACCTCAGGTGTGTAGGTTATCCTAGGTCCTTTGCAGCGTAGCTGGGTGGGGAGGGCCTTAGGGATTTCCTGAGTGTTCCTGAGTCACAACTTTTTTTGACGGACACCTGAATTGACTAATCACGGTGAAAGGAGTGTCAGCTTACGTTACAGCCACACAGAAGGACACAGAGGAGGGGGCCGGAAACTGCAGAGTTTGGCGGTTCTAACAGTAGCGGATTATTTTTTCTGCGCCGTATTTTCGCGGAGATATGATTTTCTTTTTTAATTAAACTATGTATAACACGCTAGCGTGACGGTAGACCCCAGAGGGTTAAGGCGTTTATATTGACATTTTGATATTCATTTCTTGCTTTGAGTTTGGAGCTACTGTTTAATTTCACGTTTTCTTTCTTGATGGAACATTCCTTCACCAAATGATATTTACCTGTATTGTTACCCCTCTTATCTTCATACCATTTCAGCATTACCTTGTGGTCATATTCAAACAGCCAGGAGTAAGACAGTAGATATATTTCCGGGACATTGTTAGATCAAAACAAGTCATAGTGAATGTTGTTTCCATGAAAAATATCAAAGTAGATTTCCTTGACGTTATAATGTCCCACATGATTTGACATGTGGTCCTTATTGTCTGACATGCTTTTGAACTTACTTAATGGGCTTTCTGTTATTTTTTATTTTGAAGCAGTGTCATAAAATGTCTATCAAACACATGCATTTCAGCAAATGCACTCTCTTTCTCTCTACCATCAAAAGATAAAAAATATCACCCACTACTTTTCTCATCCTAAAGCACTAAATAGAAGAAAATAAATGCATTCATCCATGCATAGAGGAACTGAATCCATTCTAATAATCATCCTGCTTGTGCTGACACCCGGTGGTTGCTCCTCATTTACTGTAATAATATTGATTTGCATACTAACTGCAAAAATTGAAACTGAAACTAAAAACACATTTAGTATACAACACATTTGTATACAATTAATAATGTAGTGTGGAATTGACACATTGCATCGGTGGGAAGATGCTCCTTTTATCCTTTACATGTAGAAACAAAAGGGCGCTCCCACATCAAACATCTGACCAAGCAAACGCGGTTTATGTCCTTTGTGTCGAGACCCTGAGGGTTGTTGCCCCCTGATCCAGCAGCAGAAGATGATCAGGATGAGGTTATTGGTTAAGGCTGGAGCCCCTTGTTGCCGCACTGAGCTGATCTGCTTGCAGTGTTTCTGACTGAAGGAGTGCCATGTCATCTGTTGGGGACCCAGAAGCTCCTTGTGTAGCTCACTGCAGAGAAAAGGGGACTAAAGGGACACTAAAAGAGGGGTGATGTTTAGCTCCAGTTACATTTCCTCTTTTAAAGGACAGATTACAGGCTGGGTTCAGAGAGTGCTATTTTTATTTACTATATCAGGGTTGCGAGAGATTGCTAGAACCGTGGGTCTCCTGTCCGGTCCGCTCCTTCTTCATCGTCATCCAATCAAAGCACAGACTAGGAGAAAGGGACACGGGAAAATCTTTACATTAGAGATGTGAGCAAAGCTAACTGGAGCACATTATGTGCGTTACATTCAACGTAGAAGAGATCTGCTTTGCTTTGGTTAGAGAGAGAGAGAGAGAGAGCTCTGAGGTGAACAAAGTGACTACTAATGAATGACGTGAATTCGCTGGATGAGAAGTATGATTAAGAGCATGAAGACAAAGGGAGGGAAAGAGGCCACTTAGAGAGCAAAGTTAGAGAGCACATTTTCAAAATGCGGCGGCTGTTTCCTCCTCTTTGGAACTTCAAGGTGGAAAGCAAACCAAAAGAGGACAAAAAAATCATTTGTGCCGCTGGAAAAAAGAAAAAGAAAAAAGAAATGTACTTCAGGCACCTTGAAGACTGGAAGTAATGCGAGTTGTTGTCACAGAGAATGCATTCTGCAGAATAATAAGTGCAAGAAAAGATGTGAGGAAGAGATCTGGGCACAACTTGGTGAGGCAAGACCTCGGGCTTTGATCTTTGGTAAGACACTACTTGTTATAGTTGAACATCAAAGCTACAAAGTGAGATGATCTTTCAATCTGCGCCGCATTTCCGCAAAACAGCCGACTGAGTAACTCATACACATTTCAAATTGGAAAATGGGACAACCTTTGTAGTTTTTTTGGTGAAAACAGACACTTTCACTACCAGAGCGTTTCATTAGTGTAGCAGACGGAGCACTGTTAATACTCGAAAAATCCACTTTGAGAGTGACAGGTTGTGGTAGATTTGTTTTACTGCTTCATATAAATTAGTTTGATATGTTTTAACTCCAAAATATTGGAAAAAGTTGTTATGCTTGGTTGAAGTGTGAGTGATAATACAGACAAAATGTGGTAAAATCCAATGGAATTGCAGACAAAGCTTGTGGAGTGATGATAAGATTGTGAACCTCCTGAAATCATTACATGAAGTGTTTTAATACATCATCTCGTTGCGTAATTTTCTTGTGCAAATGGTTAATTATTATGCAAGATGGCGCCGCGGAAGGCAGCCTCGGTACTGCGCTCGCTCGTACTTTTTCTGTTTTTGTTCGTTTGTCTCGTCTCCAGCTCTCCCTCTCTGATCACATTCAGCAGGGAGGAACTTTTAAACTTCCGTGAAAGCACTGGACAATTTTTTTCACCGGTTTTCATTGAACCGGAATACTTTACTGAGATTTTGGTTGGAGGAGCAGCGGCTCTTCTCGGAATTCGCCGGAGACGCAGACGGGGGAAGCGCGCAGGAGCACTTGTTAAAGTGCGCCAGCGAGGATTTCAAACTGCGCTCCCGTCAATTCATCTGGCGAACGTCCGCTCTCTGGCGAACAAGATCGATGAACTGCTGCTCCTGAACAAATCAAATAGGGACTTTAGCAGATCTGCCGCCCTCTGCTTCACCGAAACCTTGCTCGGTGCGCACATCCCGGACAGCGCACTACATCTGCCGGGCTTCCAACTCCACCGAGCGGACCGCGTAACGGCTCTGTCGGGGAAAACGAGGGGAGGCGGGATCTGTTTTTATATTAACGAAGGTTGGTGCACAGATGTCGCGGTGTTAAAGGAATCATGCAGCCCGCACCTAGAAACAATTTTAATAGACTGCAAACCATTTTATTCAGCGCGGGAGTTTTCCTCATTCATCCTAGTCGGTGTGTACATCCCACCTCAGGCCTGTGTGAGTGAGGCACTCCAACACCTGGCAGAGCAGATCACCACCATGGAGCACAAACACCCAGACTCCCTGCTCATTGTTCTTGGGGACTTTAATAGAGCAAACCTCAGCAAAGAACTGCCAAAATACAGACAGCATATTAAGTGTAGCACCAGGGACAAAAACACACTGGACCACTGCTACACTGTACTGAAGGATGCATACCGCTCAGTCCCTCGTGCAGCTTTGGGACTCTCTGATCACTGTCTGGTTCATCTTCTCCCGTCCTACAGGCAGAAACTAAAATCTGCAAAGCCTGTGGTGAAGACTGTGAAGAGATGGACCAACGTGGCCAAGCTGGAGCTACAGTCCTGCTTTGCCTCCACTGATTGGAGTGTTTTTGAGGCTGCTGCTACAGACCTGGATGAGCTCACTGACACTGTGACGTCATATATCAGCTTTTGTGAGGACATGTGTGTGCCGACAAAAACCTTCTGCACATACAACAACAATAAACCCTGGTTCACTGCAAAACTCAGGCAGCTTCGTCGGGCTAAAGAGGAGGCCTACAGAGGGGGGGGGACAGGATTCTGTACAACCAGGCCAGGAACACTCTAACGAGGGAGATCAAGGTAGCTAAGAAGAGCTACACTGATAAGCTGGAAAAAAAGTTTTCAGCCAACGACCCCTCGTCAGTTTGGAGAGGCCTGGAGGTACTCACCAACTACAAGAGACCATCTCCCCCCACTGAGGACAATCACCGACTGGCTGACGACCTGAATGTCTTCTATTGCAGGTTTGACAAGCCCACTTCCACCCCGCCCAACTGCTCCATCATCGAACAATCACCTCCACTCTCTGCCTCACCTCTCCCATCCAACCACCTACCGGCACTGAGGATCTGCGAAGGGGATGTGAGTCGGCTCTTTCAGAGACAGAAGATCAGGAAGGCTCCGGGCCCACACGGTGTGGCCCCCATCTTCACGGAGATCTTCAACCGATCACTGGAGCTATGTGAAGTCCCTTCCTGCTTCAAGCGCTCCTTGATCATCCCGGTCCCCAAGAAATCCTCCATCACAGGCTTAAATGACTACAGACCCGTTGCCCTGACGTCTGTGGTCATGAAGTCCTTTGAGAGGCTGGTGTTGACCCATCTGAAGGACATCACAGGGCCCCTGCTGGACCCCCTGCAGTTTGCCTACCGTGCAAACAGGTCGGTGGATGATGCAGTAAATATGGGACTGTACCATATTCTGCAACACCTCGACTCCCCAGGGAGATATGCAAGGGTTCTGTTTGTGGACTTCAGCTCTGCATTCAACACGATCATCCCGGAGGTTCTTCAACCCAAACTCTCCCAGCTCACCGTGCCAGCCCCCACCTGCCGGTGGATCACAAACTTCCTGACAGACAGGACGCAGCAGGTGAGGCTGGGAAAAATCATATCCAGCACCCGGACTATAAGCACTGGCGCCCCCCAGGGATGTGTGCTCTCTCCACTGCTCTTCTCCCTCTACACCAACGACTGCACCTCAGGGGACCCATCTGTTAAACTCCTGAAGTTCGCAGACGACACAACGGTCATCGGCCTCATCAGCGACGGCGACGAGTCTGCGTACAGACGGGAGGTTGAACAGCTGGTCCTCTGGTGTGGTCAGAACCACCTGGAGCTTAACAAGGCCAAAACTGTAGAGATGACAGTAGACTTCAGGAGGAGCCCCCCAACACTACCCCCCCTAACAATACACAACAGCACTGTTTCTGCGGTGGAGACCTTCAAGTTTCTGGGATCCACAATCTCCCGGGACCTGAAGTGGACTGCCAACATCAACACCATCCGGAAAAAGGCCCAGCAGAGGCTGTACTTCCTGCGCCAGCTCAGGAAGTTCAACCTGCCTCAGGAGCTGCTGATCCTGTTTTACTCCGCCATCATCCAGTCTGTCCTCTGCTCTTCCATCACTGTGTGGTTTGGATCGGCCACCAAACAGGACAGAGTCAGACTCCAACGGATCGTCAGGTCTGCAGAGAGAACCATTGGTTCCAGCCTGCCCTCCATCCTGGACTTGCACACCGCCAGAGTCAGGAAGCGGGCTGTAAAGATCACCACAGACCCCTCACACCCTGGACACAAGCTGTTCCAACTTCTCCCCTCTGGAAGGCGCTACAGAGCACTGTACCCCAAAACCACCAGACACAGGAACAGCTTCTTCCCACTGGCCGTCACTCTGATGAACAGTTAAACAGACTCTTCATCTGCACTATCTGCACTTTTTTGTTGTTTTACTAATGTCTTTAATGTCCTTTTTATATTTTTTATATTTATCTTGTATATTGTGTGTGAAAAAAAAAAAGTACGAAGAGCAAGTGAAACCGGAGTCAAATTCCATGTATGTGCAAATTTACATGGCCATTAAAGCTGATTCTGATTCTGATTCTGGTGCCATATTTGTGTAACGGCAGTGGATGGATGGCATTAATCCACATTTTCTTTTGCCGACTTTCTGTAGGTTTTGTTGAAATGTGTGCTTCATTTGGATGGAAACCAGACCTACGATTAAAAACGTGATGTGGTCATAGGGTTGGAATGGATGGTGAGGACGAAAAAGCATGTGACTGACTGCTGTTTTTTTTAACAGTCAACATCGGTTTCTTTTAACTGAGACCATTATCTATCCGAAACCAACACCAAGGTTTTTGTGTCTCTAAACCAAACCAAACCTTGGAAGACGCAGGCCTAAATATAATATTAATTAAAATAAACTGTCAAAAGCGTTTTGGAAGGAACTGACAAATGATTTTTGCCGCTAAAATATCAGTCTGACATTTTTTTCTTGATGTTGCTTTTGCAAAGACCATGTGACCAATGTGATTGTTGCTCACAACAGTTAGATCACTATAGGGAGTACCTTTGTTGAGTGAGGTTTGCAACAAACCTGGTAATGTTTTCTCTTTTAGTTTGTATGCAAAGAAATGCAGGAAAGAAATGCATACAGTGACTTAAGAGAAAATCAATAATAAATTCAGGCAGTAAACTGGGAATTCACAGGATTAGTAATCTGTGAATGATTGGCAGGTGCTGGTATTCAGACCATGAATAATATGTGCAAACCATTCTTCTGCGAGACCGTTCTTCTCCAATAAAATGACTGCGATAACTTTTGAGTTCTCAAAACAGTCTTCAAATTAGATCCCTGGGACCACCTGCAGCTCCCGGGAGTCAGGCTACTGCGGAGATGCTAATTAGGGCTTGTCTGTCTCCCTCTGTCTTCCATCGGCTTGCATCGTCTTGTGGGGGATGATCAAGGTCTCAATTACAGCAAACTTGTGGCGTGTGGGAGCAGGAGGGGTGATAATGATGCTTGTTTTTGCGGGAGACGGAGTTATCTCCTTCAGAGTTCAAACAAAGAAAGGAGATGAGAAACGAAAGTGCACTGCGACAGAGGAATCGTAAAGGTTCATGTGAAGCAACAACAACAAGCTATGGCAGCATTACAAAAACGGCGTAGGGTTAAAAAAACGCTGTTCAGAACAATTAGGGCCGTTTTTTTTAGGAGATTATCAGAGTCCTCCAACATAATGTATTTTACTGAGACGTTCAACCTTGTTAGAGTTGTATATTGTACGGCTTCATGAAGCCGATGATGTCAGTCAAAATGTTGTGCTTTTCAGCTCTGAGAAAGTGAAATGGAAGTCTCTCTCTCTCTCTCTCTCTCTCTCGCTCTCTCTCTCTCTCTCTCTCTCTCTCTCTCTCTCCTCACGCTAGTATGACACACCATGTCTCACATTATTACATAAAGCACAAGAAAGGGCTGGAATAGAGAGGAGTCAGGGTTACAAATGTCAACGCTGTTTCATCTTCAGGGTTTATTTAACCAGTGCTCTATGGATGGCAGTGCAGACCTGTCAGTTAGTCTGTCCACCGCTATCATCCAGAACATCTGCTGGATGGATTGCCATGCAAGTTTGTACAGACTTTGATTTCCCCCAGAGGATGAATCCATCAGCTTTTCTTTACAGCCTTAGCTATATTAGTCAAGAACATTACACCCGCTAGTTAGCATCGCAATTGTTAGCATGAAGCTCAAAGCATTATAGTCTCCAAAAGCTGCTAGCGTATAGAGGGAGTCATGTTTTGTACAAGTTGATTGGATCCTGTTTGGGATTTTTTTTGGCCATCACCATCATGGTCTTTTGCAACAAAAAAGTGACACGAGACGATGAAGCTAAGTACAACCAAACGCTCAATAAGAAATTTTTAGGCGACCAAATACTTTACAATTAACTGTCATGAACTGAAAAAAACACGATGACAAAATGAAAGTTTTAAGACAAAAACAGTCAATTCCAAGACCGGAAAACGCCGTGGTCGCAACTTGTCAATCGCAAAGTAGGCCCGCCTTAAAGCATACCCTGCTTTAAGGTCTATTTTTGTCCAAATGGGAACATAGTTTACTCCAGTAACATCATGCTGTATTGAAGAATACTTAAAACTAGAGAGTGAGATTATATACTCAAGTTTACAATGTTTACTGAGGAAATAAATCAAGAGAGAAGTAAAGTAATTTTCTCATAAACTTCTATACAACCAGAGGAGTCGCCCCCTGATGGTCAATAGAGAGAATGCAGCTTAAGGCCCGTCCACTTTGGCTTCACTTTTCAGATGTTGAGGTTGCCGCCTGATTACACACTGACCAAACCCCACAACCCCAATGTATACTGAGAGAGACGCCGTATAAACACATTTGTATAGACTTCAAAGTCTGCTCTCTCTTCATATAATACACTTAGGTATGAAATTAAAGACTGTGTTGTGAATGTATCTGTGCGCTTCATATTATGGTCTCCATCGTATCAAACACAAAATACAAAAGATTGCTTTCCATGCAGCAGACAGAGTCTCTGCTCCATTACTGCTACTGAGAAAGTGAATTCTCTGAAACTGCTGCTCGGCTCCGTCTCTGGAGATCACAGTTGACGGCCGACACTGAGGTCTATTAAAGTCTCTAATGCATCTACTGTATAACCCCTGATGGAGGACATGAATAAAGGAAGAAAGGTAGATGAGTATAAGGACACAGAGGACAACACATTTGATTGGATGCACAAAATGCATTGAATTAAGCAATTGTACAGGTGATGTGTGTGTGTAATAATTCCAGGTTTTACTGAGATTACATTTGGATTACTGCTCCCTTGAATCCTTGCATTGAAATCACTGCAGTATTTTTGATGCTTAGCATTCTTCCAGTGGTTGTCACACACTGAAGCTTGGTCAGGACCCCTGGAGTATTGCTTAGGTTTAAGCAACAAAACCACTCAGTTAGGTTTAGGAAAAACATCATGGTTGGGCTTCAAATAGCTACATAAGCAACATTGTAGTTAAGTAATCTCATGCAGACGCTAAATTTCCCTCCACATATCCCTGCTTGTTTGCCAGTAATCATCAACTGTAGCTTCCACACTACACGCTTAAAGCTGATTATCAAGGCTGGGGAAAAGACGATGGTCATGATTAAAAAGAAGGAAAAAAAAGATACCAACAATGACTGAAGAGACAGGGCGTGAAGCACAGACTCCAAACATATTTGCAGAAGAAGAAGATTCACCTCCTTCAACTGTTTTCAATGAGTCTTTAAGAGCTGCTTCTAAAATCCAGATGCCTTTCATTAACCCACTGAGCACACCCCCTCTTGTTGAAGAAGAGTCATTTCCGAACACTGAGTACTCTTGTGGTTTCCTCCAAGGCTGTTTATAAAAGCCTGTTTGTATCCGTTAGGCCTCCTTGTGTCACCTTCCTTTGAGGCAGACACACAGACAGAAGAGGTAGATGAAGCCAGAGCAGAATAAATAAAATAAAGTTAGAGAACATAATAAAAAAAACATAAAGAAAGAAAAAAAAGAGAGCAAGCAGACCAACAGCTCCAGGCAAAACTCAGCAGAACAGACAAGAACTACAGTAGCTGTTTGAACCTGTGACCCAGAATAATCCCTTTAGCTGTGTAAAGATGAAGGAACAAAAATATATCCCCTTTTCGCCAGCTCGTCTTCAGGGCCCAGGACACTGTGCAACACTCATCAATTGTCATGCCGTTTTAAAGCGACAGCGCCCGTTAAAAAGCATCCATTTCACGGCGCTGCCGCTTTATTTGGGTTGTGTGTGATTGGGTGATCAAGGAAGTGGCTTTTTGGCTGGAAAGTTGGAGATTTTAGTCTGGGAACTGTAGGATTTTGAGAACAATTGTTTGAATCTGAGTTTATTTTAATTCCAGGGAATTTGCACTGTGAATGCATTTGTGAATCCAGGATGAATTATGCTTTGGGTTAGCAACACAAAAGTCCAGTGTTTCTTTTCCAATTAATTGCCTCAATAAATTCTTTTCCAATTAACAACAAAAAGACAATTTTTTTGTAAAGACGTATGGACTCAGACAAGACGACTATTTAATTCCCAGCTCTTAAATGGACTAACGAATAGACTGATTGCAAATTCAGTTATCGGCTGCATTCTTTTTTATTTACACCACAAGTTATTGCTTCATCTTTGACTATTTGCTAACACACAACTTTACAGCAGAAATAAACATGTTTACAGGCAGTTTTTCTCTATCATCGCAGCAGCAGAGGTGGAGGCACACCGGCTTTGCAACCAAAAGATCACCAGTCGGATTCCCCAGACTAAAGCCCTTTCCAGATGGCAGTATTCATCAAACGGAGGCCTGTAATTTGATTTCACATGATGCACATCAGTAATTTCAGTCAGTCATCAAAGCTGGTAAATAATTAAATAAAGCAAAAAGTTAAATTAGGGGAATAATTTCTCACAAGTTTTCCCTCTTTGTATTCACCTACTGTGAGTTCCCATTTTTCCCGTTCTACGAGGGGTCCCTAAAAAGGCACCTTAAGGCCTGGTGACACCACAAACTGGCCCATGGAAATTAATCAGGGCATCTTTGCAATACATTTGGCACAAGCCTGGTGAAGTGAAAGAGTGCAAAATTACCAATATATTTGCTGATTTGAATAATACTGCACATGAGAGGAAGCTCAGCACCTATTTGTCACATCATTGTCTCAATGGCCTACGCTATCTTTTGACAGGAAGGAGTAATACACTGTGAATCAATGGGGCACTCAAAGGTGTGTTCCACTGATAAAATGATAATTACCGTGATAATGGTCATTCAGTATCGTCAGAGTATGTTGGAGGAGGTTTAATAAAACCTGATGGTTGTACAAAGCTTATAAGCTACAGCTTTCACCATTTTGGAGTCTGAAGCTTTAAGTCAGCTCTGTCACGATGGCCGACACAAGATGATTATTGATCTTTGTTTGTGGTTTGATGCTATTTTGTGTGAGACTACTTATCCGGCGCTTCCGTCTGCCCTCCTCCTGGCAAAGTCTGCCAACGGCGGGAGTGATCGATTCGGCAAAAACTAACAGCAAGAACCAGCTGTGCATAGAGAGAGCGCTGCAATCAGACTCTACTGAACGTAAGGGTCAAAGTTCACCATACTTGGACTGGACGCAACCAAAATAATGATTGTGTTCATTGACATTGTCCCGGCTAAGCAACGACAGTAATCGCTGCAATTCTATTAGCAAAACGTAATTTCTCTTTGAAATCTCCATCCATCCATCCATCCATTATCAGCCGCTTATCCGGGGTTGGGTCGCGGTGGCAGCAGGTTCAGCAAACTGACCCAGGCTTCCTTCTCACCCGCAACACTTTCCAGCTCATCCTGGGGGATCCCGAGGCGTTCCAAGGCCAGCTGGGAGATATAATCCCTCCAGCGTGTCCTTGGTCTTCCCCGGGGTCTCCTACCAGTTGGACGTGCCTGGAAAACCTCTAATGGGAGGCGTCCAGGAGGCATCCTGATTAGATGCCCGAACCACCTCAGCTGACTCCTTTTGACACGAAGGAGCAGCGACTCAACTCCAAGCTGCCCCCTGATGTCCGAGCTTCTTACCCTATCTCTAGGGCTGAGCCCGGCCACCCTACGGAGGAAGCTCATTTCGGCCGCTTGTATCCGAGACCTCGTTCTTTCGGTCACGACCCAGAGTTCGTGACCATAGATGAGGGTTGGAACGTAGACCGACTAGTCTTTGAAATCTCTTTGTTTGAAATGTTATTGTGTCCAGGCCTTATTACCACCACCGCCCATATTTACTTTGGCCTCTTATCATCAAGTTAAATTCTATCTACTTGATGAAAGTGAGCCATTACAAATATTTGACTTGCATCAGTGTGGCGGCAAACAAAAGGGGACAAAAGGGAAATAATGCATGATTTCACCCAACACCGGGAAGTTTTTCCATTCTATTGACATGAACAGAGTATTAGTTAAAATTATCAATCCAACTACTTCCTCTTCAGTCACTGCAGTGTCTGCAAACCTCCTAAACTTTTGGTCCATTTAATTTGCTGCAGATGTCATTCTTCCTGCATCACCATTGATCACAAATAGCACAAACAGCTTTGTACATTGACGAATGCATCACCAGTGTTTGAAACTGTTTATATGGCACTTGTGATAGAGATGCCAGGTGCACATTTCAGTAATTCCTGTAAACACCAGATGTCGATATGAGGAGTATCAAATTACACAAGGAAAACAGAAGTAACATGAAACTGCAGGTGATTTCAGCTCCAGAGAAGGACTGACATGTATAATCTGGACATGATGAAACACAACCCGGGGTCTTCAGGTAATAATTTCCAATCAGCAGACCCTCCCAGGTGGTTGAATAAATTGAGATCCTTTATTTTCATGAGCTGCTGTCAAGTCCCCCGTTAATAAAGCACCTGTGTGCTGCGTTCACAACATGTGAGCCGCTGAATCTGAGCTGCTGGAAGAAGTAAAAAAACATCCCTCCCCTGAAATTAGACAGTATTCACAGAAGAATGAAACAGAATTTGCTCTCTGATTGGCAGAGCTGAATATAAACTCTTTACTGGCATACCAAAAATTCAAAATGTGTGCCGGGAACAAACGGCTCCGAAGACCTCTGATGACTGACGAAACTTATTTCTGGATGCAGCACAGGGATGAACCACTGGCTGCATATTCATGTCTGGTATCTTAGTGTACCCAGTACACACAGTCTCTGATGACAGTCCTTCTCTAAAGACAATTGGAAACCCTGTTATTTACTCCACATTTTCCAACCTGTACTATCATGGCATCGAAAACACAGGTGTTGTCAACCACACACTCGCATGAATACTTGCTATGCCCACAAAATGTCTCACTTCACTCACATCCCCAATCATCACTGAGCTGGCCAAGTTACCTCAAATCAAGCGAGCAACCAGAACCATAAAATGATGAATGAGTTTGAACAGAAGCTTTCTTTTTTCTTTTCTTTTTTAAACACCCACCCATGAGTAGTTTGATTGGTTGGGAGAAAACATGTATTTATGAACAATTATTTCAATTAGGTGTAATGTTTTTAATTTTTTTATTTGTGTTCACTTCAAAATAAATCATGCTGTATTTAATGTTAATGTGACCTAAAAATAAGCAAATAAGGATTTAATCAAAAAGCGATTCAAATTTCAATTATCTCAGGAAGATTCAATGTGCCACAGAATCCCCTGTTGTACCTACAAAATCAGCATAATAATAAATTATGCAAAATTGGATAGTTTGAGGGATGACATGGAGCAAAAGCCCAGGGCTGGGATCAAAACCTAGACTCCCTTGATGCATTGTGTGTGTGCTCTAACAGGTGAGCAACTAGACAGGCCTCCATTCATAGCTCTTCAGGTGTATATTGTACAGATTGTGGAAGTAAACACAATCAGCAGTAAACACCAAGGCAATGAAAAAGGACTTTTATTTCTTTCACAACACGATAGAAGCTGAAAACATGTCATAGCAGCATCAAAATGACAATACAATACATCACAATTTTTTTTTGTTATGACTAAGCGTTGACAACAGCCATGGCTGGAGGGATTATGTTTTAGAGTTGTCCATCATATGTCCCATTTTCATGAACGCGACATCGCAGTAACACCTGGAGGAAATTTGGCGCAAACGTTTACCTGGACTGAAGGACGAACCGATTAGAACTTGGTGCTCAAAGGTCAAGGTTACATATCTCATTTAAGCACCCTTCCACGTTCCCCCGAGCCTCTCGGTCATCGTCCAAAATAAGTTTTTTCCTCCGGTTTCTGCCTTTCCCCCTCCTCTCCCTTCCTACCCCCCCTACCCCAATAGCATTACCCATCCCACCTTAAATACCAGCTGGCAGTTCCAGTGTCGTTCCGACTTGTTTTTCTCCAACTACCAGCTTCACTTTAGCCAAAGCAATACCTCCAGCGCGCCAAGTCGCATCCGCCCGTGTCACATGCTCAGGCAGTGACAGAACTGTAACTACATCGATCTTGCTCAATAATTGAATCCATCCACATGCAATCCCCACATCTCCAGGCAATTGCTAACTGCTCTCGACCGCTTTTCCCTCAAACAGTCAAATTCGCCTATTCGTTCTCCCTGTACCGTGACATCATCTGCTCAGCTTTCCCAGATCGCAGGGCCCGAGTTGGACGACTACTTGTTCTTGTTGCTAATCCTTGATCTGGCCTTGCGGTTCGGCAGCAACTTTAAGTTCTATTTGCATCTGAAGCTGCTGGTCGCCTGCAGCAATTCAATCAGGGAAGACTGAGGAAGACATAGTGTTAGACAAAATCTTTATATCGTTGGGTTTTTCGCAGCTCGCTCTTCCCTGAATTGCGAGCTTTGGGGCGCACCATCTACAGACGTGGATGTAAACTGCAACTTGATTCGTTGGCATACAACACAGTAATTCTAGTTTGGACTTTTTTTTTAACCAACCCACAAGAACAGTAAAAGCTGAAAAGTGTTTGTGGTGGTTGAGGTAAGGCTTTGACAGAAGCCCAAACAAAGGTGAGAACCAAATCACTCAGAGAGGAGGGTCAATCTTGGTTCAGAAGCAGGGAACTGAAAAGAAAAGAGATTCAAAGATGACATGTTGTTTTGGAAAACTAATGTAGAAGTTAACAAAAAAATAAGTGGCTGTAAAGATAAATGACCTTCAATTTAAAATCAATTTTGGCAGCAACGTTAACAGTGTGCTTGGAAGATGACTTGTTAGGGGCCGTTCACACCGGACGCGACTCTCAAAAACGCGTCGCTAGCAAAACCATTGTTTTCCTATGGTACGGCGCGCCTTTCATGCGCGCTTTTTAAATGCCGCGCGACGTGTTTTTCGAGCGTTTTTTCGGCGCGCTTAAAAGTTGAAATATTCTCAACTTTTAAACGCCTTGCGCGGAGTCGCACAGCTCATCAATGTCACACTCGGCCAAGGCAGCCAATCGGATCAAGCAAGAGGCGGGCTTTATTACTTTACCACTTCTTTCCTGTTTCCGTGTGGTATGAACAGCGGGAATTTCAAAAGAAAATGGCAACGCCGACGAAGGATTCATATTAGCGGTCTTCAACTACGAAGAACTTTATAATTCAAGATCGAAAAACTACTGCAATAGCATACGGCGCTCGTCATCGAGACACAATTCTTGGAATAGATGGTGGTATTCGCCGTACTTTTTCCTTCTTTTTTTTTTATATCGTGAACCCAAAATCTCCGCTTTTTTGGGGCTTTTTCCTCCTCCTCATCCCACAACACAGCAAGGGCAAGAGCGCGACGTCTGCTTGAATCCATTTTGAAGTTTTATCGCCCGGGTGCGCACGCAGGCCCGCTCCACAGGCGCAGCGGGCTGTTTTTATTTTTTTTCCCTGGCGTGTTTTTGCCAAGGCGTTTTTGAAGCGGCTGCGCTTTTAAAAGTCGCGTCCGGTGTGAACGGCCCCTTAGTCAGATCACACACAAATGAAAGGATAACTGTCACGACCAGGTCATGCCTCCTGCCTGCACTGTTCCTCCTTCCACTCTCTGGTCCGCGTTTGGGTCCTCCATCACACATCGTAACAATAACACTGAGTAAATGAGGGGAGAAACACAATGAATGTATTCATTACAGGTCACAAGGGTGCACTGATTGTGTTGAGGAGCACTCAACACAATCAACCAATCTCAACACAACGGAAAGCCATTAAAGAATGTGGAGCTCTCTCCACCACCATTATGAAAACATCACACAAGGGAACATCTGTTCTATGAAGTGAAGGTAACTGTATATTAGGTACATTGGCTTATAAACTTTGGAATTTAACTTTAGAAAAAAAGTTTTTAAAACCTTGGAATAGGTCTACTGTTGTGCTCATTGATGTATGTTTAAAATACAAACATTTGACCATTTAGAGCTTTAAACAGTGGGATTTAGAATGGGGATGACATCCTCCTGTAGCAAGCTAGCTCCATGGCTACATTTATAAAAAATGGTGACAGGCCTAGAGCAGTGATTCTCAACTGGTGGGTCGTGACCCAGAAGTGGGTCGCAGGTCCACGCCTGGGCGAAAGAAATTGTAAGAAAAAAGTCCTTTTTGTGGGATATATCACCTTGTGTCCTTAAATGCACTTTGGGGGTTTTAAACGACTATAAAAGGGAACTATTTTTTTTTCTTGTTGGCATACTGTAATATCCTGTACTATCTCAGGTACACCATCTTTTCATTAAATCAATTTGAGAAGTTGAACATTTTCCTCGATTTGGGTCGCGGCTTACCATTCAGGGATGATGGTGGGTCCTGCAGCCAGGCCAGTTGAGAACCACTGGCATAGAACAGTGATTCTTAACCATAGGGCCTTTGAAGTGTTGCATGGTTGTTTGACTGCTTTGTTTCTTATTTTCACTTATTTACTTGCTAAATAATTGTATTTGTTTTCTTCTTTAAGGCCCACTTGGCCAGATGCATGGTTAATTCCTTATATTCCTTCTTGCTTTTGAAGGTTGTCGTTTGTTAAATTGTAAAAACGCCTAAATAAATTATCAAGTAGAATTTTTTTTTTTAAAAACATAGGGCCGAGCGCCACCTAGAGGGCCGCCAAAAACCTTCCGTTTTTCATCTGTGGGCTGCGAGGGCCGCGGGACCGCATAGGTTATCAATTGAAGACACCAGAGATATTACTGAGTATTACTCAGTTACAATACAGCTTCCCACCACTTGGTGGCGGTAATGCGTCAGCCAGTTATTTAACAAGCTCTAATATGCAGAAGAAGAAACTCAGCCAGCAGCTAGCTAGCCTGTAGCGAAAGTTATAGAGTTATAAGTATTTAAAACGAAAACATGTAGACGAAAGTGCTGCTGAACCCCCCCCCCCACCCTCAAACGTCTAAATGTTTGTGCAAGTATAATCCTGACTTCACGAAGTAGGCTTTGTGAACGGAGGTAATGAGGCGGAGCTCTGAGCCCAGTGTGTGGAGTGTGGGCTAACGCTAGCTATCGCTAGCCTCGCTAGCACTGAAGGCTTCACAGCTAAAGCGATATCTAAAGACCAAACATCCAACACTCGTGAGAAAGCCGGTGGGATTTTTCAAGCGAAAGGACCGTGTACTACAGATGCAGAAACGGTCTGTCTGTCACTGACAAGCAACTCCAAATGTGCTGTGAAAGCCAGCTGTCACAGATATGAAGAGAAACTTCTGGTTCTGCAAACATGAAGACTGCTGAAGCATATCATTCACATCATAAGGCTATATTTTAATTTGTACTTTATTTAAATGTTATTTACAGTTTATTTAATTTGGAATTATTATTTTGAATTGTGTGCACACTTGTCTGCACACTAATAGTTGCCCACTAATTGTGAACACACAGATATTCTCCTAAGAAAGTAAAAACCTCACTTTTACTGTCTTAAACATTTAAGGTTTATTAACATGTTGGATTAACCGAGAGCACTGTAGTTGTTCAATAATACAATTAATCCTCAAAAAAACTACTTTCCTAATAATTGTGCAGTGTATTTATTTTATTACCACATATTATTTATAAAATTTTAATTTTTTCTCTTTTTTTGAGTCTCCCTTGTTTTTGTTGAAAAATCGAATAATTAGTTATTTTTGTGTTAATACGCCTGACTTGATCCTTTTAAATTAGTTATTGTATTAGCTTGATTTGTTCCATGACTTGTTGTCTGTGCCGGTTTACATACACATGATCAATAAATGTCTTTGTGATGATCAAATTGTATCATGCTATTTATTTGACAAGGTTTTTGCTTGTTAAACTGTAGGTAGATTTGCTTTAGTTATTGAATACAAATCAAAGAGTGAGATCAATTAGTTAATAAACCAATACAGTGTTAATATTTGAATGGGCCCCGGGGCACTTTGTACTTGAACAGTTGGGCCCCGAGGTCAAAAAGGTTAAGAACCCCTGGCCTAGAGGACATTTCTAAGCTGTACATGATGTAAGTCAACAAATGATGAAGTATTTGATCAATTTGAAATTTAAAAGGTGGACAGGCAGATCTGTCACTCTCTACTGATGGTTTGAGAAAAACAATACAAGTCGCCGACTCGCCCGGCCGAGAGTGTTGGCCCACCGGTCTGGCGTTCTTTTACCCTGGTGGATCGCGTGACGCGGGAAATCGCCCTTTGCAAGCACTTGATCGGTTCCCGCATCCGCCCTGTAGCGATAAACACGCATCATGTTTCTCTACGTGAAGAGTAGACCGGGTCATTTAAATTGCATGTAAATCTGATGCTGTTTGGTAGATTTTGTTTGGCCAGTAGGTGGCGCTATGACAATTTGAACATACACTGTGCATCATGGTTCTCTACATGATGGGTAGACCAGGTAATGTAAATTGCATGTAAATACAATGCTGTTTGGCTGATTTTGTTTGGCCAGTAGGTGGCGCTATGACAATTTGAACATACACTGTGCATCATGTTTCTCTAAGTGGAGTGTTGACCACATCATGTAAATTCCATGTAAATCGGATGCCGTTTGGCAGATTTTGTTTGGACAGTAGGTGGCGCTATGACAATCCGAACATTTCTTCATGTACATGTACTCAGGCCTGGACCGGAATCATGTATGAGGAGTATTGGGAAGATTGCATTATGTATCTGGGAGTTACAACAGGTTTCTCTCACATAGCGAAAAAAATACTCACGAGGGTCTTGGGATCATCCTAGAACAGAAATGAAGGCGATCGCATAAAAATTGTAGGTGGAGTAGGCTTTGGCAGAAAGGCAAATATAGGCGAAAAATGACAAGAATTGCCCAAAAATGACAAATTGCCCAAATTACTGTAGCGCCCCCTAATGTTTAAATCGCACGACTGATTTATTGCAAGTTAGGGGATGCAATGTGCACATATACAAAAAGTTTGGAGTCGTTTGTCGAAATAGTTTTAATGTTATGAGTGTTTAGAAACAAGACACGCCCCTAAGAGGTTAATTGGTCGATATCTCCTCAACGCAATGAGATGTCAAAGAAATTTCAATCCAGTATTGATGATACAGCTCCAATGATGATAACTACCAAGTTTGGTATGAAAAGAACTAATTAATAAACTCTAATGTGTTTTTCACTCAATTCAAAATGGCGGGAAATTTTCGGAGGCGGACTTTATGGGTCTGAGAGGCTTTTTGTAGAGCAGGTGGAGATGGACATGTGTGAATTTTTTCAAGTCAAAAAAACATTCTGGGCGAGGAGCGTCGCCGGTCCAACTTCTAGGGGGCGCTAGAAAGTCATTTTTTTAAACTTTTTTTCCGGCTTTAATACATCGCTATTTTCACCAGGCCTGACAAGCGTTCCAAATTTGGTGAGTTTTTGAATATGGCAAGTTCCCCAAAAAGGCACCCAATGTACAAAAATAAGAATCCTGAAAAAAAATAAGAAGAATCCCAGCAATTTCAATAGGGTCCTACTCGGACTGACTATGTCAGTCGCTCTGACCCTAACTAGATGCCGTCTTGCGATTGGATCACGCCAGCCATGATGCCAAATCGGGCCAGGGGCCTAAAGTGTGGCGATTGTCTCCACTTTCTAACCCCGACTTCGGGCGCCATTGCTCTGCTGGCCACACTCATCTTTACACACAACCTTCTTTTTTTCATTTTTTGTTGACTCAACCTTTATTTGAACTCAACTACACATATGTAAAGTTTAATCACTGCATCTTGCACGAATGGTAACAACCCCAAATCAATTCGTCATAGGTAGTGAAAAAGGACCTCTTCGTGATGGTTGATTACCGAACCAAATGTTGGCCTCCTTGAACAAAATGCACCATTCTGGTAGTGGCTCAGTCTTACAAGCAGCTTTATGCTACAATGATTTGAAAACTCTTGTCAGAGCACTTTGGGGTTAGAGGTTATGTTCCAGGGATTTGTTTACCTCGAGTAGCTGGTAAACTACAAAGCAGCCGGCAGGCCAGATAAGGCAGGTAATAATTTCATCAGCCGGAGCCTGAAGCTGCTGTTTTACATGATGGCTTTCCCCCAGCGGCAAAAAAAAACAAAACGCTCCTTCCTATTACTGGAAAGGAATATTATAGAGAGCACATCAAACACACCAACAGAGTGATGTTGTGTGTCAGAGGGAAACCTGAGTGCTACCTAATTTGGTTTCCTGTGTGTATTCATAGTTGTTTGTATTTGTTTGCAATGGTACTTGCACACTGAATTCATCTATCTCTCATCTCCAGTTGTATTTACCATATTGGTGTACAATGCAGTACATCATCTCTATGTATTACATCATGGTTCATTTACCTTGAATGCTGAACCTTAGCTGACAAGAAGCATCCATGTTTGTTTTGTTTTGTTTTCGAGTTGGAAATATCGGAGGTTTCAGATTCCTTAACATAATAGTATTTATGCCAAATAATGGTATTTACAGTAACTCTGATATGACGGGAAAGATGTCAGAAGCATAATATTTCGAAAAAGCAGGCGAGCGGTCTTACTTGTTGCAGTTATTTTCAACTTTTCAGTACATGGTTATTTGGATGAGCATGCACCCATCATGACTGACAGACGTAATAAATCTGAACAAGCCAAGTGACACATTGGGACAAAATGAAAAGGTGGAGATACCGTGTTACATTTACTTTTACGCACAGCACCTATTATAGTAGTATTCAAATGTGATTATAGCAACTTATGAATTATTTGAGTGCAACTTGTCTAAATGTGGATCCACAGAGAGGAATTGTAGAATCCATTAGGTCACAATAAAAGCGGTCATTAAAAAAAAACTATCGACCTACCTTGTATTAAAAACAATTTTTTTCCGCAGATTATCGCAATTTTCCCCTGCCCTTCTATGTACCTTTTCACATCCCTGAATACCAGTGGAGATGCACTGAGGCAAACATGTCTATTTGGAAACAAAAAGCACAGAATTCAGTTTGTGCCGGTGAATTACAGGAGGAGGCTCTTCAGGCACAAGCAGGCCTTTCAAGATCCCCTTTGGAGTACACTCTCATCAGTGGGAATGCATTCACAGTTTGCAGGCATGAATCAATGCTCACACACAAGCGTGACAAGGCTTTTAGTCTGGAGTGTCTGATGTACAAGGTGTGTGCTGTACAGTCAAATGGACTCAAAACGCGCATTTTAACAGTCCAAGTTTGATTTGACATTTTAGAAATAATGAGGGTTCTTTTCTCAGTATGGTGTGAGCCAGGTCTTATGACCCAACATCACTGGCGACCTCACTAATGCACTAATGTGAGAAAATCCCTGCAGCCAAGTTACATCTTGTGAAAAACTTGTTCAGAACTGTGGCAGCAGAATAATGTCCACTGATACGGCACACTTTATTTTGAAGAGAGTGAAAGTGAACAAACTATCACATATAAAGCAAACAATGTAGACATTGAAGAGAAAAAAACATTACAAGAGAACAAATAAAATAATCTACAATCTACATTGTGGGCATAAACCCTACGGTCCCCAAATTAGGGGACCCTAGGTGTTCTACAGATCATACAACCTTGATATGAATACCAGACCCTATTGTCCTTGATCTCTAATGAATCTGCAACTCCTTGCCTTTAAAAATAAATGTCAAGAGTCTGAGCAAAAAATGACTCCTCGATTGCTCCCCAAGTTTTTTTAATTGTATTGTTCGGTGCCTTCCCATTATGTCACAGAGGAATACTGCACATCTTTAGAAAGATTACGACCTAAATTATCTAAATCTGTGATAATAATCACAATAAACACAAACATTTACATGTTGGGAAGCAAATGTTTTTCGGTTCAGACATTTTAAAATGACCTACTTTGACCTGAATCTTGCTTGCACCATAAGATAAAAAAAAAAAAAAACTCTGACCAGACAAATGCTCTTATGTTACTCCCACAGTCTTGTAGGTTACAGGGAAGTTACTTTGAGTGAAATCTGCCATTGTTGGGGGTACTTAGGCCGTTTTAGTGAAACGCTATAATCGCTTAGTCATGTTGAGGAGCTTACGAAATTATTAAAATGTAACGATAAAAAAAAGTAAACCGTTACGTATCTTCTCACAAGGGTTACAGTACTTTAGCAATTTGAATGAGTTAGATCGGAACTGTGGATGAGGAGATAGCACAGTTTTAGTTTTTAAAAAACACACTTCTCATCTCCGTGAGATCAGAAAAAAGTGGGTCTGGCTTATAATTAATACTTGAATAATTAAGTTAAACATTGTTGGTATCGTATGTATGATTGATTTTGGTATTTGTTTTGTCACGGAAAGTTGAAGCTTCCCCACGTCTGCCTTCACCATCTGCCCTCATTGCTCTACCATGACAGAACATGAAAATGAATGTAAGCCACTTGCTTGGAGGCTTCTATCCAAAGTGCCTTACAGTACCAGCAGTGCACCCATTTTTAGCTTTAGTGGTCACAGTGACAACCCCTCCGGCAGTCTGAATGGGCATGGGATCCAGGCCGTGTCTGAGGAGGTAATTTTCTGGCTCCTTTGGTGGCGAGGATTGGTCTAGAAGCAGAATTTGATGTTTCCTCACTTGCTGATTCTTCCCACATTGCATATTGAAGGGCCTCGCCGTATACTCATTTTAACTGTAGATAATTTGTCATACATGAGCGACTTTAAATATTTTATCTTTGAATGTCACGCACTGGGATAATATAAAATGTTCTACAGGGAATTGAATTTTTCAAACAGCTTGTATGCTTCACTGAGTCCATTTTCCTCCCTTCTTTCCATTCCTGTGTTTTTTTCAACGACATCGAGAGAAAAAAGCCACTGAAGCACTCCGAGGAATCCCACATTTTCCCATTTCAGTGTGAGACAATCCGTGAGGTTAATAAGCGTTACAGGTGCTGCCGGGGAAGAGAGGGGAATCAATAACTCGATAGATGGTGGTCAAGACAAAACAAGGTGTCCTGCGGCTGTGGTGCAGCTGAGGTAATTGAATCTGATGTATTTTATTACAAGTCCTAGGTTGCTGCTCTGAGGGGCTGCAGGTCCTTTCGCCCCAACCCCTTCAAGCCAAATTATATCTATCCGTGTGTGCCGATAAGCTGGTCTTACCTGCACTTTAAATCAGCCAAGTCTCCCAAACCTTAGCTTAGAGTCAAATGTACTCTCCTACTGTTCATTTTACATTTTGAAAAATAAATTGAGTTGTGCATCTTCTCCAGATGTTTTTGCTTTCCAATATTTGAAGGAGGTGTTTTACTCAAGTGGCACAAATACAGAGAACAGAAGTTAGGCTTGCAGAAGGAGGCACACTGTTGTTAGCGCGTAATAATTATTGGTCGTCCCATTACCACAAGGTAACCGGTTCGATCCCCAGTCCCCTCATAGTTCGCATGTCGAAGTGTCCCTGAGCAAGACACCCCCGGGCGCCTCAGGGCAGCCCACTGCTCCTTAACCAAGGATGGGTCAAATGCAGAGAAGAATTTCCCCAAGGGGATTAATAAAGGATAATTTCTTTCTTTCTTCTTGTGGTGAAGCCTGACCGGAGTGGCTTAAATAATGGTAGGAGGCAGACATAAGATGATTTGTTGTCAAACCAAAAGGTGTTTATTTTATCTAAATAACTCTGCTGCCCGTGAACTCAACATAATCTACAAACAATATAAATGAACAAATCAAACAAAAGGTAAATGTACTGCACACAAAGAGACTACCTTCACCGACACATAATTGCACCATAATGGTCTCCCACTTCCCTCCTGAACAGCCACAGGCAGAAGGTTTAAATACCGCCTCCAATCAGACGGAGGAATCCACCTTGCACACAGTGTGGGTGAAACTGTTAACCCCCCTCGACTTGGCCTAACCCCATGACGTCACAGCTGTAATCAGTCAGCGTATAAATAGAGGCCGTGGCTGGGCGCCTCCTTCTTTGGCCTCTGAAACAGATGGTATGGTAAGTACCAACACAATACATGGTTAATGGACGGCCTCACTGACTCGGCACATAAACATGGGGACAAGTGGGTGCGTTCTCACCCACTCTGTCACACTTCTTTCTTCTTATTGGATGCCTGGTGTAGCCTCCAGAAGAACTTAGCCAAACAACTTCTCTCGTTCTCGGAATTTCTTTTCCTTGATCACAAGTAAAGTAACAAGTGCTGCAATCGCGATAGCAGGGAGTCGTCCAGTCAACACGCAGGTTGACCGTCCAAAACAACACCCCGAAGTTCGGCTCTTTAATACACGTTTTTCCATCATTAACATCTAACATTTAATTGGCTCTAACTTGTCTAAGAGGAGGAGAATCCTCATCTTTTCTCACAAGGCTGGAACGTGCAACGACCAGTCTGCTTCCCTAACCAATCAATATACTGATAAACAGGTGTGGGTGTTGTAGTGCAAAGCGTGGAACCTTGAGGAACAGACCACCGGACGTTTCTCAGACACTTCTTACAGACAATATTTGTTAAACTGACCTTGCACAACCTGAACTCTTATAGACATAAGAATAATGAAATGAAGAATACCTACAGAATATAATGATTTATATTATCAATGTGAATTAAAGTCACGACTCGATGTCAGGCAGCGGCCCTTGATTTGTCTTTAACCTATGCCTGATATAAGCAGTAAAGAATAGGAGGTAAGAAGTAACCATACTAAACTGAACACACTGGGGACAATACATTGACTGGCATTCATTTCCTGGAGCCCGAACCCTATCCATGACCTCTACTAGCCTTATCCTCACCCTTATTCTATCCTTAAACCAAGACTTCACCTTAAAATGTAATCATTTAAATTATGGGGACGTGCAATTTCCCCCACAATGTGACTGTGTACAGATGTATGTCCCATAAGATGGGTAAAACATGATCACTCACACAGGTAGATGATGAATTCAGTATGTGTGAAGTCTATTTTTCAGCGCTGTGGGTAACTAAAGATTACACTTTTGTCCTGCTGCATGTGTGGTCTTGCTGATTTTCATGCTTTCCCTGAGGATGGAGGAATCGTGTGTGTTTCCTCCATTGGATGAAAAATAAATCCTGCTACCAGCGATTGTTATGAAGCACCTTTACAACCCAGTTATTAAGTTCCTGTAAAGATAGATAAAGGCGTACAAGGTCTAAGATGCAAGCGGCTGGAGGGAGCAAGCCAAAATGATTTTCTGACGACGCTGAAAACCTTCAACACACTTTGGAAGTCTTGCTGACACATGCCTTCTCAGTTTGTATAAGCCTGTCACAACTGCATTGAATCAAAATCAGACTGGCAGGACGAGCCTGGAGCTGGAACACGAGTCACAACGTGTCATGAGATTTCAACAAAAAAACTGTCGAAAAGGGGGCTACTCGTGTCCATCTCTGAATCCAGAGGCTATCGGTCTGATGGCGGATACGCCTCTGGGGCCAAAGGGGTTGTATCTCTGGGGTTCTGGGGTTGCCATCAGATATCCGGGCCAATACTTCCTTTTCCACTCGCTGGTCGTTGTTTGCAGTTCCCTGCGTCAGTTCCCTGTGTTGTCCAGAACCTCACAATGGCCATTTGGAGCACCATCAAACAAATTACAGCTACCTGTATATCTAGCGGAGTTGATCAACGGCCAAAAAGAAAGCCCTTGAGTGTTATTTGTCATACATACCAGTAAGGTATTTAAAAAAAATGAAAGTTAAAGAACTAAAACTCAAAGGCTTGACTTTCAGTCGACATACATTACCTGTTTGGTATTTATCCACCTTGCATTATGTGTTGCTCGTTCTTATGTGTATGTAGATGCATAGCTATTACAGCAAGCTAAATAAACCTTCAATGAGATTAAAGGTTTTTATTAGAGGTTTATTTATGATTTAATGATGGTGATTACAAACAGAAAATGAATCCATAAACAAGCGTTAGACCAAAAGGTATTGTTAAATTGGATTAGTACAGTAGGGAGTTGGCTGGATGGACAAAGGTAGGACTCTTCTGACAAATGTTACGTAAAATGTTCAAGGCAAACATTTAGTACAGCTCTTGCCAACCTTGATGGACTGAGAAATGTATCGTATCCTTTTTTTTTATTGGTATTTGGCATCAATCAGACATCTACAAATGCTCTTCAGATAATTGACCTCCCCGATGATGCTCATACTAGAATCAGAATCAGAATCAGCTTTAATGGCCATGTAAATTTGCACATACATGGAATTTGACTCCGGTTTCACTTGCTCTTCGTACTTTTATTTTATTTATTTATTAAGATAAATATAAAAAATATAAAAAGGACATTAAAGACAGTAGTAAAACAACAAAAAAGTGCAGATAGTGCAGATGAAGAGTCTGTTTAACTGTTCATCAGAGTGACGGCCAGTGGGAAGAAGCTGTTTCTGTGTCTGGTGGTTTTGGCGTACAGTGCTCTGTAGCGCCTTCCAGAGGGGAGGAGTTGGAACAGCTTGTGTCCAGGGTGTGAGGGGTCTGTGGTGATCTTTACAGCCCGCTTCCTGACTCTGGCGGTGTGCAAGTCCAGGATGGAGGGCAGGCTGGAACCAATGGTTCTCTCTGCAGACCTGACGATCCGTTGGAGTCTGACTCTGTCCTGTTTGGTGGCCGATCCAAACCACACAGTGATGGAAGAGCAGAGGACAGACTGGATGATGGCGGAGTAAAACAGGATCAGCAGCTCCTGAGGCAGGTTGAACTTCCTGAGCTGGCGCAGGAAGTACAGCCTCTGCTGGGCCTTTTTCCGGATGGTGTTGATGTTGGCAGTCCACTTCAGGTCCCGGGAGATTGTGGATCCCAGAAACTTGAAGGTCTCCACCGCAGAAACAGTGCTGTTGTGTATTGTTGGGGGGGGGGTAGTGTTGGGGGGCTCCTCCTGAAGTCTACTGTCATCTCTACAGTTTTGGCCTTGTTCAGCTCCAGGTGGTTCTGACCACACCAGAGGACCAGCTGTTCAACCTCCCGTCTGTACGCAGACTCGTCGCCGTCGCTGATGAGGCCGATGACCGTTGTGTCGTCTGCGAACTTCAGGAGTTTAACAGATGGGTCCCCTGAGGTGCAGTCGTTGGTGTAGAGGGAGAAGAGCAGTGGAGAGAGCACACATCCCTGGGGGGTGCCAGTGCTTATAGTCCGGGTGCTGGATATGATTTTTCCCAGCCTCACCTGCTGCGTCCTGTCTGTCAGGAAGTTTGTGATCCACCGGCAGGTGGGGGCTGGCACGGTGAGCTGGGAGAGTTTGGGTTGAAGAACCTCCGGGATGATCGTGTTGAATGCAGAGCTGAAGTCCACAAACAACCCTTGCATATCTCCCTGGGGAGTCGAGGTGTTGCAGAATATGGTGCAGTCCCATATTTACTGCATCATCCACCGACCTGTTTGCACGGTAGGCAAACTGCAGGGGGTCCAGCAGGGGCCCTGTGATGTCCTTCAGATGGGTCAACACCAGCCTCTCAAAGGACTTCATGACCACAGACGTCAGGGCGACGGGTCTGTAGTCATTTAAGCCTGTGATGGAGGATTTCTTGGGGACCGGGATGATCAAGGAGCGCTTGAAGCAGGAAGGGACTTCACATAGCTCCAGTGATCGGTTGAAGATCTCCGTGAAGATGGGGGCCAGCTGGTCAGCACAGACTTTCAGGCAGGAGGGGGACACACCATGTGGGCCCGGAGCCTTCCTGATCTCCAGGGGGCTCCCTGGAGATCAGAACTGTTTCTTCAACAGGTTTAGTTCACAGCCCCCATCCGTCTCCTCCACACAACACACCTCCCAAACTCCTCCACCTCTGCCCCTCCTGTTGAGCTGCACAATCACTGAGCCCTCAACATCCAATGGCTCTCCCACTGAGCCCTCAACATCCAATGGCTCTCCCACTGAGCCCTCAACAACAACAATGGGCTCTTCCACCCTCCCCCCTCTCTCTGTGATGACTGACCAGGTGAGAAGACAGCTGGAAAAACTCCACCAACGCAGAGCTGAAGGACCTGATGGCATCAGCCCCAGGGTCCTAGAGATCTGCGCCACCCAGCTGTCTGGTGTCCTGCAGCACCTCTACAACCTGAGCCTGAGGCTGGAGGAGGTCCCGGTGCTGTGGAAGACGTCGTGCCTGGTCCCTGTCCCAAAGAAGTCATCCCCATCTGGCCTCAATGACTACCGTCCAGTTGCCCTCACCTCCCATGTGATGAAGGTGCTGGAGAGGCTGGTCTTGGCCCACCTCCGACCGCAGGTGAAATCGTCGCTGGACCCTCTACAATTTGCTTACCAGCCTCATGTGGGTGTGGACGACGCCATCATCTACCTGCTGCAACGAGCTCAGTCGCACCTGGATGGAACCGGTGTCTCTGTGAGAGTCACTTTCTTTGACTTCTCCAGTGCATTTAACACCATCCAACCACTGCTACTGAGTGAGAAGCTGCGGGTGGTGGGGGTAGACTCGTCCACCATCTCCTGGATCACTGACTACCTCACAGGTAGACCACAGTTTGTCAGAATGGGCCGTGTGCTGTCTGAAACGGTGGTCAGTGATGTTGGAGCCCCACAGGGAACTGTTCTGTCTCCCTTCCTGTTCACCCTGTACACCACTGACTTCCAGTACAACACGGAGTCATGCCATCTGCAGAAGTACTCTGATGACTCTGTGGTGGTCGGGTGTATTAGGGATGGACGGGAGGAGGAGTACAGGGCAGTGGTGAGTGACTTTGTGGAGTGGGCCGGCGAGAATCACCTGCTGCTGAACGTGACCAAGACCAGAGAGATGGTGGTGGACTTCAGGAGGAAGGCGACTGCTCCTAGACCTCTGAGTGTTCTTGGAGTGGACGTGGACATGGTGGAGGAGTACAGGTACCTGGGTGTTTCCATCGACAGCCGACTGAACTGGAAGAACAACATCAACGCTGTGTACAAGAAGGGGATGAGTCGACTCTTTTTCCTGAGGAAGCTGAGATCCTTCAATGTGTGCAGCAAGATGCTGGAGATGTTCTACCAGTCGGTTGTGGCCAGCGCCCTGTACTTCTCCATCGTCTGCTGGGGGAGCAGCATTGGAGCCGGTGACACCAACAGACTTAACAAGATAGTTAAGAAAGCCGGCTCCATCATTGGCTGCAAGCAGGAGTTCCTGGAACAGGTGGTGGAGAGGAGGACGCTGAAGAAACTTTTGTCCATATTGGACAACCCGGACCACCCTCTCCACCACCTACTGCAGGGTCAGCGGAGCACTTTCTCGAGGAGATTCCTCACGCTCCGCTGCAACAAGGACAGATACAGGAGAACATTCCTGCCAACGGCATTACGGATTTATAATAAATCACCGCTTGCCAGATCCTCTGTCTAACAACATGTCTATATATATTTTTGCACAATATTTTTGCACAATTTTTTGCACAATCCCAGCTATTTCTATTTTATTTCTATTTTATTTTATTATTATTATTATTATTATTGTATATATCTTTTATCTTTCGTCCTGCTGTTTTTGTTTATTTTGTTGTTGTAAGTTGCTGCTACCCCGACGCCAAATTTCCCCTCGGGGATTAATAAAGTATATATTCATTCATTCATTCATTCATTCATTCTTCTGTCTCTGAAAGAGCCGACTCACATCCCCTTCGCAGATCCTCAGTGCCGGTAGGGGGTTGGATGGGAGAGGTGAGGCAGAGAGTGGAGGTGATTGTTCGATGATGGAGAAGTGGGCTTGTCAAACCTGCAATAGAAGACATTCAGGTCGTCAGCCAGTCGGTGATTGTCCTCAGTGGGGGGAGATGGTCTCTTGTAGTTGGTGAGTGCCTCCAGGCCTCTCCAAACTGACGAGGGGTCGTTGGCTGAAAACTTTTTTTTCCAGTTTATCAGTGTAGCTCTTCTTAGCTACCTTGATCTCCCTCGTTAGAGTGTTCCTGGCCTGGTTGTACAGAATCCTGTCCCCCCCTCTGTAGGCCTCCTCTTTAGCCCGACGAAGCTGCCTGAGTTTTGCAGTGAACCAGGGTTTATTGTTGTCGTATGTGCAGAAGGTTTTTGTCGGCACACACATGTCCTCACAAAAGCTGATATATGACGTCACAGTGTCAGTGAGCTCATCCAGGTCTGTAGCAGCAGCCTCAAAAGCACTCCAATCAGTGGAGGCAAAGCAGGACTGTAGCTCCAGCTTGGCCACGTTGGTCCATCTCTTCACAGTCTTCACCACAGGCTTTGCAGATTTTAGTTTCTGCCTGTAGGACGGGAGAAGATGAACCAGACAGTGATCAGAGAGTCCCAAAGCTGCACGAGGGACTGAGCGGTATGCATCCTTCAGTACAGTGTAGCAGTGGTCCAGTGTGTTTTTGTCCCTGGTGCTACACTTAATATGCTGTCTGTATTTTGGCAGTTCTTTGCTGAGGTTTGCTCTATTAAAGTCCCCAAGAACAATGATCAGGGAGTCTGGATGCTCCATGGTGGTGATCTGCTCTGCCAGGTGTTGGAGTGCCTCACTCACACAGGCCTGAGGTGGGATGTACACACCGACCAGGATGAATGAGGAAAACTCCCGCGGTGAATAAAATGGTTTGCAGTCTATTAAAATTGTTTCTAGGTGCGGGCTGCATGATTCCTTTAACACCGCGACATCTGTGCACCAACCTTCGTTAATATAAAAACAGATCCCGCCTCCCCTCGTTTTCCCCGACAGAGCCGTTACGCGGTCCGCTCGGTGGAGTTGGAAGCCCGGCAGATGTAGTGCGCTGTCCGGGATGTGCGCACCGAGCAAGGTTTCGGTGAAGCAGAGGGCGGCAGATCTGCTAAAGTCCCTATTTGTTTTGTTCAGGAGCAGCAGTTCATCGATCTTGTTCGCCAGAGAGCGGACGTTCGCCAGATGAATTGACGGGAGCGCAGTTCGAAATCCTCGCTGGCGCACTTGTGTGTATAGAACAAGGGGTGAAAAACAGAACAATCAACAAAAAGAAACAGAATGAAACAAAGAACAAAAACAATGTATAACTAAGGAGCGATCTGTTCTCATTCTCATTCATTGATCCAAAAACCAGGTCTATGGGGTGCCACGTATGCAACCCATTTTTTCCAGTATCCCAAATTTTTTCTCCAGTTTGTGGTTGACAAATGTGGTTATCTTCTCCATGTTGTAAATGTCCATTGTAATGTCCATCCATGTATTCAGAGTGTGACTCTCTTGTGATAACCATTTCCTGGTGAGAGTCTTTTTGCCGGCCACAAGCAGTACATTTATTAAATACTTGTCTCTTTTTGACAATGTGTCAGGTAAATATCCCAGATATATGGTCTTACTCTCCAGAGGTATCTCACCTTCAAACATGCTCTGTAGGGCGGTGTGTATCCCTCTCCAATAGTCTACGATAGCAGGGCAATCCCAGAAAATATAATAATGGCTTGCATTTTGATTCCCACATCCTCTCCAGCAAACGGGAGGATTACTATCATAGTGGCGTTTCTGAGAGGGTGTAATAAAATACTGTATCACATTTTTCCACCCAAACTCTCTCCATGTCTGCGATCTGGTACAATTCCATTGAACTTTGCATATTACTGTCCATTCTTCCTTGGATATAGTTATTCCTCGCTCCTTCTCCCATTTTGTTTTAATATAAGAGGTTGAATATGTTTTAAAATTCAACAGACATTTATATATACATGAGTTGATTATACTGCCTATATCTGAGTTATATGCTTTTCTAAACAGTTCTATTAGATATGTACTCTTTGTCATATTTTTCAACGATGGGTTGCACCAACATATTACAGCTCTCATCTGTGCCGCCAAATAATAATCCCTAAGAGACGGTAGGCCCCATCCTCCCTTTTCTTTAGGTAGTTGTAAGGTTTTGAGACTGACCCTGGGTCTTTTACCTGTCCAAATATACCTAGATAACATCTTGTTCCATTCATGGAATTGTTTTTGCTTAATCTCTGTTGGCAGAGTACATTCATTTTAATGGATTCAATCCTCACAGTGAAATTTAGGAAAGGAGTTAAGTTCCATCTCCCTTAATGTTTCTTATTAGTGGATCATAGTTATATTCTGAAAGTTTTGTAAGATCTTTTGTAATATCGATGCCCAGATATTTGAAGGATGTTATTTGCCAAGGAGTTGGCTGGATGGACAAAGGTAGGACTCTTCTGACAAATGTTATGTAAAATGTTCAAGGCAAACATTTAGTACAGCTCTTGCCAACCTTGATGGACTGAGGAATGTATCGTATTTTGAGGAAAAAAAGAAAAACGTACCCTTAATGGCACTGCTTTTCATCTTCTCAATTTTAAAGGTAACTTAGAGGGCATTTTATCATGTTTTCTCCATTTAGGGGCTCCCGAGAGGGGACTTCATAAAGTTGTGTCTACTTGAAGGGAACTACTAAATATCTCCATTCAAGGAAACCCTAGTGACGGCGACATTGGTTAAGTGGTTAGCGTGCCCGTCTTTCAATCAGAGGGTTGAAGGTTCGAAGCCCGCCAGTCCATGTTGTTGTGTCCTTGAGCAAGACACTTAACCCCTAATTGCTCCCCGTTGCTGTGTCTGCGGGGTATAGAGCAAAAATTGAAGTTGTTTTGAATAAAAGCGTCAGCTAACTGATATGTAATGTAGAGGGCACTTCATCACATCTCTCTACTAAAAGGGCACCCTAGTGAGAACTTTATCATGTTTTCTCCATTTAAAAGGCACCCATATCAACCATAGGGGAATCAAAGAGAAAACTTTAATTTTTTTGAGAGGGGGCCCCGCCAAGGAAAATAAAATATAAATCTAGAAATAAGACAGGAAACTTTAAAGACCATTTTTAGAAACACTGATTGCTTGCTTTTGTAAAACTCGGCAGCTTGACAGGAACACTGAAGTCCTTTAGCAATAAATCCATCGATGCAGCGTAGTGCTTTTTAATAAGTCTGGACTTTATGAATCCCAACATCTATTGTATTTATAAAATGCCAATTGTATTCACACAGATGGATGGATAGCTTTAATTTTAGTGCCTCTGCAGCGGAGTGCTTTATTTGAATCTGTAGCTTCGAGGTAATAATTCAGTCTGGGAGCTGACAGGCTCAGACAGATCCTTTGATTTTCACCCAGTTTCATTTCCCCTTGTTCATTTTCCAATTAACCAATCCAAAGTCCACCTGCACTGTGGGACAACGGTTGTAAATTATTTATATTTTCTCTCCAATATATCAACGCAAATGAACGCTGAGAGAGGAGATGGATAATTACTAACGGACAAATTAAATAATAAAATTGAAGAAAATGCAATACTCTCAAGCACCTCATTTCGGATTTCAACACAAATATGCTGCAGTCGATAGAATGATAACAACCAGTGATTAGAAAACAGGATTGTGACAAACAAAGACCAGATTAGGCTCATTTTATTACAAAGCAAGGACAGTTTTGTCAAAACATGAAGGCAGCTATTGATATTATGAGATGTGAACTTCTCGGCTCTGTGAACTGAAATACAAAATATCGACTGGTGTAAGATTGGGTTAGGTAAGGTTTTAAGGTTATTAAACCCATTATACCATCTCACAGGTATAACAAAATCACACTTGTGTGAATTGCATACTGGATCAGGATTGGCTTCCCAGCTAACTGTGATGTCATACACACAATCTTCATGCGCACGGTGTGGAACTGAGATTTAAGGTGAACAAAGAGAAAAATTAAGGTTAAAAAAAAGCTTTCGAAATCGTATATGAACGGGCCTCTTTTTATGTGACACTTGCGATAAATATAGTTCTGCTCCCAGTTTTTCATCAGCTCCAAGCACTCAACAAACGAAGAAGGTAAGAAGGCGAAGACGTCCAGCCGCTTGCGTCTGTGAACCTGCAGAAAGATCGGCTTCTTCTTTCCGCCCACCTAGCGTCCAGCTAGGTGGGTAGCGGGTAGTGGTTAGTGGGTATTCTACTCATTACTCACACACAACTCTCACTGAAAAACTCCTTAGATGTCGGTGTCCCCTCAATTATCTCCTGAAGTAATTGAAATGGACACAGAAACACACAGTCCTTCAGCAGTGGCTCTCACCACGCTTGTAAATGTACTGTTGCTGTCCGAGTTACCGGGGTTGCCATCTGTCGAGCAGCCTGTGAGGCGAGATGATGGAGGAAGAGCCGGAGAGAGGTTTCTAATGAGGCAGAAAAACAGTGACGGAGCAGAGGTCGCGTGGAATGACCCCGAGGAAGGACACACGCAGCGTTCTCCATCTGCAGTCCATCATTCTGCCTGCAGCTGCTCACCTGGAAAGCTCCGTCTGGCGGGAGATATTCACAGTCAGAGCTGGGCGTCCACCTGCATGCACCTCCTCGGCTTTTAACACCCGGTTCCCCCCTCGAGTCATCCCAACAAGAACAAGAAGAACTTGTTGTTTGCATCATTTCTATTTCATAAAATCCATGCCAAAAAAAATCACGTCAGGAAATACATTGTAATTAAAACACAGATGTAAAGTTTGGTTTTGGACATGTTTGGTTTTGGAAATGTTCAGGTTCAATCATTCAGTTTGCAGTTACATCAAAAAATGCATGTGTTTTTACATTTCAACATTAAAAAAGATGGCATTGTTAAGGGAACAAAAATTAAAAAAAAGGAAATCAATAAAAGAGTTTAACAACAAAGAAAGAGTTACAATACTATATCCTGTAGTTTTTGTGAGTGAGGAGAGCAGAAATATCTACATGCTAAGTCTCTAGTTAAGTCAGTCAGAATTCATAGTTGAAAACTCATCGTAATTCATCCTCAAGGGACCATCAATATCTGTACAAAATTGAATACAATGCTTCTAAGACATATAGCTCGTAAAGTGGAGCATTTTATTAATCTCAATGGGATTAATGAAGGAGCTAATGTGGCTAAAAATCATCAATGCAAACATTAAAGTGAACATTTTACTTGAAATTCCATCTGTTGCATTTATAAGCTGAATAATTTTGTATTATTTAGAGATATTTTTCACCCATTTTCCCCATTTGAAAAGACGTTAAAGGGCACAATGTCTCATTTTATAGAACCTCACTCGTAAACTACAGTGATAGCAACAGATAACGCAGCAATGTTTGAACAAAAAATCTCTGTCTGGTTTATTTTGAGATGAAAACGATTAGAGGTGCTCTAATCACCCTGCGGCATGAAATAAAAATACATTTGAAGTTGATGGACTTAAATGAACACTTTTCTGTCAACTAAATCACTTCAAACTGTCGAAAAACACGTTTCCAAGAATGGAAATAAAGTTGAGGTAATTTCCTCTGATACATTATTCACTCCTCTTCTCCTTTTATATCGAGTTTGGCTGCTTACAGTTGCAGTTCTGCTGTATTTATAGAAGGTAGTGTGTGAGTGTGTGTTGCAGTTGTTAAGGGTATGTTTGCGCTTGTAAAAAAAGCATGGAGAGTCTCCGTATAAACAGATTTACCCAACATGCAGTGGAAGCGTCAGTACAGTATTTCTTCAGACTACTGTACATCCTGGAGAGAAACACACAACGCTTTTATGAACACATTTGGATGTTGAGTGTTTGCTTCTTCACTCAGCCACACATCCCTCTGTGTTCTGCAGTGCAGTGCTCAGAGCTCTTATCCGACCCGCGAGAGGATTTGAAACCAGCTATAAACAAACGCAGCTTCATTACTGGCAGCGGTCGGACTCGGGGGGGGGGGGGGGGGCAGCGACTGCTCCAGCGTATCCAACTCTGAAAAGCAGATTATGTTGTTGACACAAACAGTGTTCAACGCAGGCACCAAAAGGGCATTTGGTTCACACGAGGGATGTGGGGGTTCAAGCAAAGCAAATACGTAAATCAACAGACTGACTTACAGACATTTAAAAAGGACAGTTCACTTCAAAAATGAAATAAATACATACATATTATTCCTGTCACCTGTAGTGATATTTATCAATATAGATCAGTTTGGTGTGAGTTGCTTACTTTTGGAGACGTCTGCCTTCTTGTTCCTTTTCAGATGGTTATGGCAAATTTGTGATATTGGGCTATACAAAAACCTTGTTGTGAGTAGAACTTTTGGTAGCACTTTATAATAAGTACACACTATTTAGCATTAGTAAAACATGAATAAACACTGAATTCGTCATTTATAAAGCATTATTCCAACATGAACACTCATTAGTAACTCATTAGTGTGCAATTCATAAACACAGTTATACATGTTTCATTTTTGATTAATAAGCTTAGGTTTTCATACTTTATAAATTATGAATTCCGTGTTTATTCATGCTTTACTAATGCTAAATAGTGTGTAATCATTATAAAGTGCTCCCGAACTTTTAGTGAAATGTGAGTGCCATATTATATTTAAGAGAAGGCAGACATCTGTCCTATCTGTAATGACTGCAGCTTGATTAGCTATGATCTTTTGAGTCCTTTGGGCCGAATATGACATATCGTCATGCATTGTCCGGCAAAGAAAAAGGCGAGGGACAGGTCCAAAACATAATATAGCTTTGGGTGCCCAGATTACGCCTGGGAAAAATAATAATGAATATTCACTGCTAGTCCGGTGGAGCCCGTGACATTTAAAAAGGCTTTCTGTGCCTCGCAACTACAGGCTGACATGAATAATGTTCAAGAACTAAAACTGTTGGAAAAGCTATTTCCACAGAGATTACTCATCCTGTTTTAATTCACTACTAGGTCGTAAACTATATGAGGATGATCTCAACATCATAAGCAATGATGACAATATTTATGATGTGTTTATTTGGGAGGATGAAAAGCAGAGCGGACACGTCCATAATGTCTTTTTTTTCATAATTGCATGTCTTTATATTGATAGAGAGACCACTGGAAATAAGGAAGAGAGAGAGAAATGTGGGCTGACATGAAACAAAAACAGATTAGAACAATGTATTATATAAAAAAATTGCAATTTAATATGCTTTTGTGGGATGAGGCTATAAAAGTGTGCTCAAAGGACATAAATCTGGTGTTGGTGAGTAACTGTACATGTATTCAAGCTCCTCAGAAAAATAAGCTGAATCAGAATCAGACAAGTCACAACTTTTTATCTCTATTATTCAACAGAAATAAATAAATAAGTTATAATACCTACTATAGCATGTTGTTCGTTGCAGTATTGTCTTTTACAGTAGAGAATAACCCAGTATCTTCCTTAGACAGGACGTTTCAAGGTAATATAGGTTCAGTGGCATCATGTGGCCATCAATTCTGTCGTTCAGTCACTTACAGTATTTTACAGCTCACGCAAAATGGTATCGGTCCAATCCTCTATCTTGGCTGGAGACCAGCTGCAGTGCTGTGTGCAGCACGCCTGCCAGTGAGGAATCAAAGTGAATTTTGCAGGAGCAAATGCTTATCATTTTGATGGGCCTGGATATAAAAAAATGCAATTTGTGAGATCAAAAGACTATCTAAATGTGTCCCATTCTGGAGAAAGAAAACATTCTGTTCATCGCCCTCCCATTACAGAGGGTGCTGGATGTCTGGCAAGGATCTCAATAGAGGAATACATTACTTGTGCACATCAAGGAGAGGCTGACATGCAGCCAGAGCCAGGCAAACACGCAGACATGTGACTCCTTCATCAATGGGTAATGATGGCATCCTTCTGGTGCGAGAATAGGCCATGCTTGATGCATGAGGACAAGCTCCAGTTAAAGCTGCTGTCAATTGATAGCATGGACACTAGGGGGCGCATTATAAAGTTATGAGGGTTAATATGTCAGCAAAAACCCTTTACACAATTCAACAGATACAAAATCAACATTCACATAATTCATATGAGGCTTAGCGGGAGTGTAAAGTCAGGAAGACTCTTTTCACTCTCAGTCATTCACAAATCTCTCATTCTCTCCGTCTCTGTAGCTGATTGTGGACGTTCACTTTTACATCAACCAACCACACTCTGCCACGGTTTTCAGAAGCCAATCACATAGTTGCTGTCAAATTTTTAAACTGCTCTCCTCTATTCTGCTGTCAGTTGTCGCGACCATCCTCCACCCCATTCACCTCCAGTCTCCATCACATCCCGTGCCCAGTCTCATCATTGGATCTTCAGATACTCCCTTCATTCGCTATAATTTATACTGCGTCAAGATGGAGTCCAATGTGCAGTAATACATTATTGTTTCACTCTAATGAAGTCCCTCCTGGTTGAATTGGAGTTGTATTTTCAGCCACCGGATGATTGTTAATCCAATATTCACTCTCCTTTCGGCTCTGCTTTGGTCTCCACCAACTCTTGAAAAAAATATCAATCAATTTAACCTCTAATTGTTCCAGTTTCGTCTGGTAGCATACAGTGGGTTTATCAGAGGCTTGTTTGCTGAAAAAAAGTTGTCTGCAGCTAGAAACTAGACGGTTAGTTTTATGGCACATTAACTGCATAGTTTGGTTTTCGTGCAATTAGATGAAAGAGGCCAAAACGTTCCAAAAAGCTGCTGATGGCAACAATTATTTTTGGCTTTGTCACTACGACCCATTGATCAATTGATGTTTATAATTTTAGATTCTTCTTTTAAATTCTGGACTGATGAACATTGTGTTAAGAACAGAAAGATGTTAATCACATCAATACTTTTTTGCTGTAGACACATAGTCAAAAACTGAACGGCCTTGCCTTGCTCAGTGGATACAAAAACTTCCACAAGGCAACATATTTAGTGTGAGTCTACAATAAAAGTGTAAACTTTCAACTCTCACCGACGCTCACCTCATCTCTGGAAAATCAATTTCAGACTCATTACAGAAGGATTTGCTGGACAGAAAATTGCCCAATCTTTGCAAAGGCATTTGCGATAAATGCAGTCATTGACTTGATAGGATCCCATGATTATTGCGGAATTACTCTGTCCCGTTGCTGAATGCTCCATCGGCCATTAGGTCCTCCGTGCTGGACTGAACTGATGTCGTTGGCTGGAGAGAAATGGTCAGATTTCATTTTCTGCCTGGGTAACGTCACTTTAATGACTAGCCTACATCCAATTTCTTTCAGCCTGGAATCCATTTGTTTGCAAGTTGAGTGCATTCAAGGCTTTTAAATCTGCGGCTCACAAGCACCGCTTCAGGCACCAACTGTGCTCATAATAACAAATTAAAATTTCATTAGGAGAAGCTAATTTCAAGTGGAGAAAATTTCTTTGACAAGTTGGATGGTTTCGGGACATTAAATGGAAACAGGGCAAACATATTAAAACGTCAGGCTGTGTGCTCACTTATCCTCATAGGCCACTGTTACAATAATACAAGTGGCATGTTCGTCCATGTAGATTACTTGAGTTGCTGTCTCGGAAACATGCACACAGAGGATGCCAAAATATCTGAAAAGAATGAGGAATAACGTTAAAAAAAGAATAGGAAAAAGGAAAAACCAGCGATCAGTTTTACTTCCTGCTCACAGCTCGATTTGATACAACCACTAGGGGATTGCCGTGATGACTTAGCCTCAACGTAATCAACAAACATTAGCTATGGCCTTGTGAAAGGTCATCACGCTGGTAGAGGAGGAACTTATTCTGCAGAAAAGTGACTTTATCTCAATGAGCTTGTGATACAGACGTCTTCATTTCTGCGCCACTCACCCTGCCTTACTTTCCTCTTCAGCAGTCATGAAGGCTGTGTGACCTTTACACTGTCGTTAAACACCATCGTACAGCACAAACAAACACAGTGAGCCAAGTTGTCATTTCAGCGCACACAGCAAATTGCAGCACATGGTGGCAAAGCTTTCCAGGCAAACATTGCTCACGGTGTGAAAAAAAGGATGGAGCAAAAGCCCAACTAAAGGGAAAGCAACAGTTGTATTTCTCTGAGTTGCTGCTGACTATTGATTTTTGTTTCTGAGGCCTATGTGACCGTACCCAACCAGCTAAGATATTTCTCATTAAAGACTATATTGTGTAAGGGGTTGATAGCACTGCAGCAAACTCTAGATGGATGTGTTGTACATTATGCATTCTATGAGAGAGCAAGGTTGGCACTGGAAATTGCTTTACTTGGGGTTTGGGGCATGTCAGCTCCAGCACAGTCTCCCATATCTTTCAGATGCAGGTAAAGATTGTTGACAGTGAAGACAACATCAAGCAAATTGAAAAAAAAAGCTCAACAATCTTTATTAACTTGTTTTTTTGATCAAGCAAAGCCATTTCCTCTGTCAACTCCCCTATCACAAAAATAAATAAATAACAGTAAATATGATTATTTGGGGATGTGCAACAACACCACAAGATGACCTAATAATCTACAACACATCCATCTTGTATTGCTTTCTCTTCTGGAAGGGCACTCAAGAGCATTTTTTAATCAACCATAGGGGTCTCCAAGAGGGCACTTTTGCTGTATTTATTTCGTACATTGGGGCACCAAGAGGTGTTGTGCTATAGATGGGTGAAAACAATCTATATGAACTTTAAATCAATTCCCGGAAGCATCTCTGGCTGGACCACAACATTGCAAAGGCATTTTCAAGCCTAAAAATGAATGGTTTTGTCAAAAGTAGACACAAAATAACCATGTAGAGTAGAACGTTATATTTAAAAAAATATATTTAATCAGGTACTAGTTTGCCAACGAGAATTTATTGGTATGCAAAATCCTGTTAAGAAATTAGCCCTTAAAAGAAGAATTGATTGATCCACACAATTGTGAAACCAAACAGGTAGCTGCATTTTCGAAAGTGACGAACCGGAAAATAATGCCTACAAAATACAGGTAGCTTGCTCGCTTGCTAATTCACTAGCTCAAGTAGCAAGACTAGAAGTATTCTTAACATCCAAACTAATCTTACCTTAACGATTACTCCGAGCCCTCCAAGCCGGTCCCATACGACATCAAAAATGTTTAAGCTGTTTTAAGGTACGACAACCACCTCTCTTAGTATCCAAATTTGTTTCTCTTAAAACAAATCCAAATGTCTCTTCAGAAACTGGTATGTGACATCACTGATGCTACACCATGTGTGTATATGTGTGTGTGTAGAAGCACTTCACAATGATTGGTTTTAACAAATTTGTTTCACTGTTCTTTGAATCTGTAACGCTGTGATTTCTTGTTTCTTGAATCTCCCGTCTGCCAAATGTACCCGTGGGTATTAGTAAAGAGTCACTAAACATTGAACTTAAGACATTCTTCCTTGGAACTGAGTGGGAGCCAATGTTGAAAGATTGAGGCACGACAGAGACGCGCCGTCAAAGGAATGGGACGCATGGAATCTCATGGACGCATTGCATTAATGCGAATGATATTTCTTTTATGCACGTGACCAGACGCCCACATTTAGTAGGTGCCTCACCTGCTTGGAATGAAGGATACAGTTAATACTATTTTCCACCCACAAATTGATAGTGGAAAAACTGTAGTGTCCTCTCATCTCTCTCCTACTTCCTGACATGGTTTCACTGTCATCACTTCCAGCTGCACTCACGCATCTGTATCATGTGTGACAGCCAACGTCACACTATTGAACATCATTACTACATTTTATAGAAGTACAATAGAAGCTTCTTTTTCACTTGACAAAAGTCCAGTAACACACAACTACTACCCACTAACATCTAATTTCGGCCTGTTTTCTTTTGCTTTCTTTGTCATTTCAGCCATAAATTCTGTCCGTCTTCATCCAAGCAGCGCTCGAACGCACATTGAAAGAGAAACTTAATAAGTAGCAGATATAAAAAGACGTCACCAATGTTACATTTCCACTGGCCTCCATGCTGCTTTCTACTGTTTACTAACCATGTTTTCAGGTCGATCTGATCTCATCGGAAGGCCTAGAGTTGCCATTTCCCGCCATTACTCCATGCCATCATAACGCATTTTAGGTTTTTCTCATACGAGTTATATGCCAAGGCGTTCACGTGAAACAGGTTAGGTTTAGGCAAAACGTCATGGTTGGGTTACGAGTAAAAAAAAGTTAAATACGTACAAAAGACAATATAACATAAGTATGGAAATACATCACAAACGCCATGTAAAGTATCTTTGGAAAAAAGACACTTCGAGACACTTGTCTCGAACACCAGCCCCTTTGTTGATACCGTTGATAATACCAAAGCCATCAATCAAAGGAAATGCCAACAATAATGACATGATGCAAAAAAAGGAAATTAAGCCCCTCTCAGCTCACTGAGAATCAAGAAGACACTTTGTTATCATTTCTAACCTCTTTCCACGAGTCCTCCTCTGGAATGGAGAAGAATAGCTCTGCCCTGCAGTGAAGTGCCGTCCACTTCTGCTCACACTCATTGTGATGTTGAGAATATTTAGTATACTGTGTTAATGGAACATGTAGAGAGTTACTTATGGAAACAAAATGGATAAATTAAATGCTGCATGTATTTCATGGTTGCCATGGATAAGTACACTAGTATGCAGTATTTTCTGAACCATAACTACGTTACTGCATTCTTTCTTTTTTTTATTTGACCTATCAATTAATTTATTCTCTCTGGTTGTATTATTGGACAATCAGGGGGCAGAAGAGCAGAATTATTCAACTTATATCAACCTTCATTCGTCAACTAATCGTGTTTTTATCATGCAAGTATTGTAAGGTTCTGAATAAATTACTTTTGATGAAAGAAATCTATGGCGTTTATGTAACATTGCCATTTATTTAAAAGTAAAATGTGTAGGATTTGGCGGCATCTAGTGGTGAGATGGCAGGAAGTAACCAACTGAAACTGTGCCAAAGGTTTAGGAAAACTACGGTGGATGACGCAAAACACTCAAATGGCCTTATCTTGAGCCACAGTTTGGTTTGTCCTTTCTGAGCTACTGTAGAAACATGGCAGTCGATTGTTGCGTTGCCTCCATGCCAAGGTGCAGCTGAAAGGGACACATTTAAAGTCTCAACAGAGGACTTCAGTTAGATTCCTGCGTCCACGCTCCATTACTGATTCTTTACAACATAGCAGCAGCTAGAAAGTGTGATTTCCTTATTCAGCGTAATACAACAAGAGCATAGTTCAACAACAACGGGCCTCTGCTGAGCAGCTTCAGTGGGACTACAGAAGGTTAGCCGTCGTGCTAAAGGACAGTACTTCTGGAGTGTGAATTGGTTCGTTGGAACAATCACTCAAGGTTACTCCAGCAAGCAGACAATCAACACTGAATCTTTTTAAACGGAAGCATAATCTTCACCCGTACACACTTAACTGAGAGTTTATTCTGACAAAGTGAAGAGCATTTTCTTGTATTTTCGATTATGACCCTTCTTGAATGCAGAGCGGTTATTCTTTCTACATTGAGAACAAGCCCTCTTACTCTACACTAAAGCTCCTCTTATGCTGTGAACTACACTGGAGTTGACGTGCGCCTCGTCAAAAAGCATCGGGGCTTAGGGAATACTGTTAAAGAGACCACAGTATGTGCAATAGGGGTCAGCCTTGGCCACAAGAAACAAGACCTTTGACATTCAAAGACTCTGCAAAACTCTGGATTACGATCAATGGCAACATGTGTCTACGTCCAATATGATGCTGCAGGGAACTGCAGCATCACCAACAACATCAAGGGAATTGAAGGACAGTAATCTTCACTATAACCAGATCTATTTTTTCGATCGAGCAGACTTTCCACTGCCAACCTTTTATTTGCTAAAGCCATTACTCTCCTCCGAGACAATGAAACGATTGTAAATATGATTACTTTGGGGTTTGTAACTAGAGCATGACATGACCTAATAATGTACAACACATCCATCTAGTGTCGTGAATAGGTGAAAACCAACTCCATGAACTATAAATCAATTCCTGGAGGCATCTCTGGTGGGACTGCCAAAGTAAAGAGGCATTATTCGAGCCCAAGGATGAACGATTTGTCAATATTTTACACAAAAAGAGCATCTCCCGGGATGATATTAGAAATGCTCTAACTCTGACCACGAAAGTCAAAACTCGACACAAAAAAAGACTTGACTAAAAACGTATCACAAACCTTAACTTATAAAACAGACTTCATTACTCATTTAATGTTTTAAATTGTCTTTTATTTAATCTAAATGTGAGAGTTTCTTAATACCCAATCTAAACTATACTAGTTTACTTTAAATATTGCATCTCTTAAATAACTTGCCTGTACTTTTGGACTTATAAAGCATTGTAATTGCCCTGATCTGTGAAATGTGCAGTACAAATAGAGTTATCTTGCCTTGCTGTCATCATGTAATTGTAAGCATTTCATCAGGTACATAGTTGCACACAACAATCACTTGGTATACAGTACCCTGAGCTCATTAACAATCAGCCCTTTAGATGAGGAATTGTGCCTGAAGCGCCATGTCTTAATAGTGTGTGTGTGTGTGTGTGTGTGCGCGTGTGTTTATAGATTCAGTTTGCACATAACCCAAAGACTAGTTTGGGACTAGACCGAGCCAGGATTGAGGGCACTTCCGCATTTTGGGCGTCGCCATCTTGTTTTTTGGAACTGTACACGAGAGGGTGGAGCTACGTACAAACAATTGCTGAATAAGAAAAAAATGTGGCAATTTTAAGGTTACGATTAAATGAAACATAAGCGGAAGTTCTCTTTACACTCCTTTATATTCATAATCTCTCCGCCTCTATTTCTCCCTGTGCTTCCTCTTATCCGCTGATTGTGGGCGTTCACTTTAAATTAACCAACTAGATTCTGAACGGTTTCCTCACATCGTTACTGTCAAAACTTTAAAATGTTCTCCTCTCTGCTGCTGTCAGTTGTCATTTCAGCACAATCAGATGTGACCCTCAGATGACCTTCAGTCATTCTCCTCATTCATCATTGGATTGCAGCAACTCCCAGCACCACCACCAGAACCACCACCTGTCTCTGGACTCCAGGGGGAATCTGCCTTATCTGACCCACAGCATCACTACCCCACAATTATCCTACTTCAGGATTGAGTCCAATCACCAAAGACTTTGCACTATTCAATACTTATGCATGTGTAATACAATATCCTGATTAAACTTTCATGAACTGAGAAACACGATGTGAAAGGGTTAATCTGTAAGACGAAAACACGGACAACACCGTGGTAGCGACCTGTCAATCACAAGGTAGCCATGCCCTGAAGCATTCTTTGCTTTATGGTCTATTTTACTCTAAATGGGACCATCATTTACTAAATTAACTCATAAATTCATGTTCACGATGTTAACTGGGGTTATAAATCAAGTGAGAAGTCGGGTCATTTTCTCCTAGACTTCTACACAGTCAGATTTCATTTTGCAATCAGTGGAGGCACCCTCTGATTAGAATAATACAAGTTCAAGGCACTTCAGCACTGGCTTCACTTTTCAGAACCGGAGTTCCTTTGAGGGGCGCGCTGTGCTCGATTCAGCAAAAAGCCGTCATGGTGAAGAACAAGCAAGGGAAATAAAAGGTTTTAGACGCTGTTGTTGTGTTCTTAAAACACACTGCCCGGTTGGTCGTTGCCATGTGCGAGCTATAGTTCACATGGCAACTGATCCGGAGCTACGGCACCGTTTAAGTAGTCCACATCACTTGTACCAAAGCGTAATTTGGCCCGACTTTAAACTTGCCTCGCTTTGTAACCGTGTAGATTGGAGCTTTTCTACAGGGAGGCCTGCACATGAGCTAAAGGATATTGTTATGTACCGGACCACGGTGGCTGGACCCACAAGCAGACACAAGGCAGTTTGATTAAAAAAAAGGCAAGTTTTACTGGATTTCACATGCAGGACGTCAAAAGACAAACTCGCACAGGACAAGGAGTTGACACAGACTAAATACACAAGGGAATGAGACACAGGTGGAAACAATGAGGGCGGGGCTTGCAATCACACAGGAGGGCGGCACACGAGGGGAGAGGAGTCTGGAACGAGAGACAAGGTGAGTGACAGACAACACAACAGACACAGACAGTGAACACAGAACTACCCAGAAGGTCTGGGTGTAACAGATATGACCCGAATACGTCCACCCGGGTCCCCTGTGCATTGCGCCTGCCACTGCGACACTGCCACGGCCATGATTTTCCATTAGTGTGTGACAGCGGGGCCGTTTATAGCTCTAAAGCCCTGTGGAGAAGCAGGTTAGCTGTAATTATTCAGCTGATGGGTTATGAGCAGAGCAGGCCTGTCACACCTCTCCCTGGCTCCCCGAACTGAAGAAATCAGGAGCCAGGAGGAGCATTTGGATATTAGTCACACCGGCAGCAAGCGTCTCCTCAGAGAGGCAGAGAAAGAGATGTATTAGTGCTCATGGATTACATACTCTATGGGCATTTAATTCAGCCCTACACCCAAAGGCACGATAACCAGTCAGACCTTATCTCTCACCCCATATATTTGACTAATAGCTCTATTAAACTAGTTCACGCCCAGTCTGTTTAGAAATATATTTTCCGGTAACAGTTGGATGAAAGCTGCCTCTGAGAAAGGACATTTTTTTCTGTTTGATTCATGACGGGCAAGCAATTTACTTTTTATTTCATTTCAGTCGCCGGGCTCATATCTGTCGTTCCATTTCATTCTGATTTTTATATCTCACATTAGTATTAGAGACTGCACCTTTGTTGGCTGATAATATCATGTCGGGCGAACAGCTCTGCGATTCGAATATAATGGGGTTGTCACTTAAAGGTGCTCGGCGGCAGCACAGCAGCAGCAGCAGCAGAGTGGTGGCTTTTAACGCAACGGTAAAAATAAACAGAAGGGCCATGACTGCTTTTACTGAGCATACAGATGTAGCCACAGAATATGGACAGGATTGTATGTGATTTGTGATAACAGCTTCTCAGCATTAATTATGTGACATGTATTAACAATATAAAAGGGCAATCATTATGGGCAGAACATGTCATCTCCCATGAAGGATGCAAACACGGTCCATCCACAGTTTCATCAACACCAGGACAAGAAGACTATTTGTTAAACTCGAGCGTAACTGGGTGAAAATGCATTGGCCCTCCAGACTGTCCTTGTTATAGTGGGAGCAGCACTGGTTTAAACATTTCTTCTTCACCATCACAAGAGAAAGCAGGACTTGTTGAGCTGCTTCACTGTGGCCCTTATCCATCGTATTGGAAATCCCTTTTGCTTGTCCATCAAACCAAAGCACCTTTACTCCAATTCCTCATATAACCAGCATAATTACTATCATTGTTCATGATGCATTATTCAGGGTAATTGGCCAATTATGTAAAAAGGGTACTGCGGTTTTGAATTTCATGACTAGACCTGTAATTATTATTACTTAAAATGCATAAAGTCCACATTAATGCACTGAACATTTGGAAGAATGACCGACAGCCACTGAGCTTTGCGAGGCTCACTCAAGAAAAATAAATATTAATAATAAAAAATAACAAAAGTGAAAGTCTTGTCAGTATTGGTGAAATAAATATAGAAATGGTTGGTTTGTTTTGAGAATGCTCACAACAGAAGGCTTAACTAAGATGGGAAACAATATGCCTGCCTAACATCAGCATGCAATCGTTGACTTTAGTCATTAGTTTTGCATTGAACAAATAAAGTTTTGACCTGATGGAAAGTCAGAATATCCTCAAAGTGATTAAGAGTCAAACAATGCGGGCATCTTATTCTGTAGCAGTCGATCGAGCAGACGCTGGATACAAATACATCCCTGCTCTCTGCCTTTTCATGAGTTTGTAGCTCTCTCTCTCTCTCTCTCTCTCTCTCTCTCTCTCTCTCTCTCTCTGATGTTGTTGCCACCATATGATGTGTGCAATAGCTTCTGTTTTGTTCAGCTCTGCTTCTCCCTTTGGTGGTTTGGAATGAAATCTGGTGTGCTGTACTATCAAATCGAAAAGCCCCGACTATGCTGCAAATCTGTCTCTGCACCAGTGTAACTAAGACAAATTCTCATGCATTTGCTTTTCTTCTATAAAAGTATCAACAATTCTGAGGCCATTCTTTCTTTCTCTCTGCAGAAGAACGGCCTCAAACACTGCGCTCCGCGTGACTTTGCAGACAGTCAAGCATGTCGCTGTAAATCAGTATGAGGAACACCAAGGCGCTTCTCACTTTTCTCCATTAGTGGGTTTTTGAACGACTGCCTCTGGTCCACTTGTACCAAATCAAAAAGCCCTGACAAGGACAGCTGCCAGAGGGCCTCGTGTGATTTGCGGCGATGCCATTTCCCCTCTGGCAGCGAATACAGATTGCAAACCATGACAGAGATTAAGCTACAATTCGTCTTTAAATTACAGTACTTAAACTGTCAGAGCTCACAGCTGCAATATTTCAACTGTGGAGACCTGCCGTTCTTCAATGCTGCGTTATGACTTCACTTAAAACATCTTAAGGGTGACATCTGGAACAAAACAGGGTCCATTAAAACAACACAAATTCAATGATGCCTGAGTGCAGGGTTTCTGTGTCTGACTGTGTGCACAGCAGACGTTGGTGTCTTTGAACGTAACCGATGAGAAAGACTATTTTGAATATCAATAATTGATCAGAAACCTCTTGACCTTTTCACCCAGGTTGGACTGCAGTGAAGCCTGTTACATTGATCATCTACCGTGTGTACCATCCTGAAGTGAGCTGACGTGCAGTCATACATTGAGTGTCCCTCTGACTAACAGCATCAGCCAAATGTCTGGGGTATAAATATCACAATGTCTAAATAAAGCGCTGCCTGCAGTATAGAAGCATGCCAGAGGGGTATGGAGCAGCCCTGAGGCAGCAGCTGGCACACATCTGCTTACGGACCACTTATAAATTATTAGGCAAAATGTCAGTCAGCCAGCTGTGGTTGCAGCTGGTGGGTCAGACACCGGTGGGATAAGCGTGTGTGACAGTGTATGTGTTGTGGCCTTTGTAGGAGGAATACAGGTACATGTCTGCAAGAGAAAAGGGAAGAACTAAAACAGATGTTATTCCCCATCAGTGTGTGTGTGTGTGTGTGTGTGTGTGTGTGTGTGTGTGTGTGTGTGTGTGTTTGTGTGTCTTTAAAAGTGACAGTGTTTACGTACACATGTGTCTACAGAAAAGGGAGCGTGATTTTTAACCGCTAATTAATTAATCTTCAAAAATGTGCACCCTTCATATTTAAATGGTGTAAATTTGAAATGATTTAAACTCAAATCTAGTGAAGACAAATCTTCTTGTAGACGCAGGATCAACTGCGACAGCCACGAGCATATGTAAATACAGTAAAATAATTTGTTTATTGAATGAAAACAGCTGATGTGACTGATCTCTGGTTGTAATGCGACACCACAGGCTGTCACCGGCAACGACTGCCACACAGACAGCTTCTTCAGCAGCGCCGATGGCTTCTTTAAGCACAGACAATTTCACACATGAAAGATTTACACCAGCGCAACGGGAAATCCATCCATCTGAAGCCTTTGAGGTGTAAAGGAGTAAAAAACACAGAGCCTGTCAGCCTCTGCGGTACGGACGCATGTCTGGGAATACAGATGGTTGCAACCTTGGAGGTATGAATGCCGGTATAAATTCAAATGCTTCAGCCTTTGGAGGTACAGATAGAGGGGAGGCTCTAGCCACACACATACAAACACACAATATAACAACAAAAAAGTCAATTAAAATTTAAGTCAATATTATATAACCCAATATCACAAATTTGTCTCAGGAGGCTTAACAATCTGTAAAACAGCTTGTTGTGCATTGACGTGGTGAAATAGGACAGTGATGCATTCCGAGGAATGTCAGTCATATTTTCCCTCAGGGATAAAGTTTGAAAACAGGTACTGCAAAGCCTGCACATCACAAATTCATTTTCCCCAAAAGTTACAGTATGAGAGAAATAACTTTTTGACATTTGGAGGAAAAAAAAGCACAGGACTTTCACCAAGGAGAACGGTGTCCTTGTCCTGTGTGAAACCAAATGTTGACTTATTTTAACGTGCGTACTCGTTACATAACGTATGTTATAATACGGGTAGATCAAATCAAGCATTCTGATTGGTTGAGAGTGAGTCACGGGGTGTATTTTATTCAGCCATAAAGTACTGTACAGCCTGTTTACATTTAGAGCGTTCCATATCAGTGCGCACTTAAAATAACAGGTAGATTTAAATTGCGCGACCGTTAGTTGTCATTTCAAGCTTGACAGTTACCAAACATGTTTGGTGTAAACTTTGATATTGTCACGTCCGCAGTAACGACTCGCAGACGTTGGTTTCCTTAACTTGCAGGTTTATTGCTTGAGTGTTCACAGTATTGCAACGGGGCTCTTCGCTGACAGTAAATTAGCTCAAACGGAACAGCTAACAAGCTCACGTAGCGTCCCCCACACTAGCATAACGAACGACAACACACACGTCACTTCCTCCCTAACCTAAAGATGAGGAATGAAAAGGGTTTGATCACAAAATCGTGATAATTTCCAGTGAGACATAATTACGTCGGTAATTTCCCGACGCGAGGCAAGTTCTCTAAACATCATGGAGGAGAAAAATGACGGATAAAAGACGGACAGAAGCAGCGAGAGCACTTCTTTACATCGGTGGCTGAGCGTCATCATCCACCCTGCTTTCAACCGGGCTGGTCAGTAAATCGCAGATTTACTGACCAGCTCGTCCGTTTTATAGTCCCGTATGTGCGTCCCGTGCGTCCCGGGACTATTTTCTCTGCCGCTGAAATGCGATACACAACGTTTTGCCGGCTACAACTATTTTGTGCTGAATGGCAGCTTACATTACTTTTTATAAAGTCGCAGGTACCCGTATTATAAAAGCAATAAGGTACTCGAGGCAGTACTGTGTCTACAATAATGTACAGTTCAAGGGTTTGCCGGCCCTCCGCTGCGCGTCGGGCCTAACAACTCCCTTGAACAGTACATTATTGCACGACACAGTACTGCCTCTCGTACCTTATTGCTTAACTACGAAACAAACTTGATGTTCATGTTAACCCCCGATCAAAGTAAAGTGTTGTTGCCTAAACAAGTTGTTACCTGAGAACACAGAAGTTTATTTTGAAAATACATTGTGTGTATGTAACCCTAAAACTGTATGTGGTAAACCGACACGCATTCCTTGTATGTGAAACTTTCTTGGCCATAAACCGGATTCTGGTTCTGATAAGGAGGTAGCAGTTCTGTTTTAATAGCCTCAATTATGATCAAAGATAAGAGAATTTTTTTTTTAATGAGAATACCGATAAGATATCAGCAGAGAATGTTCTTCCTGAGGCAGCTGAAGAAGTTCAACATGCCAAAGACCATGATGGTGCACTTCTACACTGCCATCATTTAATCCATCCTCTGCTCCTCCATCACCGTCTGGCACGCTGCAGCCACTGCCAAGGACAAGGGCAGGCTGCAGCGTATCATTCACTCTGCTGAGAGGGTGATCGGCTGCAATCTGCCGTCCCTCCAGGACTTGTTTGCTTCCAGGACTCTGAAGCGGGCAAGAAAGATTGTAGCTGACCCCTCTCACCCTGGATCCTCATCCGTCTCCCCCACACAACAAACCTCCCAAACTCCTCCCCCTCTGTTTCCCCTGTTGAGCTGCACAGTCACTGAGCCCTCAACATCCAATGGCTCTTCCACTGAGCCCTCAACAACAAAGGGCTCTTCCACCCTCCCCCCTCTCTCTGTGACGACTGACCAGGTGAGAAGACAGCTGGTGAAACTACACCAACGCAAAGCTGAAGGACCTGATGGCATCAGCCCCAGGGTCCTAAAGACCTGCGCCACCCAGCTGTCTGGTGTCCTGCAGCACCTCTACAACCTGAGCCTGAGGCAGGAGGAAGTCCCGGTGCTGTGGAAGACATCGTGCCTGGTCCCTGTCCCAAAGAAGTCACCTCCATCTGGCCTCAATGACTATCGACCGGTTGCCCTCACCTCCCATGTGATGAAGGTGCTGGAGAGGCTGGTCTTGGCCCACCTCCGACTGCAGGTGAAATCATTGCTGGACCCTCTGCAATTTGCTTACCAGCCTCATGTGGGAGTGGATGACGCCATCATCTACCTGCTGCAATGAGCTCAGTCGCACCTGGATGGAACCGGTGTCTCTGTGAGAGTCACTTTCTTTGACTTCTCCAGTGCATTTAACACCACCCAACCACTGCTACTGAGTGAGAAGCTGTGGGTGGTGGGGGTTGATGCGTCCACCGTCTCCTGGATCACTGACTACCTCTCAGGCAGACCAGTTTGTCAGAATGGGCCGTGTGCTGTCTGAAACGGTGGTCAGTGATGTTGGAGCCACACAGGGAACTGTTCTGTCTCCCTTCCTGTTCACCCTGTACACCACTGACTTCCAGTACAACACGGCGTCATGCCATCTGCAGAAGTACTTTGATGACTCTGCAGTGGTCGGGTGTATTAGGGATGGACAGGAGGAGGAGTACAGGGCAGTGGTGAGTGACTTTGTGGAGTGGGCCGGTGAGAATCACCTGCTTCTGAACGTGGCCAAGACCAGAGAGATGGTGGTCGACTTAAGGAGGAAGGCGACGGCTCCGAGACCTCTGAGTGTTCTGGGAGAGGACGTGGACATGGTGGAGGAGTACAGGTACCTGGTGTCTCCATCACATGGTGGAGGAGTACAGGTATTGTTGTTGACTTCCGGAAAGGCCACACCCAACACCCACCACTGACCATCAACGGTGCTGACATTGAACAAGTCAGCAGCACCAAGTTCCTGGGGGTGGACATCAGTGAGGACCTCTCGTGGACAGTCAACACGAAAACCCTGGCAAAGAAAGCGCAGAGGCGCCTCTATTTCCTCCGGAAACTGAGGAAAGCAGGAAGCCCTCCATCCATCATGTGCACCTTCTACCGTGGCACCATCGAGAGCATCCTGACCAACTGCATCACTGTGTGGGGCGGAAGCTGCACAGACTACAGCAGGAAAGCCCTGCAGCGCATAGTGAATGCAGCTGGAAGAATCATTGGTGCCTCACTCCCCCCCCTCCCCTCCCTGCAGGACATATACAACACCCGCCTCACCCGAAAAGCGACCACGATTGTGAGCGACTCCTGCCACCCCTCACACGGTCTCTTCAGCCTCCTGCCCTCTGGGAGGAGATACCGGAGCCTCCGGGCTCGCACCACTAGGCTGTCAACCAGCTTCATCCACCAAGCTGTCAGGAAGCTGAACTCTCTACCTCACCACTCCCACATCTAGACTCTGCCTGACCGCTGCTATTAACGCACACTTAAATAGTTTCGTAATTAGTTTTTGCACTATATGTTATATGTTTTTGCACTATATGTTATATGTCTAATTTGTTTTTGCACTATGTTTATATGTTGTTTATATGTTATATGTTGTCTATTTTTTATTTTTAAATGTTGCACTATTCACTTTATTTTCAGACAGTAGAGAAACATAATTTCAGGTCTTCTGTATGTTTGCACAAATGGAAGAAGTGACAATAAAACTGACTTTGACTTTGACTTTTGACTACCTGGTGTCTCCATCACATGGTGGAGGAGTACAGGTACCTGGTGTCTCCATCACATGGTGGAGGAGTACAGGTACCTGGTGTCTCCATCACATGGTGGAGGAGTACAGGTACCTGGGTGTCTCCATCGATAGCCGACTGAACTGGAAGGCCAACATCAACACTGTCTACAAGAAGGGGATGAGTCGACTCTTTTTCCTGAGGAAGCTTCGATCCTTCAATGTGTGCAGCAAGATGTTGGAGATGTTCTACCAGTCGGTTGTGGCCAGCGCCCTGTACTTCTCCATTGTCTGCTGGGGGAGCAGCATTAGAGCCGGTGACACCAAAAAACTTAACAAACTGGTTAAGAAGGCCCGCTCCATCATCGGCTGTAAACTGGAGTATCTGGAACAGGTGGTGGAGAGGAGGACACTGAAGAAACTATTGTCCATATTGGACAACCCGGACCACCCTCTCCACCACCTACTGCAGGGTAAGTGGAGCACTTTCTCCAGAAGATTCATCACGCTCCGCTGTCACAAGGACAGATACAGGAAAACATTCCTGCCCACGGCAATACGACTTAACAATAAGTTACCGCTTGCTAGATCCTCTGAGGATTAATTATCACTGTACACGTGTATGCTTATTACACTTCACACACTTCACATACATACTTTGCATTTTGCACTCTCTATTGTTTACATTTGATTTGCTAAATTAATGAATACACTCTGCAGCTGTACATATATTTCATTCCAGTTATTTGTATTCTATTTTATTTGTGTATATATATATATATTTTTTTTTTAAACTTTATTTTAATTTAATTTTGTATATATCTTTCATCCCTGTTGCTTTTTTAATATATTTTATCTTGTGTGTTTATTTGTATCTGTAAATTGTAAGGCGCTATTACGACAAAAAAAATTCCCCTTGGGGATTAATAAAGTGACAGACAGACAGACAGACAGACATGGTAACACAATTACGTTGCATCCGGCTCACAGGTGTAGTAAAATGTGCTAACAAGAGTAAAAGAAAGTTAATTATGCTCATCTAATACATAGGAAAAAAAATTCCACTTCAAGTGCGTCCAGTTTTATAAAATCCTTGATTTAGTGCATTTAGTGTCACCAACATACACAAATTTTTAGTCAGACAGTTCCAAAAAAGCATCCCACTCCGTGAATAACTGAACAATTGTCACACTATAATGAGGCACGCAAGACAACCCCATAAATTCTGCAGAAAGGCAGATTCCTCCGTGTTCCTCAAACTGTTTTGCTAATTTATGCTGTATTTACAAGTTCATGTTTTCCTCAATCGAGATAATGAGTTGGCAATCTTCAGCTTTGTCTGGGTCTCGATATGTGAAGGACAATGTCAGGATCCCTGTCTGACCCTGTTTGCTCCTCCCGGTTTCCGCCCACTGCCACGCCCCCCTCCTTCATCCCAGCTGTTGTCCGTTGTCTTCATCACCGGCAGGTGATTTAACCTCTCCTAACTTTGACTCCAAGTGGAGCAGATCTATTGAAAAATAGACAAATAGGCCAAAAGGGCATAAAAGGCATGCCCTAACATGCATAGGGCTGTAACTACACTAGCAGTGAACACCTGCCTCAAATTTGAAGAAGATAGGACAAAGTATGACCATTTTACAGTGTTTTCTTTATGAAGAAATCCAGGCGGATCTCCAAAAAGAACAGTTGGAGACTCCAAATGCACACATGGTAACCAAATGATATTCTGACACACTAAAGGTGTTTTTTCCTTTACATTTAGATATATTTCATCAATTGGAGCAATATTTACAATTTACAATCAAACATATACCAATGTGTATAACTGTGTAATAACCAATAATAACAATGAAAAATATAACTTGGACTCCAAGTGGAACAGATCTATTGAAAAATAGACAAAAGCATAAAAGGCATATAAGGCATGACCTAACATGAACATGCAGGGCATGGACAGCAAACATTTGGCAACAAAACATATGCTACAGGCATCTATACATATGTCTTTGTTCATGACTTCAGATTGTCATGCCACTTTACATAACAGTTCCTTTTTGGAATAAGGCAGAGGGGGGTGTTGCACTTCCTGCAAACCACCGGGGTCTTGTTCTTGCAGTGAACACATTGCTTTCGACCTTTTGTTGCATGCTGAGAGGGAAAGATGGGTGCACATGTTGCTGAATGTGATGGCTGTGAAGGCTGAGATGGCTCCTTCTCAGTTATTTCTCTGATGAGGAGCTGCCTGAACTTTTTGTGTGTCACTGGGGTCTCTCCTTTGTCATCAGCAAGTTGCTTGTAAATTATGAAGCTGTTCACCACAGCAATGTCCACCATGTGGTAGAAGACCTTTTTGTACCATTTCATTGTTTTGTGGAGAACACTGTAGTAGCCTATCAGAGCATCTGTAAAAAGTTGTCCATAAATAATTTATATCCTGTCCCCAACAGTGGAATTTCCAGAAGCCTCATCACAGTAGAATAGCCCAGTCCACCTGGTGACTGTTCTGCTGCCTTCCCCTCATAGATAAAATAGTTCCATGTGTAGCCATGCATGTCTGCAAGCACAAACAGTTGTATTCCCCACTTTGTTGGTTTTAGTGGAGAATACTGTTTGAAACCTAGCCTTGCTTTTGTGGCTAGCATCCTCTCATCTATGGCCAGCTTCTGGCCAGGATGATAGGATGCTTTACAGGCTAACATCATGTCAGTGTAAAGTGGCTTGACTTTGAAAAGCCGGTCATGCTGTGGAGTTCCCTTTTTCTTTTCATTTTGTTCATCCTCATCAGGGTCACTGCGGTGGAGACACCAGAAGATGGCATTGAACCGGTTTCGGCTCATGGCTGACGCTGGAAAGGGAGAATTGTAAGGCGGTATTTTTCTCCAATAGTCATCTTTAGCAGGGCACCTCACCAGTCCACAGAAAATCATGACGGCCAAAAAGGTGAAAAACTCATCCTTTGTGACGGGTTTCCATCTGAATTTTTTGCCTGCCGTCTTCAGTTTCTGTGCCATCTTATTTGTGTTTGTGATGATGGTACGTACCACAGTGAGATTGAAAAAAAGCTTGAAAAGTTGGAAAGGTGACCAAATTGAATCTCGGCTGATAGTGGGGCCACTTGGATGATGAGGACGAAAGTTGTGTGGGTGAGGCTGGGTGTCAGGGTGTTCCTTCTCACGCCATTTTACAGTCTCCTCAACTTCCTCTTCACCTCTCCCTTGTGTAGTGGGGGTCTGTGCAGGCTGTGCTGATGTTGAGCTGGATGACTCTCTTCTCCGACCTCTGCTCAGTGTGGTCAATGGCTTTCTTCTTTTGCTGCGATGTGTGAGTTTCGGGGTGGGTGCAGAAGGTGCAGGTTGTTGATCTGTGTTCTCATCCAGACTGTTAGAAAAGTTTTAGAATGAGTTGGTACTACTGTAATAATAATTCTATTCACAAATGTGTAGCTCCATGCAAATATGAAATCTCCATGGGAAAATACAATAGTTCAATGATAGCATGCAAAATACTTGTAGTCACAGATGAAACACATACCGTGGCTTTCTTTTCCTTCTCGGTTGAGTGGCAGCAGGAGAGGCAGAGGCCTGCGGAGGCTCCCAGTCCACATCATCATCATGATCATCATCATCATCATCATCATCATCTTCCTCATCGACACTGAGAAAAATAATAAATACGATTATAAATAGTTTATGCAACTACTAATACAAATAATTGTGTCAGCCAGAAAGCTAGAATATCTACATTTGAGTCATAACTACTCAAATGGTCAAATGAACAAAACATCCTAAACATACAATCGATAAATAGCATGTGTAAAAAGTATTGTCTCTCCACCAAAAATGACTATGTGGAGTAGTCATTTTTTATATAGTCACCCCAGAATAGCACAAAGATATAACTATAACACATGTGAAACATGAAATAAATACAGGGTAAACCAGCCATGATATGACTAATCTTACTTGTCTAACACCGGATCAATCCCACGCATGAATAAATCCTCCTCGTCTGTGACATAATCCTGGTCACTGTCTGAGGAATCCTCAAAAATCTTCTCTAATGCTTCTTGGACAGAATACTTTATTTTACTTTTACTTTTAGCCATCGCAAATAACAAGTATTTCTGGTCGAAAACGTAGTACCTAAAGAGCAGACTTGCTGGGTGTAAAACGCACGAGCAAGGCAGGGAGCTCTGTTTCGCGGGAGTTTATAAACAATGTTTCTTTAGAGATAACTTGGTCTCCTAGCTTCAATACATTACTGTCAGTGAGCACAGCACTGAGCCTGATGCTAACATTGTACAGTATTGATCATTATGATCGCCAAAGTCATTTTTAGACACAGACACACCATAAGGAATCATCAGAAAAAAAACGCACATGAAAAGGGAAAATTATGAATCCGTTGATTGATGGCTTATGTCAGAGAAAAAATAGGTTTGTAGTAAAGTCTCTTATCTTTTCTGAAGCCGCTAGCTCCATGCTAACTTCCGCTAGTACATCCACTCGTAAAGTCAGGCGTATCCTGTAACTTTTGCCATCAAAATGCTGCAAGACCCGACTTGCAGCGGTTATCGCGACTATCGACAGTGCGTGTTTGGGCTCCTATGCATAAGAAATAAAAGAAAATCAATGTTTTCTTTGCAAAGATGAGGAGTTCTTGAATGCTGGGATACCAAACACGGCCATGTTTAATGACGTGGTCTGCGTGAGCAAGACGTAAGAGGGGGAGGGAGGGGAAAATGGACGCGGGCGTCCAAGCGGAGTAGAAGAGGTTAAGGACGCAGCGTGACCTGGCTCTTTGTCGGGTTGTTACTTCGGTTGTTACTTTGTAAGAGTTGGTCACACGAGCGGTTGAGTTGCCCTCCCGACTCTGGAGCAGAATCAGTCTGGCAGGCTTCGCGAGCGTGTTCACGAGCGGTTGAGTTGCCCTCCCGACTCTGGAGCAGGAGAGGTGGATCTCCTGTGTTCGCTGGACCTGACCGGTAGCATTCGTTTGTATCTATTTGTGGTGTCTTGTTTACTTTAAATAAAGTCCGCCCATGGAACTGTACTGCTGCGTGTGTTGCGTTTGGGTCCGCTACACCACACACCCCCTAACAGAACAACCCGACCAAGATGACGGACCCAGCCTCCGCAGCAGCACCTCTTTCTGCAGACCATCTGCAGAGGGCGGCTGCCACGCATGGCGTTCTCCTCGGCCAACACCAGCAGATGTTGCAGGACTTACTGGACTCCCAGCGGGCAGTCGGGTCCCAGATGGCGGAGATAAGAGGCCTGTTGCACGACCTCACGCTGCATTGCCCCGCCCCCACGGAGCCGGTCCCGGAGGACGAGGAGTCAGCCGGCACCCATGAGTCCTTTGTTCCCTCTCCTGTGCCTTATGGTGGAGCATCTGGGGAGTACCGAGGGTTCATGCTCCAGTGTAGGTTTGTTTTCAACCAGCAGCCCCGCACGTACGCCTCGGACAATGCAAGGGTGGCATATACGGTGGGGTTGCTACGTGGCAAGGCGCTGGTCTGGGCTGAGGCATGGCTCCACCGACGCTCAACTCGAGTCTCCTACGAGCGCTTCAAGGAGGATTTCAAGAGCGTATTCGACCACCCGGTGTACACCCGGGACGTCGTACAGCACCTGCTCAGTCTTCGCCAGGGTTCCACCAGCGCAGCAGAACACTCCGTTGATTTCCAGATTCTGGCTACGGAGTCAGGTTGGGATAGTGAGGCATTGAAGGGAATATATCGCTGCAGTCTGTCGGAGCATCTGAGAGATGAGCTTGCCGTCCGGGATGAGCCGGATTCCTTAGAGGAGCTCATCGCCCTCACAGTCAAGATGGATAGCCGTATTCGGGAGCGTCGTCGGGAGAGGAACTACCGGTCTTCCAATCCGGTGCGTCAGGTTTTTTCCGTTCCCCGTCCCCAGCTTCCGAGCCCGGTCGGCGGGTACGGCCAGGTGCGCTCTCCTTCCGTGGCTCCTCCCCCGTTGGAACCTGAGGAGCCAATGCAGCTCGGGCGGATTCATCTCTCTCCGGAGGAGAGAGAGAGACGCCTCCGCACAGGAAGCTGCCTGTACTGCGGTGGATCAGGTCACCGTATGGCCGTGTGCCCCACTCGGCCAAAAGAGATGGCTCGCCGGTAAGAGTGGGGGTACTGGCGAGTGGTTAAAGGAGAATCCCCCATTCCGAGTCTCAGTCATTGTTTCCTGCCACCCTAAGGTTGTCATCAGGGCCTGTGCACCTCTCAGCCCTTATTGATTCAGGGGCTGAACAGAACTTTTTGGACACTGACTTTATTAGGAGTCAGGGAATCCCTGTGGAGGCCTTAGAGCGCACTCTGCTGGTGAGAGCACTGGATGGCAGTTCACTGGCTGAGATAACACACTGGACCGAGCCAATTTCCCTGCACGTGTCAGGTAATCACAGTCAGAAGACCCGGTTCTATGTATTTCCGTCCCCTCAGACACCCTTGGTCCTGGGACTTTCCTGGCTCAGGGAGCATAATCCGCAGATTGATTGGGCTGGAGGTAGGATCACCGGCTGGTGTTCCAACTGTCACTCCCGCTGCCTCGGATCTGCAGTGCCCCGTCAGGTTATCCCACCCAGCAAACCAGACACCGGTTCTGGCCTCGCCGCTGTGCCCCAGGAGTATGTGGATTTGGGGGAGGCATTCAGCAAGGAGCGGGCTCTTTCACTTCCCCCTCATCGTCCATACGATTGTGTCATTGACCTGCTCCCGGGTGCTCCACTTCCCACGAGCCGGTTATATAACCTCTCCCGGCCTGAACGTGAGTCTATGGAGAGGTACATCACGGACTCGGTCGCCGCTGGAATAATACGCCCCTCATCCTCACCTGTGGGAGCAGGTTTCTTCTTCGTCTCCAAGAAGGACAGGAGCCTCCGTCCCTGTATTGACTACAGAGGTTTGAATCAGATAACTATCAAGAATAAATATCCGTTACCGTTAATCTCCTCTGTTTTTGATTCCCTAGCTGGAGCAAGGATATTCACTAAACTAGATCTCCGTAATGCATATCATCTGGTGCGAATTTGTGAGGGGGACGAATGGAAAACTGCATTCAACACACTCCTGGGTCACTTCGAGTACTTGGTGATGCCATTTGGGTTAACCAATGCCCCTGCCGTCTTTCAGGGCTTGGTGAACGACGTCCTCCGAGACTTTTTGAACCGTTTTGTGTTTGTGTATATTGACGACATCCTTAACTTCTCCCCGAATCCCCAGGAGCACACCAAACATGTTCGCCTAGTGTTGCAACGGCTGCTGGAGAACCAGCTCTTCGTGAAGGCCGAGAAGTGCAAATTCCACGTTACATCGGTGCAGTTCCTGGGGGTCCTGATCGAAGAGGGTCAGGTGAGAAAGGACCCAGAGAAGGTTAGAGCTGTAAGGGATTGGCCGGTGCCCACCTCTAGAAAGAAGCTTCAGCAGTTCCTTGGGTTTGTGAACTTCTATCGTCGGTTCATCCGGAACTACAGCCGTACGGCTGAACCGCCGACACGACTCACCTCCTCCAGGGTCCGTTTTGCTTGGACTCCTGAGGCCGACGGAGCTTTTCGTGCTCTCAAGGAGCGGTTTGTCTCAGCCCCGATCCTGGTTCACCCAGACGAGACCCGCCAGTTTGTCGTCGAGGTGGACGCCTCGGACACCGGAGTCGGAGCTGTACTTTCCCAGCGGTCAGCTTCCGACTCCAAGCTTCATCCTTGTGCTTTCTTCTCCCGTAGACTGTCCCCGGCGGAGAGGAATTATGATGTCGGCAACCGTGAACTGTTGGCGGTCAAGTTGGCCTTGGAGGAGTGGAGGCACTGGCTGGAGGGATCGGTGCTCCCCTTCATTGTATGGACCGACCACCACAATTTGGAATATATCCATTCGGCGAGACGCCTCAACTCCTGCCAGGCCCGCTGGGCTTTGTTCTTCACACGCTTCAACTTCACCATCACCTTCCGACCGGGGCACAAGAACACCAAGCCGGATGCACTCTCCCGTCAGTTTGCTCCGGAGGGGGGAGGTTCAATTCCCGACACCATCCTGCCTGCCTCGTGCGTGCTGGGTGCGGTTACCTCGGAGATTGAGAGGGTGGTACGTGAGGCCCAGCACGCCCAGCCTCACCCCGGAGGAGGCCCCCCGAACCCCCTGTTCGTTCCTCAGGCCGCCTGTTCCCAAGTCCTGCGATGGGCCCACAAGTCCCGTCTCTCAGGCCACCCCGGCACCCGCCGGACTATAAACTGGCTCCGCCGCATCTTTTGGTGGTCATCTCTCGAGGAGGATGCCCGTTCATATGTGCTGGCCTGCACCACGTGCGCCCGCAATAAGGCTTCGCATCGACCTTCTGCGGGGCTACTAAGACCACTTCCTGTGCCCCAACGTCCGTGGTCCCATATCGGGGTGGATTTCGTTACTGGGTTACCTCCATCTGACACCAACACCGTCATTCTGATGGTGGTGGACCGGTTTTCTAAGGCTGCTCACTTCATTCCCCTGCCCAAGCTTCCATCGGCCCGCGAAACCGCCGATCTACTAGTCCTACATGTGGTTAGGCTTCATGGCATCCCTACGGACATAGTTTCGGACCGCGGACCCCAGTTTTCTTCCCAGCTGTGGAAGGCCTTCTGTCACACCCTCGGCGCCACGGCCAGTCTCTCCTCAGGTTTCCACCCACAGACTAATGGCCAGACGGAGAGGATGAACCAGGAGCTCGAGGCCATCCTCAGGTGTGTGACCGCCACCAACCCCTCTTCTTGGAGTCGTCACCTCCCGTGGGTCGAGTATGCCCACAATTCCCACACATCTACTGCCACCGGGCTATCCCCATTTGAGGCCTCCTTGGGTTTTCAGCCTCCCCTTTTCCCCAGCCAGGAGGTTGAGGTTGCCGTGCCCTCAGTCCAAAGCAATGGCCGTCGTTGTAGGCGCGTGTGGAGAGAGACTCGGGCCGCTCTACTCCGCACAGCGGAGCAGAACAGGAGAGTGGCGGATCGTCGTCGTATTCCAGCCCCGGACTACCGTGTTGGTCAATCGGTGTGGCTTTTGGCCAAGGACATCTCCCTCCGCACCGAGTGTAAGAAGCTCTCCCCCAGATATGTCGGTCCTTATCCCATCATCTCCATCATCAACCCTGTCTCGGTCAAACTTCGGTTGCCTCGTTCCATGAGGATTCACCCAGTATTTCATGTCTCTCTCCTCAAGCCCGTTGTCTCCAGTCCTTTGAATCCTCCGCCAGTACCCCCCCCCCCCCCCCCCACGTCTCATCGAGGGGGGGCCCCGTTTACACGGTCAATCGCCTCCTGGATGTCCACCGGCAGGGTAGGGGGTATCAGTACTTGGTAGACTGGGAGGGGTATGGACCAGAGGAGCGGTGCTGGGTGCCCCGTTCTCGGATCTTGGATGCAGGGCTCATTAGAGACTACCATCGACAGAACCCTGGTAGACCCGGTGGTTCGCCAAGAGGCTCCCGTTAAGGGGGGGGTACTGTCAGGATCCCTGTCTGACCCTGTTTGCTCCTCCCGGTTTCCGCCCACTGCTCCTTCATCCCAGCTGTTGTCCGTTGTCTTGATCACCGGCAGGTGATTTAAGGACGCAGCGTGACCTGGCTCTTTGTCGGGTTGTTACTTCGGTTGTTACTTTGTAAGAGTTGGTCACACGAGCGGTTGAGTTGCCCTCCCGACTCTGGAGCAGAATCAGTCTGGCAGGCTTCGCGAGCGTGTTCACGAGCGGTTGAGTTGCCCTCCCGACTCTGGAGCAGGAGAGGTGGATCTCCTGTGTTCGCTGGACCTGACCGGTAGCATTCGTTTGTATCTGTTTGTGGTGTCTTGTTTACTTTAAATAAAGTCCGCCCGTGGAACTGTACTGCTGCGTGTGTTGCGTTTGGGTCCGCTACACCACACACACCCTAACAGACAATGATTTAGAGTCAACCTGATTTAGATTAAATTTGTAGTGCAGGGTCGACAGTTTCACCTTCTACGACTGTAGGTTCTTGGAAATGTTTCCTTTTATTCCCTAAGCGCAGTCTGAGCTTCTTCTTCTTTTTTTTGTGTGCTTCAAGTTGCAGGGAGACACTTTTAGACAATGATTCTTCTGGGCTCATAAACAATGAGAGCTATGGAAGGAAACCGGTACGTGGTTGGTGGGGGAGACTGTGGAGAGGAGCAGAAGACCAAATTTAGATATGGAGGGTTGCTTGATATGTAAATGGACCCCCACTGTATGAATGTTTCATTCAGGCTTGGCTGAGGTAGGATGAGCATAGAGAGTGCCAACAGAGCATGAAATATACATTGTAACTCTGTGTGTGTGTGTGTGTGTGTGTGTGTGTGTGTGTGTGTGTGTGTGTGTGTGTGTGGATGGGTACTGTACGTTAATGAGTCAGGGCTGTGTGTTTTTTTTCCGTGTACTCTCTGACTTTCTCGCTCACGAGGGTGATCCTGCATCAAGGTCATCTTCAGAGCAGCAGAGAACTGCAGCATCTTCGTAGAAGTCTTGGCATCACGCAGATAAGAAGCTGCTCAGATCACACAGTTTACAGCCGGCTAACAAATGTGTAGATAGAGTCAGCGAGAGTTCACTTCTACTGCATGAAGAATACATAAAAATAAACAAATATTCATGAATTTACGAGTGGTACACAGGTAATAAGACGGGAAGAAACCAACCGTTAATAAACCCAACTTCTGTAAAACCGATAAACACGGCAGATTCTCTCATTGGAGAAGATCAAAGTAGCAAATGTTTGGTATTTTTGCTTGATTAAGAACTTATACGACTATAACTTATAAAATTCAGCCACATGGATGCATGCAGAGGGGTAGATTTCCATGTACGATGGTTGAATGCTGTGAAATCAGTGTTTGCAAACTTCCCACACCAAGTTGTGTCATGGTGGCCTCCTCCAGCATTCCTAGCCATACATACGGTCAACATTGATGCATGTCATGGAACTGGCGTACTTTAGTCACGGCACTTCTTTGACCTGTATATCATTCCCTGTGCACCTGCCATGGTACGTGAACAGCTAAAACAACAGGCAGGCAGATTTTTTTCTCTCCATTAAAATCATTGCACATGGACTTGGTGCTCCTCAAACATCCACGCGTCATCAAACAAAATGCTAGAAGTGAGCAATGACAACGGCAATTACTAACAAATTGCTTTTAACTTGGAAAGCATTCGTTAGCGAGATGCTCTCTAAAAGAAGTTTATTATTCTAAATGCAGAGCGCTGAATGTGACGAATAGCAGCAATAAGAATAGATAAATAATGAATGGATAAATAATGCAGAAGACTACATCCCTGCAGAGCTGTGAACATTTGTTTCCGATGGCACACTGCCCTCCCATCAAGTCATGTAGGACTTTAATTTGACGTGGCATATTTTCAGCTCGGTGAACAAGCTAATCAGTCTAGAAGGAGTGCACAAATAAGTCAGATTGAAAGAAGAAAAGAGATACTATGTCTGATAAAAGTTCCTTTTTGCCCGATTTAAATTAGCCTTTTAGTTAATTAGCGCTCAAAGGAAAATGCTCTTATTTGACTTTGCCTGGTGATATTTTGCCCCCTGAGATTCAGCTCCAACAATGAGATTATTATGTTTGCCTCCAGAGCATCATGTTTGCGAGTGGCATAAACAATACATCTTGCTGTGCCGACTTCTCTGCCTCCGGCGTACAGCAGCTACCAATCTGCGCTGCCATGTAATCTCAGAGCTGCCATTCAGCAGCTAACAACCTCTGCAACTTGTGAACTCAACTACACACACACACACACACACACACACACACACACCAACCGGTGTCCTGATGAGAAGCTGTCCAGGCGCTGCACCCATGAGCTGAGGACCATTATGTGATTCAGCACCACAGAGCTCGTCACACCAGGCAGAGCCACAGTGGTGCAGATGTTTTTTTGTATCTCTACTATTCAGAGTGCTCACAGTCTTTAAACAAAAGAACAGAGGGAGGGGTGGGGGAATTCACAAAACATCCTACGGCAAAAAGTATGTCCTCATTGGAAAAGTTACAAGTGCTAAAAATAAGGAGGACATCAGAGTTAGATGCACACCAGAGGTATCACGGTTTCCTGTTTTATTTTGAATTTCCCTGCCTCTTGTGATCAGATGTGATCAGCTGTCAGGCAGCTGCAGTCATCATAAACCGACGTCGCTTCACGTGACGCTTCAGAGGAAAGGACATCTCATGTCTCTTAAAACATATTTCCTCGCGTCTTCTCTCCTCGCTTGGTTTCCTTGCGTCTCTCTATGTATCCCTGGTGGGAGGGACTAAGACGCAAGGAAAAGACGCAAGTGAGGGAAACGGGGATGCAATTTAGAGACTTGGGATGCACCCCCTGTGTGTCCTCCGTCTCAGTGTTGGTCCCCTCCTAAGATCTATGGGATGTTCTCGGCTCCCCTGCCTGTATCCCTTATGCCGTTTTTTCTTGATTACCTTATTCTGTAGTGGTTTCCTTTGGAACTTTTGCTACTCCTTTTTGGATTCCCCTGTTCTGTTAGGTTGATCTATTAAAAGTCACTGTGCATCGTCCCTCTGTTTCCCCCGTGTCTCTCTGTGCCTGGGTCCATCCACTGTTTAAGTCGTAACAGTACGAACCAACCAGGAAATGTGGCCCCAGCAGAGGGTTCCTTTTAAAGAGGAGCTGTACAATTTGAATTATACCCTCCTTTGTTTGAATGGGGCATGGATAAGAGATCCTTGTAGAGAGGTTCGGGAGGCGGCCTTAAGAGTGGCACGCAGGGAGGTGTCCTCTGCCATGGCTGAGGAACTATTTGCCTGATTGGGAGAAAAAAAAGATCTAAATGCCCCCTGATCAGCCAGTTAGCCTCCAACCTGTTGGCCTCCAGACTGCTTCTCAGTCTGCCTCAGCTCCTAACCTGTTCCTAGGAACCCGCCTGACTTTAAACACTGCAATAACATAAATTAAATAACACAAATAAAGTCAAGGCTACAAAAACAAACATTATTAAAATGACAATGAATCCAGATTGTTTCAAATAATAGTTATGACCCGGCTTGTTGAAGGATAAGGAAGTAACATAAAACCAGATGTTTGACAATGTTTATTAGTTTTTCTTTTCTTTTTAAAAATAAAATAAACAAAAGGGGCAACAAAAAAGAAAGATACATTCTAAAAAAGTTAACTTATCTAAAACAAACACTAATGAACAGAAACAGAAGACACAGAATAACATTTTCTGATCAGAATTCAAGAATTATACGTTTGTATTGCACCTGTTGAGACAAAACAATTAATTTATTCCATCTCATTATCTGTCATTAATTTGATCTTTTCATGGAGTTGAGCTAGTTCTTCCTGCAAATGGATCTCCCTGCTGTGTAGCTAAATGAGCCTCCTGAATATTTCATTAATAATGTACGCCACATACAGCCTCGATGAGCCTTCTGTAGAAGACATTCCTCTGCAGAAAACGCAGAGGAATCCCTGTGGAAAAAAATAATGACTTTAAAAATGCAGACTCATACAGGACCAATATTCTTCAGTTAAGCTATAGGTAATTTAATGTGGCAGCTTTACTTTATTGCTCAAGTTTACATGTTCTCCCTGTCTTAGTGAGGGTTTTCCCAGAGTCCAAACACAACTTCAAAATAACTCAACACTTTGGGACACAATCACTTGGTTGAAAAGAGTTGAGTTTGGACGGGCTGGACAATCCCGATAACTCAAGACTACACTAATTTTCACCAAAGGTGTTGGGAACCAAGCTACCAAGCCTCCGCCAGCAAATCCCAGGCATACAGATCCTCCGTCAATTGACTCAACATCAACATCAATAGCCCTTGCACCGCTTTTGTCACTGTACATACTTATATACACTTCATATACACTGTACATACTGTGCATTTTTGCACTTTCCTTATTGTTTAATTTAGAAATTTATAATTTTATAAAGAAAATTCCGTAAAGATAAACTAGGCCAATATTTTCATCTGTTATAACTTATTTGGTCAGAATTTTAATCGGGATGCATCTGATTCATGCATCCACTTTGCCAGCATGATGTCTTGAGCTTGTGGAAGTAAAGGAAAAGTGGAAGCAAAACATAAGACAACCACACTAAATTAGTGAAAACACTGTTCCACTTTTCACCGACCACTGAAATGGCTAAACACCACTGATGAGGACTGACTAGAGCCAACAGTGTCACACCGGCCAAAGTACCAGACAACGGTCAGTCAGTTAGAGGTGCTTAACAATGGCCCATGCAACACCAAAGCTGTCCAGGGTCATATAGCGGTTATTACAGAAAACATGTTTTTTTGTGCGTATTCCTACAAAAGTCCATCAACACGTGTCAATTTTCGCTCATTACATATATACAGTCTTTTACAAATAAACCTCTGTCTTCACAGAAAACAAGTTAGTTAGGATTAGGCAACAAAACGACTCGGTTATAGGTTTTGGGAAAGATTGTAATTTGGGTTCAGATAATAACGGAAGTGGCATTATAAATAAATCAACATTGACTTCAGAGAGCTCAAAATCATATCTGGCGTTGCATTGCATAAACCAATGATATTCACATTTCTGACTTACTTAACATGAACTTCAATTGTGTCAACCTTGAGTTGTCTAATGAATCCCTGTGCGGCATATAAACCGTGCGATAACTTCCAAACTTCTGGTTGTAATAATCAAACCGAGACTTCCAATGCAGCACTTTAAGCTCTTAGTTTAAATATAGTTCAGTCTGATCACATAATAACCCCGTCATATAGGATTCTCTCTGGACGCCCTGTCCTCAGAGGTACATTGTCTATTAACATTTCACTTCATGTTTGAGTCATTTAGACTTAAGATACCATGCTGTGCTGGGGACCCTCCTCATTCATCATACTCATGTTTTTGACTTGTGCCTCAATATGAATTATTCAATGAGCTATATTCATTATCCCAACTGGACATGTGGGTAGCGGACCATCCACGACTCGAGCTCTTCTCTTTTCTCTGAGGGGCCGGGAAAGCTCTCAGATTAATTGAATTGTGGTTTTGAGACAGTTGGTGTTCTCCTTCCATCTCACCGCATTAAGCACAAAGACGACTGCACTCGTCTGCCAGGATTCATTTAGACACAGCACAGGTTGTCTTAGTTTGCTGCCAAACGCTGATCAGGACCACAGGATATGAGTTCGCTGCATGATTGTATTTCTTATGTAAATTAAAATATCACCATGCAGAACTCCTCACAATTGGACAAAGTGCCATCAAAGTGTTGATTTTAAATGAACAGCGTCATGCGGTGGCAGTGGCTACTGTCGGTTAAAAAACCTTTGTGTTTTGTTGACATTGGTTTTACTTCTAATGCAAAATCAATTTTGCATCCATCCAGTATTTTATTACATTTTGTATTTCTGCCCAAACTTTCTTAAAACCCAATATCTTAACCTGTCATTTTGACAAAGAAAACAGGGTTGCCATTTGATAAAAGGTTACAAAATACAGAAATTACCATAAAGCATTGTCATTTGCCCAAATAAGTATTTAATGTGTTGCATGTGTAACTTCCTGTTAGACCTGTTATGAACAAACAGGTCTGAAACAACAACAACTAAATAATATAATGTATTGTATTGATATGTGTGGGAGGTGCTGAACATAAAGTACTATTATCATCAATCACAGACAGAGCATAACAATCCAAACCATTGTATTTAACCACGTTGTACGGCTCTTTAAAGCGCAATTTTCTGTGGCAGACGTAATCTGTTCGAAACCATGTTCAATTCTCATAAAATTAGTTAAAGTCTTGACGTTTTAAGCCAATAAAACAATGTTAAGTTGTTAAAGATGGCTTTGAGTCTCCAGGACCCCAAACAGAACATTGAACTATCTGACTAACTAACTGAACTACCCAATAGTGTGTCATCCTCTCACACCACCCTTTTCCTTCCTCAAAGACCTTCACAAACTTAAGAACAACATCCCATGACTCAATGTCAATCACTCTGCGACAGGAAATTGGATCGCATTCAGCGGAGCCGGAGTATTTAGATACGGACCGAGAGATGGATGCACATACCATGCTGCTATTTGTGGGTAAAACAGCCGATGCAATATGTCAGGACGCAAACAAATAGAATGCGATCGTCGCTACACTGTGTCTCATTCTGTTCCACATCCCTTTCCCTCCACCGCAGCAATGTCAGTCACACAGACTGAAAATGAAAATCCTTTGCGACTCAAATTGGATTTGCACTGATGAAGGTCATTTCACTGGCAATGAAGAGCAGACTAATTTGGAAAATCAGGATCGATCCTAGAGCTCATTTTCTTCTGCTGTTGTGCTCCTGCTCCACCAAGCTGATGAAATACATGAGGATTGTATTTCTCAGAAGTCCCAAACAATGTTTGACAATAGTTCGACATGTTTGGGTGACAGTGTGCCCTCCTGAAGGATCACAAATTGACTGTCTGGCTTCAAAAGAATCAATAAAACTAAATAATGACAAAATAGCCTTCGTATTTTAACTCTAAATCTAATAATTAGTATTAAAACAAAAGTGTGAAACCTTTTAATGGGGAGTAATGTTTTATCATGACGTATGTAAAGACATACAACGGTATACGTATATAATATCTTACTAGAAGATACTCCTCATTTTCAGTGTCCTGCAACGCATGTCAATTTCTACTCGTTATATATAAGCATACGTTCTTTTCAAAATAAACTTCACAGGAAACAACTTAGTTAGGTTTAGTCAACAAAACTACTCATGTAGGTTTAGGAAAAGATCGTAAACAACAACAGTCTGCTGGGTAAAAGATCCCTGTTTGTTGGACCAATTCCTCCCATCCGCCCTCTGGGGCAGTTGTCTACTTTAAAACTTCCCTCTGCATCAATACGTGGACGTCACACGAAGAAAATAATTGTGGGATATCTAAGAATTACGGTATAATATTTTGTGTCCGTCTATAATGCCGGATGAGATCATCTTTACAGGCGTAATCCATATTTGTTTACTTTTAAGTGATTTTTTTTCATGCAACAGTTGCATGATGCAGATATAAAGTTGTGGTGTTATCAACGTAATGCCCAGGAAAACAAATATGTTATATATATATATATATATATATATATATATATATATATATATATATATATTTGTATTTATTTATTAAGTGTTGGGGTGGTAAAAAACACATTGCAAAGATTTTTAATTTTTTTAAGCATTACTTTATTACAATTGTATAACATGTGCACTGTAGTGTACAATAGGACTTCGTTAAGGACAGATCATCGTCAACGTACTGCTGGAAGTACTGCTGTGGCTGCAGTCTCTACAGTTTATTTGGGTACCATCATGTCCAATTCTGTATTCTACCCAACAAAGCATGAACCTAAGAGAAATACAAAGCACACTCTATAATTTTGTACAATTAACATCTTATAAAAAGGTCTTAATCTCCCTCAATGATTCGGTTAAGGATGCTCTCTGCCTCCGTCATGGAGCTCTCTACTAAAAAAAGTACAAAGTACAAAGTCCTGACGTGCACTACAGTGTACATTCATAAATTAGTTGTTTTTCCTATGACAATAAATAAGCTCAGCTCTGAAAACTCACTCCCTTACTCCTTAGATGTTTACTTACTAAAAACAATCCAAAGATAACGTAAAAAACATTTTAAATATGAATATAATGCTTACCTTTCTTTTTTCCATAAAATGTGCTTGTTGTGGAGGCTGCCATTTTGAAAAGACTGGCCAAGGAAAGTTGGCAATGCCACACCCCCCACATGTGATGTCATTTTAAAGCTATGGTTTTCATCTTTAAGGAACATCAGGACTCAATAGAGTGGCATGTGTAGTATGAGAGGAATTAACAAAAACATAATGTGCACTACAGTGTACAAAAATGAATTGCCGGGTCTCAGGAGGTTATACAGAGTGACCTTCGACATCCAGGTGTGAAGTCGCTGCGGATCATGATTGTAAAATGGAGACGTTCGCGGTTTACTGTTAATTATAAAATGTCAGTGGACAGCCACGGGGCTTTTTTACAGGCATTTAACTGCCCTGTGAATGACTTGTGAATCACTTGTAAAGATATTCACTGTGGCAAAAGCAATCAAGGAGTCTTTTAATAGCTTGCTTGTTTTAATCTAATGTGTGCATTTATAAGAATTGCAGGAGGTTGTTTGCTTTACAATAAAGGATGGAAAATGCAAAATGATGCTAAAACCCTTTTTGGCAAATGTATGATCTTGACGTACAGGAAATTAACACAAATTTACTTTGAAATGTGTTTAATGTTACAATGAATTCAAGCTAGTTCAAGTTGACATCCCCCATTATTGTGACTAAACATATTTTAAATTACTACAATGAGGCTGATTCATTTAATAAGAAAAGCTTTTAATACCCCCCGGGCTGAAGATTCAAAGCTGATTTTTTATTTTATTTTTCCTCTCAAATGTCATTAAAAAAGGGCAGTTATGGGAGCATCGAGCAGGATGGTGCAGGCTGGTCTGGAGGGGATTTTAGAAAGGCCTCACTTCCTTTTCTTCCATTCTCTCCATCTTGGTCTCTGTCCCCCTTAGGGATTTAGTTCACCCAACCCAGCGCTGGCACTGAATACACAGAACAGAACACAGCTGATACTGAGACAGCAATGAGAAATATTAGGGATCTGCTCCGGGCTTATAGCAGCCACACTGTAGAAAGATATAGCAGAGCAGCATTAGACGTGTGGCTTTTAAACCTGGAACGGGGTAAAGGAGAGGAGCTCTGAGACAGAAAAGGGAGGATGGGAGGAGGCAGACAAAATGAGATTAAAAAAATAAGAGGAAGACGCTGTGCAGAAACACGAGGAGAAGGAATAAAAGGGAAACGCACATAAGATAGTTGATTTGTTTAAGTGTGAATACTGGAGCGTGAAATGCAAAACAAATTCCAATGCATGCAAACAGTGAGGCGTTATGTTCAAGAATATAAAAAAAGAAGGAAAGGTGTTTGAGGGAGAATATCATTCCCGAGAGATCTCCCCTCCCGAACATATCCACTATCTTTACAAATAAAGACCAGGATTCCTTTTTTCTTATTGCTCTGCAGTCTTATCAGGTGGCGCCAGCAGAAAAACCTCCAGAGATACATATATAGAGTTTACGTGGACCAAGACTTTACTTATACACTACCTCATATACACAAGATGCAAACTAAAACATAAAAAAAAATATTTCAATGAAGACATAAGAGACAGATGTGAAGGAAGATAAATCAAGTCACAGTATTTATGTCTCAATACAGAGCTCTAGGACTTTCACCCAGGAGACCACTGTTCCATTGTGTTCTCACTCCCAACTTGTCAAATACTACACTACTTAGTCAGTTCCCCTCTGCGTTGGAGAGTGACTTTCATCAATTGTATGAAAAGCATCAGGCTTTGCCATGTAATACTACATGCTCGACAATAGGTTTAAATTACAAACACCCGCCAAGTAGCAGCAGTCACCTCTGGTTGATATATCTGTATAGTTGTGGCACTTCTGGCATTCTGCCATGCTAGTGTTTCCTGGGCAAGCTGGTCTCATCTGGCATTTGTAGCAAAAGCTACGAAACATAATGTGCCGTAATTCATAGGTATATCTCAACAACTCAGTGTTGGCCCCGCCCCCGACTGCCAGGAACCTCGGTGTGACACTCGTCAACTCTCCCTGACTGCCAACATTACCGCAACAACACGTCCCTGTAGGCGGTGGTGTATAGTAACGAAGTAGAAATACTTCGTTACTGTACTTAAGTAGTTTTTGGGGATATCTGTACTCTACTTTACTATTTATATTTCTGTTTACTTTTACTTCACTACATTTTGCAAAGAAAAATGATACTTTTACTCCGATACATTTCTCCTGAAACCTTCGTTACTCGCTACAAAATCAAATCTATCTTTAGAAAAAGAAAAAAAACATCGGGACTGTGGTGGAACACAGACTCCACCAAGCAGGTTTTGCGAATCACAATATTCTGCATTTTCCCTCTACATCCTCTAGTCCATCACTCCCAAACCTTTATGCGTCACGGACCGGTTACGTGAAGACAATATTTTCACAGACCGGGTCCGACCTCGGAAAGACGGGAGACAACGACACCTGACGTGTGTTTGTTATGTCCAGTCTACTGACTCTACTCCTAACTAAACCTTTAGTCCAGTCTACTGACTCTACTGCTAACTAAACCTTTAGTCCAGTCTACTGACTCTACTGCTAACTAAACCTTTAGTCCAGTCTACTGACTCTACTCCTAACTAAACCTTTAGTCCAGTCTACTGACTCTACTCCTAACTAAACCTTTAGTCCAGTCTACTGACTCTACTGCTAACTAAACCTTTAGTCCAGTCTACTGACTCTACTGCTAACTAAACCTTTAGTCCAGTCTACTGACTCTACTGCTAACTAAACCTTTAGTCCAGTCTACTGACTCTACTTCTAACTAAACCTTTAGTCCAGTCTACTGACTCTACTGCTAACTAAACCTTTAGTCCAGTCTACTGACTCTACTGCTAACTAAACCTTTAGTCCAGTCTACTGCTTAACTTATAACGCGCTGCACAAAGACAGGATGTTGGAATGGAAGCAGGTTTTCATGCTTTTTTGGCGATCTCAGGATACTCTGCCTTGGTTTCCAGATCACCGACAGAGTTGTAACAGACTTACGTTTCATTTTTAGAGTAACGTAACCTCTTGACATGTGTCAAGAGATTCCGTCTGAGGTTACCACAGACGGATGTATGCGGTCATTTTTCACAATAAAACATCTTTCCGGCCTTGATTTTTTTTATTTAATTGAAATGTTTCATTCATTCTTTCTGTGGCCCGGTACCAAGAGACCCACAGACCGGTACCAAGAGACCCACGGACCGGTACCAAGAGACCCACAGACCGGTACCAAGAGACCCACGGCGGGCGGAATGAGCATACTTATAACCACACTGTTACAAGTCCTTCATAGTGTCATATTGCTTTTTGGAGAAATATGATGATAAGTTCATAGTAGATGCAAAAGTATACTTAGGTACAATATATTATGTTGAACATAATATATATGGATGGATCCCAGCCAACCCAGTTATTGTATCAACACAACTCCTGGTCCTTGGTCACGGTGACCACAGCACTTAAAAGAATAAACTTCATAATTCTCAAAATTCTGACCCTTTGCTTTTTTATTAAAAGCATGTACTTGTACTTTTACTTTCAATACTTAAGTACATTTTATATCAGAAAAATACTTTTGATACTTAAGTACAGAAAATATCAGATACTTTAAGACTTCTACTCAAGTAGTATTTTAATAGGTGACTTTTACTTTTACTGGAGTAATTTTCCAGTAAGGTATCTTTACTTTTACTCAAGTACGGCTTTTGGGTACTTTATACACCACTGCCTGTAGGTACATGCTGCACAACATCAGGAGAATATGTCCACAAAACAAGACATTAAATAAATAAAATATTAAACACATTTTGTATCTTATGCACAAAAGCATGATTGCCGAAGTATTAAGACCCTAAAAGGACACACTGTGTGGAAGTGAGGAGGCGGCGGATGGATCCATAGTTTATAATCTTTTTGCCGAGACCCAACTATTTCCTGTGTAAACGTTAGTTTATTTTTTTAAAGACTGTATGCATGTAACTAGTGGAAATTGACTTGATAATTTGAGTCCCTAATATGTTTATTTATTTAATTTTATAATTGTGATGTAACCAGACTGATAATTTGGGTATTTAATAGGCTCGTTCGAGATGAGCAAGTTCTGCGCAGAATCGATCGGCGGCGATCGGCGTGCATGCTGGTTAGATTTGTGTCCGACTTGCTCCCGACTTGCTCTGACGTCATGCACACGTGGTCAACGATAATCCCACGAGATCAAGGCGGCCGTCGATTTCAGAGTCAGGCGCCGCAGTAGCTCTCCAACGACTGCGTGGCCCAGTGCATGATGGGAAACGCTGTCGCCACATCAGAGCGCTGATTGGCTCTTAGATCTGACAGCAAACCCCACGTGTTGTAGAAAATCCTTATTTTATGTGTAGTTGTAATACTTAACACTCGACTATTCGTCTCATGTTTGATCTAAAAACACATTTTATGTGGTTGTTAATACAAAATCGTATTTATCCAACACATATCAAAACCAGTAGTCATGTATTTCACAGGCAGACATAAAAAGAACAAAGGATGCAGCTACACACACATTTCTACATAAATATATATTTACAAACACATGAAGAAATCCAAACGTGATCTGTAAACTACGGCTGCAGTCGAATAGTCCATTTCGGTTAGGAACCTTCCTAACTGAGTGAAATGACCCGGAAGTACCTAAGTGGCCGCCATGATAAGTGCCGGTCGAATTGTCCAAACGCAAAGGAAAGGAGCTTCAATGCTTCCTAACTTAGCTCCTTTAGCATAGGAACCACTGGACCTTCCTTTACGAAAGGAAAGGAGAGAATGCCGACCCACAATTCCTTGCGGTGGCAACATTTAAAGTGACATTCGTATCATTCGGCCGTTCACGAGAACAAACGATCATGACCGACAAATGCTGATCATGTAAATAACTGTTGCTATAACTTAGAAATACTTTCAATAATCTGTTAAACCTGCTGGCAAACTACGGACGTTATGTTGCTGAAAACTGCTGTAAAGTGATCAAACTGACGTATTTGATATTCTCTCTGGTGTTGAACTGCAGTTCAGCCCTCATTCTTTTATTTTATTTTACTTCAGGTACAGAAGCTTTAATGAAAGAGTTAAACTGGACGAGCTCTTCAGTCTGACTCATGTTTCTGATTATCATCTTTTTAATCAACTATTTTGTCACATTACAATAAAACATATCAAGTCAACACGAGTTGTGCGGTGTTTCATAAACTGTCTGCATATTTTTATGATCAGATTATCATCTGCATATAAACCATAACAACAAAAAGGGATACGAGACACACATCGTTAGTGGGATAACGTATTTAATTCAGCATGTTTGAAACTGAACAAAGAGACAGTTTAGTAGCTTTGTACTCTGTGAAAAATACGTTGGTTTCACTTTCATATTCTTTCGTTATATCTATTCCAACCTCGTTAATAAAGTAAAACCATGAACCAGGTTATTTATGGTAATAAAGTAATACTATGAACCGGGTTGTTTATGTCATCTGCATGACGCAACACTGTAAGAAGATGGACGAAGTATTTAAGATGCGCTTTATTGTGGCCCGAGATGGACTACACTACAGCATTGTTGTTTCACCGCTGCAGACAGACTGACGTCACTAGCACGCGCCTGCCGTCGCGTCATAACTACGTCGCTTAGTGAAAGTGGAGTCGGATTTGCCAAACACCGCGGTTGTCTTCTCCTAACTCCTTATGAATTCTCCTTCCCATCTTTCCTTGACCCCGTGACGTTTTCCACAGAGGTCAAGGAAAAGTGCTTAGGGTTAGACGTTAGGAGGTAATTATTTGACTATTCGACCGCAGCCTACAAGTAGACAAAAGTTCGGAACCAACAGGAAGTCATTTTTTCTGTGACTTCCTGTGTATACTTTGAAGGCAGCTGAAAACTGTCCGACTTGATCGCAGTTTATTGTCAACGCCTCCTGCTGCGGCCGCCTGCTCTCGTCTGGATTCCAGGAGCGGCGCAGCTCTAACGAACGAGCCTAATGTCATTCTAGTCTAGTGTGATTCTTGTTGTCAAGCAAAGTGTCAATCAAATTATTCAATTGTTGTTACTCAGTTTATGGTTTAAAAAAGGGAAACATATACGGTCTAACTCAGGGTTAAATAGCTAAACATAATTCCAAATTGGATAAAGGAGGATACAATGCTCCATGTGAGAATTGCTGTGTTCATTTTGAAAATTTTGATGAGACATTCATTATGTTCATAACATAGATAGAAATGTCATGATATTAATAGCCATGTTTTATACAGGCTAGATTGTTTGAGGTTCTCTGGTTACCTCTTTGATTCTGGATATGGAAATTAAGTGGGTTACAGATAGTTTATTTTTTAAAAGACTATGCATGTTACTAGTGGAAATTGACTTGCGTTGCTGGATTTTGTAGGAAAACACATTAAAAAAAAAAAAAAAAAAAAAAAAGAAATAGTATGAACCGTTGTATGAGGATACGTTGTCCTCTGAGGTAAGGTTATGTTCGGAAACTCAGAATCAGCTTTGTTTTCATGCCGATGGCAGTGTGAACTTCATCCGTGAAACAAATGTGGAAGATTACTTTGGATTTATCAATAGTGGACCGAGACAATGACAAGATGGCCACCAATCTTCAGTACCTTGATCAGAATTATACTTTACTATGCTGAAATATCAAATGGTGCTAAAATATACACCAAAACCTCAAGACAAAAATATAAAACTTGTTGAAACAACAAATCAGCTCTTCGTGCCTCTGCCAGTAACATCCTTCTCTGTGTGACCCGGTGATAGGCCCCGCACAACGCCCAGAGTAAACTGGAGCCAGCGACTACGTACCAACCATAAGACTTTAACAAATTGGTTAAACGATAACTAAATCACAAGTGTACAAACAAGAAAATAAACCATGTGGGACTAAAACTGCACAGTCAGGGAGGCCAGTGCAGAGCTGAATAACCTCTGTAAATAATCACACCAACAACATAAAATATACTTATTCACAGCAAACTAAATAAAACACAATAATAAAATGCCCATGCAAAATGTATATGGCTGCTCTGCCCCTGTGTCCCTCTCTTCAGCACAAGCTAAAATCAAACATAAAAAAAGCACATGTAATTGCTAACTTTAAAAAGGACATGTAGATATAAAAGGCCTGGGAAAAACAGTGGTTGCTCTGGCAAGGACTCTTTAAAAAGAAACAACAAATTATGACATTGCTAAAATCATGCTTTTAAAACCTGCATGATAAGGCAGGAGAGCTCACCAGATTAGTCCCTCAACTTGGCTGGCCTCAGCTGCTCTCAGGTGTGGGTGTCTTTAAGCAGAAAGGCACAGGTGATCTTCCCACCCCCTTTTAAAGGCTCTGCCCCTTTACCTGGGTCCTTAATTGCAGGATGCCTGTGACCTGCCTTACCACATCTGTATAGGTTGCATATAGGTAACAATGCAGCGGCATATTATCATCTTAACGTTGTGGCAACCCGGGGGACTTGGAGGTAAGATTCAACAATAAAACAGGAGACTCAGACAGTAGTACTTTAACAAAAAGTGTCTTTTAATAAATAGGTTTGGGGTAAAGGGGGATGGGGTTAAACTCAACAAAAGATTCCTCCCGGTCGGGGTCTTTGGTCTTCGGCCTCACAAGACGCTTCCTTTGCCCTGTGTGGGCAAATCAGAGGAGAGAGGTGAGTACAAGGGTTCGTTGCGGCTCCTCTCCAGAGCTTCAGGGGATCCTCCTAGCCTCCTGTCCAGTCTGTCCCTCCTCCCTTGCTGTGTCCCAGCTCTGAGAATATATGCTCCCTCTAATTACCTGATGGGCTGCAGGTGTGTCCAATGCCATGTGCCTATTGGCTGCAGCACCTGCACTGGGAAGTACATTCCCTCGATCACCTCCCCCAACCCGAGCTTGGGGATCCGCCCCCTGCACTCTGTCTGCTCCTCCTTTCCCCCTGGTTTGCCACAACGTGTGCAATGAAAATGTCACTGACCAACAAGGTCAAAGTAGCCTATTGAAGAAAAAGGTTATACAGCAACACAAAAAAGTCCTGATTCATCTTAAGACACTTTTTAACAATTTGTTTGCACCCTATAACGTAGAAAAAGTTTAACAAAAAAAATCCACAAGCATTAACATGCAAGCCAAGTTGTCATCCCTGAAGATTGATAATATAAATCCTTATATTCTGCATATATTCTCCATTACTCTTCATGTCTATTAAAGTTCAGGTTAGCGAGGTCAGTATAACACAGATATGGAGCTGGAGTTGGTTGTGTCTATGAAATGTCCAGTTCTCAAGGGAAGTTAGTCACACGCCTGCGCACTTCAACACCCACAACTGTTTATCAGTATATTGACATTATGGAAGCAGACTGGTCGTTGCACGTTCCAGTCTTGTGAGAAAAGATGAGAACACGGGATTCTCCTCCTCTTGACAGGATAGAGCGAATCAGATGTTGGGACGAGGCGAGACGGACCTGTGACGATAAACTGTGTATGAAAGGCCCCACTTCCGTTTGTGGGGCAGTTGTTCTTTGCCCAACCTGCGTGTTGGCTGTACCACTCACTGCTTTTGCAATTGCAGCTTATTACTACTTTGCTTGTGATCATTTAGTAAATACATTTAGAGAACGAGAGAAGTTGTCGAACTGAGTTCTTCCAGAGGCTACACCAGGCATCCAATAATTGACACACGCTACCAAGATCAGAATCAGAATCAGAATCAGAATCAGCTTTAATGGCCATGTAAATTTTCACATACATGGAATTTGACTCCGGTTTCACTGGCTCTCGTACTTTTTTCCACACACAATATACAAGATAATATAAAAATATAAAAAGGACATTAAAGACAGTAGTAAAACAACAAAAAAGTGCAGATAGTGCAGATGAAGAGTCTGTTTAACTGTTCATTTGAGTGACGGCCAGTGGGAAGAAGCTGTTTCTGTGTCTGGTGGTTTTGGCGTACAGTGCTCTGTAGCGCCTTCCAGAGGGGCGGAGTTGGAACAGCTTGTGTCCAGGGTGTGAGGGGTCTGTGGTGATCTTTACAGCCCGCTTCCTGACTCTGGAGGTGTACAAGTCCAGGATGGAGGGCAGGCTGGAACCAATGGTTCTCTCTGCAGACCTGACGATCCGTTGGAGTCTGACTCTGTCCTGTTTGGTGGCCGATCCAAATCACACAGTGATGGAGGAGCAGAGGACAGACTGGATGATGGCGGTGTAGAACAGGATCAGCAGCTCCTGAGGCAGGTTGAACTTCCTGAGCTGGCGCAGGAAGTACAGCCTCTGCTGGGCCTTTTTCCGGATGGTGTTGATGTTGGCAGTCCACTTCAGGTCCCGGGAGATTGTGGATCCCAGAAACTTGAAGGTCTCCACCGCAGAAACAGTGCTGTTGTGTATTGTGAGGGGGGGTAGTGATGGGGGGCTCCTCCTGAAGTCCACTGTCATCTCTACAGTTTTGGCCTTGTTCAGCTCCAGGTGGTTCTGACCACACCAGAGGACCAGCTGTTCAACCTCCCGTCTGTACGCAGACTCGTCCCCGTCGCTGATGAGGCCGATGACCGTTGTGTCGTCTGCGAACTTCAGGAGTTTAACAGATGGGTCCCCTGAGGTGCAGTCGTTGGTGTAGAGGGAGAAGAGCAGTGGAGAGAGCACACATCCCTGGGGGGCGCCAGTGCTCATAGTCCGGGTGCTGGATATGATTTTTCCCAGCCTCACCTGCTGCGTCCTGTCTGTCAGGAAGTTTGTGATCCACCGGCAGGTGGGGGCTGGCATGCAGCAGGGTGACTGGAGGTAAATATTTAGAGCAAATCCAAACTTGTCAATTGTTTCCTAATGGTAATTAGAAGCCTAGTCTTAAAGGTAGAATACACGCAGGAAATATTAAATGTTCCCTGTATTCAGGACAAACATTTTAAGATGGTGTAAAGGGAGTCATTGTTTCCCCTCTTACACGCATCCCTGCAAGCTTGTGATCTCTAAATAAAAAGTTTGAAAGTTCAGTTTGGATAATCAAATCCCTTTTGTTTTCCAAATATAATTCCCTGCTAAAAGAGTATATATGAAATATGCATGAAAAGCGGAACGAGGGAGAGACGGAAAAATAGTTGTGAGAAACAGGCTGCAAAGCCCTTCAGATTTTATCAGTAACCTTGGAAATGAAATAATGGGAAAGAGACTGTTAATGAGTGGAGTAAATTTGGAGACAATGCTCTGATCCTTTCTTGAATCAAGTGCCTTCATATCACGCCCTCCTTTTCATTAAATTCCTTTAAATATAACCCGTTTTTGTTCATTTGTTGTATTGTTAAACTGCAGGTTAGTGTAATGTTGCAGTAGCTCCCTCTGCTGGTTATGAGCTGTGCAGTAGGGGGATTTAGAGGGAGAGTGTGAGGGCTCAAGTGTTGAGACTTGGGGTCAATTCCAATCTTCACCCATACGGACTCACAGACTTTGAGGCGCGCTCCCGCGAAGTCCGTGAGGGTTTAGGGGTGTCCCATTGTCACATCGTAGAGTGCTTGAGGGCTCTCTGGCAGACATTTTGAGCCCTTTATGAACCCTTTCCGTAAGTCAGCATTAGATGCTGACTTTGCCTAAGGGAATTACCCACAGTTCATAGCAATGTGACGTTAAACACGCAGTTCCCAATGGAAGCATGGAGACGTAAAAAAAAAAAAAAAAAAAGGTAAACAAAGAGACACGTGGGTGTTCAGCCCGATAAAATACATTTACACTACAACATTACGGATTAATGATGGAACATGAAAACACATGAAATCAGAGGAATGCAAGCAGAATATATATTTATAAATATTTTGTTTACATTCATCAAACATTTCGTTTTGACAAAAACAAGTAAATATATCATCTAAAATGACTTCTCATCTCGTGAGGAAGACGTTCAAATCAATGAATAAAAAGTGTAAAATCAATACACAATATTTTTTATGTAGTCACGTGATATGTTGCAGCAAAGTGCTGTCCCATTCATATTCACACCAGTTCAAGCCCTCACAGCCTCTCACACTCAGCCACTTGCCAGCTGACGTCAGTAAATCCCTGAGGGTTCAGGGTTTGAGGGTTTAGGGTGGAGATTGGGATAGACCCTTGTTGTGTAAAAGACACTCCTAATAACTTGGAATGACGACGAGTCGTTTAATAGGGTCTGTATTATTTTATTTTTTTACATTGCTCCTGGCAGGCACAGAACCGCCCAAGAGGTGCACACTGGAGTAGAACAAATAAGTCACCAATAAAACTAGAGAATTAGCGGGACTGCCTTAACCCTTTATCGGGCAAGTAACCATATGGTAACTTGTTCCTGTTACCTTTTGATGCTTCGGAAAATACAACCTACTTATGCCCCAGTAAACTCATCTTTCCATCAGCTTTTCTTTTGAATGCCCTGTTGCTTATTTAAGCAATAAGGTACGAGAGGCAGTACTGTGTCGTGCAATAATGTACAGTTCAAGGCTTTGCCTTGAACAGTAAATGTACAGTTCAAGGCTTTGCCTTGAACAGTACATTATTGCACGACACAGTACTGCCTCTCATACCTTATGGCTTATAATACGGGTACCTGCGACTTTATAAATAGTAATAGTAAGCTGCCTTTCAGCACACAATAGTTGTAGCCGGCAAAACGTTGTGTATCGCATTTCAGCGACAGAGAAAATAGTCCCGGGACGCACATACGGGACTATAAAACTGACGGCCTGGTCAGTAAATCTGTGATTTACTGACCAGGCCGGTTGAAAGCAGGGTGGAGGATGACACTCAGCCACCGATGTAAAGAAGTGCTCTCGCTGCCTCTCTCCGTCTTTTCTCCATAATTTTTCTCCTCCATGATGTTTAGAGAACTTGCCTCGCGTCGGGAAATTACCGACATAATTATCTCTCTGGAAATTATCACGATTTTGTGATCAAACCCTTTTCATTCCTCATCTTTAGGTTAGGGAGGAAGTGACGTGTGTGTTGTCGTTCGTTATGCTAGTGTGGGGATGCTAAGTGAGCTTGTTAGCTGTTCCGTTTGAGCTACTGTTAGCGAAGAGCCCCGTTGCAATACTGTGAACACTCAAGCAATAAACCTGCAAGTTAGGGAAACCAACGTCTGCGAGTCGTTACTGCGGACGTTACAATATCAAAGTTTACACGAAACTTGTTTGGTAACTGTCAAGCTTGAAATGACAACTAACGGTCGCGCAATTTCACCTGTTATTTCAAGTGCGCACTGATATGGAACTCTCTAAATGTAAACAGGCTGTACAGTACTTTATGGCTGAATAAAATACATCCTGTGACTCACTCTCAACCAATCAGAATGCTTGATTTGATCTACCCGTATTATAATTAGTTGTATACAACACTAACTAGTTATATATATCATTTTCTAGGAAAGCAGCAGTCACAACAGATATTTGACAGTGTACAGAGGCAACAATGTGAAAATATTGAGTCCTTGCATTGACCGAAACTGATGCTGAGAAGTCAGATTAAGGAGCTTTGTTCATCTGCTCCCTGAAAGAGCTCATATGATCAAACCCTGGGCTTCCATGTGTCTCCCCAGCTGTTAGCATGCAAGCCACACACACAGTGGTTTGTGGATGTAAATCTGACACGTACTTTATGTAAATGCATGTAGTTCTCCTCAATGAGAGTGATGTTGCATGAGACTGTGTTCAAGCCTGAAAAGCATGTAAATGCCTGTGGAGCCCCGTGTCACAGAGCGATATGACATCTTTGGGCTCCGAGACTGGCTTGGATCCAGTGGCAGGCCGTCAGGGCCTGCTAAGCCTTCTCTGCTGGCCTAAACAGAATCACAAAGTTTAAATTAAAATTTGTTTAATTGTTTTTCACAAATGCACTACATGTATTATAATTATTTGTTTCCTATCAGCTTATTTTGTCATTGCACAGCTCCTGTGTTCCTCTGCTTCAAGCCTTCAGCATGGCGCAGCATCCACTGTTTAAGGAGCTCCTCATCCAATCACATTTCGCTTCTGTTTCTCTATTGAATCGAGAGCTGATTAAACTATACGAGAAGGCCTTCTAGGGTTCTGGACGTTTGTTTCGCCATAAGGCCCGCGTGACCATTAACGTGCGCTGTGATTGGTCAGTGTGTCAGTACACACTCAGTGGGAGTACATGGCCACCTGTTACTGGAACTGAAGCACACCGATAAACTGTACAACTGCGTCGCTCAACTTTTTTTTTTTTAAGGAGAGCGGATGGACTTTGTCTTTAATGAACAGCATCTAGTAAGTTTCCTGCTTTTTGTGTTTTTTTTTTCATCTGCGGTGACGTTGTGTTGATGTGTCTATGGTGCGGTTTTTACGGGGTTGGGCTGGTCAGGTGGGTCAGTCAGGACGCACAACATCGCCAAGGCGAGGTTGGAGGCGTCCGACCGAGAGGCTGCGTAACTTGAAGTGGCTTTGTGGGTCGGTCCACACGCCCCGTGTGACCTCCCTCCATGCTCGTGGTGGTTTTGTGTGCCGGAGTGGGTGTCTGCTGTCCACACATGGTGATCTGTATGAACGTGTCGTGTATTGAGCAGCGTGCCGCATTGAGTGGGTCAGTCTGTGACAGTAACTCCCGGGACACTTTTTTCCCCCCAGTCCGCCCCTGATGTGGACTATATGGCACTGAAGGCCTAGCTCTAAAACGCACGGCCCGCCACTGTTTGGATCTAATCTTTAGAATATTAATATGATTCTCAACCCAATATCATGGCAAGGCATATACAACATTTCCGCACGTCATTATTACACACTTAAGGCGTAATTTAATGCCACGTTGTTACAGTAAAATGTTTCGGCAACAAAACGACCATTATTCAGCTTAAAATATGCATGCAAGTAAAATAAGTATGCAAACAACGTTGAGGAAAACACAAACCACAGTCAGAAAGCTACCTAAAATTAAAGACACCACTTTGGGACACTGGTCTCGAACATCAGTCTGCTGGTTGCAAGTCCGTTGTTTGTTTGACCCGTCCACCCACCCAGCAGAAGGTTTCATGTAACATTTTATGTTGCGTCAGTTGTTCAGAGTGCCGCATATTTACGCGGATGCAATTACATCGCAGTCGGAGCAGACACGGTGTACAAATAACATGCAAAACGCAAGAAAAGCCGTCTTGTTGCGTGTAAAATCACTTACAAATTGTTGTACGCCAACTGGTGAGAATGGGCGGAACACCCACATTTAATTAAATTAAATGTATTTTGTAGAGCCCAAAGTCACAAATTTGCCTCAGGACTTTTATTTATTGGTCCCTGTGATAATTTTTCCTGTTCCTAGTGTCCATGATGAGGCTCCAATGTAAGACATGGGGGACAAAATGCACTTTCACAGCTGCTATCATCCAAACATAGTTTTGTAGTTGCAGCATGAAAAAGACACTAGAGGCAGCAGTGCAAGAAAGAAGTGCAAGCTGTGTACTTTCTCTCTTCGGTACACCTGTAAAATGTTTGCGATGCTTGTCGATAGTCTGTTTTTGGAAGTACGAACACCAAGGAAACTGAGCTCCAATTACATTTTAAAATATTAAATATTTCAGCCTCTTAAAGTAACAAAGGACTTTTGCGATCAAAAGTGGTAAGAGTAAAGGGAGAGTGATGCGTTTCGGGCAGCAGTGTTAACCGTGTCACATCAGTCCAAAGCTGATTGACCGTGTGTGCGCGTGTGTGCGAGAGGCAGGGCTGAGAGGGAGATAATTACCATCAATAGATTCCCTTAAGACTCTTTGGAGAGACAGGCAGATTAAGAGAAAGACACATGAATAAATTGAAATAGATAAAATAATTCAAAATGAATGAAGTGAAGATGAATAACCGAGAAGGGCAGAGAGAGAGAGAGACATCAGTGTTAAGTGCCGAGGTGGTAAGTTTCATTACCCGATATTAAAAGAGCCACATATTATCCAGGTCAGGGCAGCGGAGAACTCCTCACAGCCCGGCTGAGAGTCCTCTGGGCCCTTTTCAATTTAAATGGGCTGCTCGCAGGTGGCAGGAGACGAAGAGGAAGAGGCATCAAAGGCAGCGAGGGAGAGGGCATGTACGAGACTCAGATAGCTAATGTCAGGAAACAAGGAGGGGAGACTGACGGGTTCGGTCAGGAGAGAGGACTGACAGCCGCTAATGCTATTCGTGTGTGGGAAGGCGAGACGGTGGAAAAATGGCACATAAGTGGTTTCTGATCTGACACCCTTATCGACAGGATAAAAAAAAAAAAAGTATATATATATATATATATATATATATATATCATTCCAATCTGACACCCACTTTTGGTTAACATTCAGTTCTGGCGCTGCACAATGGCGACAGGTTTCTGTGACATATCACATGTGTTTTTTTTCATCTTATTTTTTTTATGCGTTTTGTTATCAAGTGTGACACCAACTAATTATTATTAGAAATATCTATTGATGTAAAAGCAGGGCCATGGCAGCAGGCAGGACCGGTTCCAGGCCGGTTCCATCAGCAGGGCCATGGAAGCAGGCAGGACCGGTTCCAGGCAGCCATGAATCCATGGAAAAAGAAAGTAGAGTTAGTAATGTGCATTGAAGAGACAATAGTTTATCCAGATGGAGAGAAAGAAGAGTGAAAGGGGAAGAGAAGAGGAGCGAAAGAGGAAGAGAAGAGGAGCTCAGTGTATTCTAAGATGTCCCCCAGAAGTCTAGGCCTATAGCAGCATATCTAGGGGCTGGACCAGGGCAAACCTGAGCCAGCCCTAACTATAAGCCTGAAACAGCCCTAAGTATAAGCGCTATCAAAGAGGAAAGTCTTAAGTCTACTCTTAAATGAGGTGACCGTGCCTGCCCCCCGGACTGAAAGTAGAAGCTAATTCCACAAAAGACTGAAAAGCTCTAGCCCCCAACCTACTTTTTAAGACTCTGGGAACCACAAGTAACCCTGCATTCAGTGAGCATAACGCTCTAGTGGGGTAATATGGCACTATGAGCTCTTTAAGATATGATGGTGCATCACCAGTTAAGGCTTTATAGGTGAGGAGAAGGATTTTAAATATAATTCTCGCTCTTACAGGAAGCCAGTGGAGAGCAGCTAGTACAGGAGTAATGTGATCTCTCTTCCGAGTCCTTGTTAGTACACGAGCTGCAGCATTCTGGATCAGCTGGAGAGACCCAAGGGACTTTCCGGAGCAGCCTGATAATACGGAGTTACAGTAATCCAGTCTTGAAGTAACAAATGCGTGGATCAATGTTTCTGCATCGCTTTGAGACAGAATGTGCCGGATCTTTGAGATGTTCCGTAGGTGAAAAAAGGCAGTCCTTGAGATCTGTTTCACGTGGGAGCCAAAGGATAGGTCCTGGTCAAAAAGAACTCAGAGATTCCTTACGGTGGTGGTGGATGCCAGAGCGATGCCATCCAGAGAAACCATATCGTCAGATAATTGATTTCTGAGGTGTTCTGGGCCGAGTAGAATGACTTCAGTCTTGTCAGAGTTCAGCAGCAGGAAGTTGCAGGTCATCCAGGTCTTGATGTCTTTAAGACACGCTTGAAGCTTAGCGACCTGGTGGATTTCATCTGGCTTGATTGACAGATATAGTTGAGTATCATCGGCATAACAGTGAAAGTTTATGGAGTGTTTTCTGATAATATTGCCTAAAGGAAGCTCTATAAAGGTGAATAAAATTGGTCCAAGCACAGAACCTTGTGGAACTCCATGACGAACACCGGTGGTCGTCGAGGCTTCATCGTTTACAAATACAAACTGAGATCTATCTGATAAATACGACTTAAACCAGCTTAATGCTGTACCTTTAATACCAATCGACTGGTCTAGTCTCTGTAATAAGATGTCATGGTCAATGGTGTCAAATGCTGCACTAAGGTTGTTAAGTTCTTGAAACTCTGGGAGTTGGCGCGGAATAAGGACCGGGGTCCGAAGATGATATAATATAAGAATATTTAATAAGCGAGTGAAATGACAGAACAGGTTATGCTTTCGATCGATCGAGCTGTTCCCTAATCCACCAGTGCGCTTCTCGCCTGGAGTTCCTCCTTCGTCCGTGGTGGCCAGAAAACAGGCCGTTCTCCCAGGTACAGTCAATTTTATATCCTCCATGGAGCTCGAGCCCTCCTTCTTCTTCTTCGTCGGTCTTCCTCGGTGGGTTCTTGAAATCAGTTCTCCAGCTCCGCCCCTCAGGCGAACAAGAGAACTACAATTCCTTTACATGCAGTATCTAGTATCTAACATTCCATTCATACATTAATCATTAATAAAATCAGTGACCTACATATGCATGCCATTACAAATCCTTCATAATAATATCCCTTATTAATTATCATATTCCATGCATTGTAATGTACACCCAAACAACTTCTCATTTTACATTGTACCAAGTCCAGAAATGACGAACTTGGTTCTAAAAACCCTACAGGTCTAACAGGATAAGTACAGAGACAAGTCCCCTATCTGATGCAACTAGAAGGTCATTAGTAATTGTCACTAGTGCTGTCTCTGTGCTATGATGCTTTCTAAATCCTGACTGAAACTCCTCAAATAAACTATTGTTATGTAAAAAGTCACACAACTGGTTTGCGACTACCTTCTCCAGTATCTTAGAGAGGAAGGGAAGGTTAGAGATAGGTCTGTAGTTAGCCAACACCTCTGGATCCAGGGTGGGCTTTTTAAGAAGAGGTTTAATTACAGCTACTTTAAAAAGACTGTGGTACATGACCCATTTATAATATCTAGTAGAGAGGTGCTAATTAAGGTAAAATGACTCTCAGCCAGCCTGGCCACAGTGCTAAAGAGAAACCTACACTGTAAAAAAAAATCTGTGTAATATACGGTAAATTACCGGCAGCTGTGGTTGCCAGAGCTTTACCGTAAAAAATAAAGTGAAACCGTACAAGACATTACGGTATATGTTTTTGCAACCGTAAAATTCACATTTGAGAACTGTTTTTTGTTTACGGTAAATTACTATTAAAAAAACGGATATATCATAAACCTGTTTACGGTTATTTGCTTTAGAAATAACAGCAATGTTATAAACGCGTTTACGGTAAAAAATAAATAATTTTAAAGCAGTTATACCGTAAACCTAATTACAGTCTTTCTCAGTGAAAAACACAGTACAACTGTATAATATATTACGGTACTTTATTGAAAAGTTCAATTTAACGGTAAATTACCGGCAGCTGTGGTTGCCAGAACTTCACCGTAAAAAATAAAGTGACAATGTATAAGACAATACGGCATGTTTTTTAAAAACAGCAGTTATACCGTGAACCTAATTACAGTCTTTCTCAGAGATAAACACAGTACAACTGTATGAGTTACGGTATTTTATTACAAAGTTCTAAGCAAATTCCCGGCAACTATGGTTGCCAGAATTCTATTGCAAAAAAATATGGTACAATGTATAACGTATTACAATTGGTTGGCATAGATTTTATAGTCAACATCAGGAAATATTAAATAAAGCCTATTGTAAATCAAGATACAGACGTCGTTGATAAACCTTAAGAAATTAAAATTTTCTGTGAAAAACAGGTTGAACTGATCCAATAACTTGTACCGTATACTCACAAAGCATTGTTGAGATCTTGAAGAAACAGCATGTGAAGGATTACTCGTGAATAAACATGAAAAGATTAGCCACTTGCGCCGAGTTGATCAAGAGTAACAAGTCGCTGAGTCCAGACTTGACTAAAGAGGGCACCCAACATGGTATAGAGCAGGGGTGTCAAACATACGGCCCGCGGGCCGGAACCGGCCCCCAAGGAGGTTCGATCAGGCCCGCAGGATAATTTGAAAGTGGAAAAAATGCATAAAAGACATGGAATTAATATTTTTAATTCGCTGCAATTCATGGATTATCCGCTAAGGGGCGCACTCTTTCCATCAGAGTAGAAGACAAGCCGCATCACTGAGACAGACTGAAAACAGCAGACGGTATCAATGCGCCATCTGCTGCTTGTTACGACGTTGTTAATACCTTGGTCTCTACCTCTCCGCTACACCCTCATTAGCCAAAATGTAGTTATCCAAACGGAGAAAAGTAGATAAGGAGTGTAGAATTTTCAAAGAAAAATGGACCACGTCCTATTTATTTACAGAGATGCACGGAAAACCTTCGTGCTTGGTGTGTTTGCAACAAGTTTCGGTATTGAAGGAATATAATATTCGACGCCACCACGAGACTCATCACAGCGAAAAATATGACGGCTTGCAAGGACAACTGAGAAGAGATAAGATTAACGAATTGCTGGCGGGTCTGAGGAAACAGCAGTCAACTTTCATCCAGAGCCGAGAAGTCAGTGAAGCAGCGGTAAAAGCCAGCTACCTAATTGCTAGCGAAATAGCATTAGCATCGAAGCCGTATTCCGACGGTGACTTTGTTAAACGATGCATGATGAAGGCGGCTGAACTTGTATGTCCCGAGAAGCGACAAGCTTTTGCCAATATTAGCCTGACGAGGAATACTATAGCAGAGAGGATTTCGGAACTATCGGCAGATTTAGACAGTCAATTGAAACAGAGAGTCAAGTCATTTATTGCATTTTCCGTGGCAATTGACGAGAGCACTGACATCACAGACGTGGCCCAACTGGCCATATTTATTCGAGGAGTTGATGAGACATTGACTGTTACTGAAGAGTTTCTTGAGTTGGTGCCAATGATGGACACCACAACAGCCGAGGACATTTTCGGCTCTGTCGTTGCTGCATTGGACAGAGTTGGAGTGGACTGGTCCCGCGCTGTCAGCCTGGCTACAGACGGCGCGCCATCCATGGTCGGAAAGAAAGCAGGTGTCGCGACAAAGTTCAAAGACAAAGTACAAGCCCTTAATGGAGGAGATCGTTTCTGGACATTTCACTGTATTTTGCACCAGGAGGCATTGTGTTGCAAGTCGCTGAAAATGGACCACGTCATGGAGGTGGTTGTTCGCACTGTAAATTTCATCCGGTCCAGAGGTCTGAACCATCGTCAGTTTGACAAACTTCTCAGCGACAGCAACATTACTCACAGCCTGCCATACCACACTGAAGTGAGATGGTTAAGCCGAGGCGCTGTGCTGAGGCATTTCTTTGATCTACGAGAGGAAATCGGACAGTTCATGGAGAAAAAAGGAAAACCGGTGTTGGAATTACAATCTCAGGAATGGCTACGGGACCTTGCATTCTTGGTTGATATTACTGAACACTTGAACAATCTGAACAAAATGTTGCAAGGCCGCAAAAAAGTTGTCACACAGTTTTCTGACAACATACATGCATTTAAGTTGAAGCTGACTTTGTGGGAGATGCAACTGGCAAATGGCAACCCTGCTCATTTCCCCTGTCTGAGAGATGTGTGTGTGACCAGACCTGATGCGGACATGAAACGGTACAAAGACAAAATTGCAGGACTACTGCGGGAGTTTGAGAAACGTTTTCAGGTATTTGGTGAACTTGAGACAGAATTTTCAGTTTTTCGCTCACCTTTCACAGTTAAAGCTTCTGATCTGCCGGTCGAAATTCAGCTAGAGATAATTGATTTGCAGTGTGATGCAGATTTGAAGGGCAAATTTGCCTCTGTAGGTCTGGACAGATTTTATCAGTATCTACTACCAGGGTACCCCAAATTAACAGCCCTGGCTGCTAAAATTGTGTGCATGTTTGGGACAACCTACCTTTGTGAACAAATTTTCTCAGTGATGAATATCAATAAAACAAAAATGCGTTCAAGGCTCACAAACAAGCACTTAAATGACATTCTGAAAGTGACAGCTAGTCAGGACATGACACCTGGTGTTGATGCACTTGTACAGGCCAAAAGATGCCAAGTTTCAGGAACAAATACAAGTCCAGACTAGACTAACACCTTTAAAATGCTGCCTTAGATACTGTTTGCATTGAAAGAATACAGCTCTGTGAAGATGAATCCTTACTGTGGTGATTTAAAAAATGTGCACTTTAATGTTAGTCAGCAGCTTCAAAACAAAAGTTGTGTGATGGAATTCTACTGTTCATACAACTCCATAAATTTTCAGTATGTATTGTATGTGTATGTATGTTTCATGTATGAAGTTTACAGATTTACAGGACAGGCGAACACTTTCTTCATTACACATTTAAAATCACTCTCCTTAGTTTGTAAGGTGTACGCAGGGATTACATTTAGATTTTATATGCGTATGTGTAAGTGGTTTTAAAAATTCCTTTCTTTAAAAGTCTCATTTAATCTTAAAGTGCATTACTATATTTTTCAGTACCAATTAAAGTTTTGTGCCTTTGTACAATCAGTGGGATCAGTTGCAATGCATATTTGTGAATGATAAAAGTAAATTGCACATTTGTCTAAGGAAATATGAGGTGTTTCATGAAATGTTTTGTAAAAGGATAGTTCATTAAATTTCAATATTTTCCTAATGTTCTTGTGCTTCTTTACACCAAAACAAAGGAAAGACATGATATTTTGGTTATTTATAGCAGAGTATGGTATAATTTTAATGGTCCGGCCCACTTGACATCTCCCTAGGCCGTATGTGGCCCACGATGCGAAATGAGTTTGACACCCCTGCCCTAAAGCCTTCTGTTGTTAAATTAACATACACTGAACTTACCACTATTTATCCTTGACAAAACTTGTATCCGATCATAAGGTTAGACTAGTAGAACAGCAAAGAAGGTGATGAAGTTCATGTGAAAGTCCATGCTGGTAGTCATAATCACACCTGAAAGAAAGAGTAAAGGATGAGGGGGAGGACATACATCCTTAGGTTAAAAAAGTGAAATCATCTCAAGCATCACATTTTACTCTTTTCAATGCAGAGGTTGTAAATTAAAATGAAATGGCTAAATTCACACTCACGTGTCACATGTTGTTATCATAGCGGCCAAGGTTTGATTCCAGGTGGGCCCTTTGCCGGAGATCATCCCCTCTCACTCCACTGTGTTTCCTGTCTCTCTCTCTACTTCTGCTGTCCAATAAAACACAAATGGGAGAAGAAAAAAAATCTCATCTTTAAAAACAAAAAATGCTTGCTTTTGGCATTTAAATGGATTATTGCAATGTCTGTAATTACATTTTACAAGATACAAGTAAATAGTCTTAATTATCTGTACAAACTGGCCCTGCATACATTTAAACATTGACTCTGAGGGAGACTCCCGTTTGTGACGTCCTCATCTGACAATGTGGGCATTAAATGAAGATTTTAACATAAACACGTGTTTGCATCCACTCACTGGACAGCTCACTGGAGATTCTCAGGAGTGGTGTTGTGTCTTCTTAACACCATGTGCACACAACGCCACAGCGTGTTCATGTGCGGTCACGTGGACAGCCGTCCCTACAGGCACGTTAACAGACAGCGTAGATGTTAATGTCATGCCTCCGGTATAAATGAGCCTTAAACCTCAATATCTAACACATGTCTGCTTGCAACCCACTTCAAAGCACTTCAATAAAAACGTGTTTATTAGATGAAGTTTGTAGCACATAACCCGTCGTTGTCTTTAATGTCCTGCCACAGTAATACACCTAGCCTATAGCTAGCTAAACATTACCATAGCTAACCTTTGATAAAGTAAGGTAACGTTCAACACATAAACCTAAGTTATAACCTACGTTGCATCGATGGTGTTAAAGAAAAGTAAACACTCAACTATTAGATAGCTAAGTTAACTCAATAGTGATGTCCAAGGCGACACAGAAAGCCTCAAATTCAAATGTAGCTAACCGCTAGCTAACGTAACGTTAGCTCAATCCCTTACCAGACAGGTTAAACTAACGCTACTATCACCTGAAAACTTAAGGTGTCACTAACGTTGACCGTTCAAGAAAGCTTTTATTCCGTGACTAATAAATTATGTTGGTATTCTTACCTCAAGAGGAGATGCCATGTTCCCAGGAGTCCAGCCATGTCGTGTATCAGCGGAGGAGAAGAGCGTAGAGCTGGCGCTCAAAGTTCACTCCCACATCATGTTTTTTTTTGTTTGTATTGCTGTGTTGGTTTAATCACTGACACCTGTGACCTGTCCCTCTCTCCTTTGAGCTCTCTCCCTCTGTGTGTGGCTGTCTGTCTCTCTGTCTGACTGTCTTCAGATCTTTGGTCAAGGCCAGAGTCTGGATTGATTTTAGATTTTTTCAAGAGTATGAACAGCATGGAGGACTTTATTCAGAAATGGTGCTATAAGTATGCAATATATTGTGTGTCTGGGGACAATCTAATATTTAATGCTCCTTTTTAGCAAGGTATGAAGTAAATGTGCTTTGTCCTGATATGCTGATTGTTAAATAAAGTTTTTTTTTTTAAATAAATTAAAAATCTTTCTGACTGTCTGTTTAGTTTAGTTTATTTACTGGATCCCATTAGCTGACGCCTTAGCGGCCGCTAATGGGGCCGCTAAGGATACATACAAAACATAACGTGAAACAAACAGTTATGTACAGAATAAAAATATGTCAGATACGTAGTGCAGTCGAGGACTATGATGTATATTATGCAGTCCATCCATAATTTATACAAAGAAAAATCAGATAGGAAATAGCATAGGAAAACGTCAAGTGGTTAATGTCCTGAGGTGCGCTTTTAATTGTTTTTTAAATAACAGATTATTACCTGTATACAGTTATGTGAGGAGGTAGTAAATTCCAAGCAGTAATTGCACGAAAAATAACTGCACGTTTGAGGAGGCTTGTTCTTGGGGTTGGAGGTATTAAGTGACCTAAGCTAGCATTCCTTGTGTGATGGTTATGTCTGTTAAATGTATATTGTAACTGATTGAAGAAATATTCAGGTGTCTGATTAAATACTACCTTTCTGAAAAACGTGAGAAGGCTATAGTGAAGTAGAGTTTCCACTGAGAACCATGACACGCGAGAGTGCATATATGCTGTATTAGTTCTTGTTGAACACTGGAGTGCTAATCTGGCAGCTCGGTTTTGAACCATTTGTAGTTTATTTATGACCTTCTTAGCAGCTACTGACCATATGGATGGACAGTATAGCAGGTGACAAAAGACAATGGAGTGTAACACCTGACAAACAATAGAGAGTGTTAAATAAGCAAAGCACTTTCTGGTCATAGCTATGCTCCTTCCCATTTTAGTGACAATGCCATCAATGTGCTCAGACCACGACAACTGTTCGTCCAACACTACACCAGTAGTTTGGCCTTCTTGACCTGTTCTATTGCTGAACCTGACAGGTGAAGCTGTGTGTCACCATTAAGAATATTCCTTGAGCCAAACACAATACATTCAGTTTTCAAAATGTTCAGGGCTAATTTGTTCACTTTCACCAAATCAGACGCTCTCTCCAGACTCTGATTCAGAATGGTTGCAAGTCACAGAATGTCAGTGTAACTAGGAAAAGCTATTAAAAGACAACAACTTGATTGATTATGTATATATATATATTTTTTTTAATTATTAATGGGACTTAAAACTTAAAATGGGGGCAGAATTCTTCATCAGGAGGTCTTCCTCACTCTCCAAGTCCTTGTACTACCATGAATCAATACCAGAGCCACTGATGTGACAAAGCCTGGCCTTACAAGAGTATATATGTCCATTTTACATGTTTATAACACAATTCAACCATAAATATTAACATAAACCATAAATATGACTCGAGAGCACTCGAACGTGACTCGAGAGAGCTCCCCAAGTTATGAAAATATCTATTTTTATATCCCTAGCTTAATGCTACACACATGATTGGCACACCTTTCTGGAAAGCACACGACCTATGGACAAATATAAGAAAGAAAGAAATGATCCTTTATTAATCCCCTTGGGGAAATTCTTCTCTGCATTTGACCCATCCTTGGTTAAGGAGCAGTGGGCTGCCCTGAGAGGCAACCACATTCCAGCCCAAAAACTGAAATATGACTTACTTATGGATGAAACTATATTTCACACGGCCTTGCTTGGTATGTATTGGTGCATCTGCTTGAGCAGAGCCCCTCTGTTGTGGAACCAGAGGTGTCCAAGGTCCAGGAAGAAATCTAGGGCATTTTTGCTTTCAGGGACATAAACCTACGGCACACGAAATGTGCACAAAATTAATTACTAAAAATATTGAACTTCACTTAATCAAAGTCAAACTTTGCAGAGATACTGTTAACATATAGTGCTATTTTATAGTAGACAAGAAAGCAATGATATGCATAAATAAAAAGAGAAAATACATCCTTGCGGGTTTGGTTTTTTTCGGACCTACTTATTTCTCTCTTGGCCAGTCGCATGGTAGGCCACATAGTTCTATATTACAGTGTTAAGTGTCTCATACAGGTTCACACTGACATCTTTATGGCATAATGATCCTTCCATTTTGGTTCTTGAGACCCAACCACTGAGTAGCCAGTTTAGTTGACTTTAAGAACAACTACATTTTCAAATATTTCTGGTGTTAACCGCCTCCTCTGCGGATGGAATATTATTCCTGCAAACGAGAACAGTCTCTCAACCGGAGCTGAAGAGGGGAGGGTTGTGTTAAATCAAACAAACAGGAGCTTGATAAGTGAACTGTTTTTTGATTCGTGGAGAAAGTATTTTGAGTATTTTAAATACAAAATTACTCCACTCTAAAGTATTTTGTTACAAATTACGTTAGGTTTTTTATCGGCCATATCAAATACAAATGACAAAATACTCAAAAGTAATTGAAATACGTATTTCAAATACAAGTAATAGAAATACTGCCCATCTCTGTATAGTGTTGTGTCATCAGCATACATTACCATTTTGGAATTCTTAATTGACAAAGGGAGATCATTTGTGAAAATGGAAAAGTCTCTGTCTCTCTTGGTCTCTGTCTCTCTTGGTCTCTCTCTCTCTTGGTCTCGGTCTCGGTCTCTCGGTCTCTCTCTTGGTCTCTCTTGGTTGGTCTCGGTCTCTCGGTCTCTGTCTCGGTCTCTCTCGGTCTCGGTCTCTCTCTTATTACATTAAAATTACAGTGTTGGCTGTTATATATATTACGGTGTATTTCTGTAATCAGTCCAATAGTTAGTACATTTAACAGTGACAAACTATCTTTTACAAATAATAAATGCGAAAATTACATTATTGTTGGCTTTTCAATTTATCTTCCAGTATATTTCCGTTATTAACCCAGTGGTTCGTACATTTAACAGTGACAAAATGTATGTTTTACAAATATTATTTGTAAAAATTAGTGTTGGGTGTTACATATATATTACGGTGTATTTCGGTTGTCCGCACAGTAGTCCGTACATTTAACAGTGACAATGTATTTTTTTAAAGTTATGAATGTAAATATTACGGTATTGATTGTTGTTCATATTACGGTGTATTTCCGTTATCGGTACAATGTTTAGTACAATTAACAGTGACAAAATGTTTTTTTTACAAGAAATACATGCATAAATTACTGTTTGGGCTGATTTATATATTTACGGTGTTTCCATGTGATAGAAACAGAATATAACCGATTTTGAATTAACGGTCTCTTACTGTTGTGATTTAACAGTTATTCACTGTAAAATCTACGTACTTTTTTTTACAGTGTAGGGTTGCTCTTGTTTTTTTTCTATTAGTGATGAGTAGTAGGCTCCTCTGGCATTACATGAGAATAATCCCACAGAATGGATCAGCGTCACTCCGACCCCAACCCTGTCTCCTAAAAATTACGTTCCCCCAGAACTAAAACGCATTCTCAATTACGTTTGATCAGAAACGTATCTCCTCCGTGATTATGTTTGTGTTTGACGTGTTACAAATACGTTGGGACTGGAGGGGTGGGTCAAACCGAAACAGGGCCTTCACCAGGAGGCCGCTGTTCGTGTCCCTTGTGAAACCAAAAGTCAAAATGTTGACTTATTTTAATTTACGTCTTAAATGTAAATGACGAAACAGACCAACTGCGTCTGTAATCTGGGAGAAAAAAGGATTTCTCTCAAATTGTAATTGAGAATGCAGTTTAGTTGGATGGGAACATAATTTTGTAGGAGACAGGGTTGATGTGTCACATAAAAAGCCTCCAAAAGATAAACTACAAAAAGAGGTTTCTTAAAAAAATCTTAGCGAAAGAATTCCAGCACAGGAACAATGAGGTAAATTAAGAGAGAGCCGCCTGACACAATAACTGTTCGCAACAAAAGGACAAGACCCAACATAAATATACCCACAGCTTGAATGTAGATCTGTCTTTTTATTATATTTACCAAAAGGTTTGACATGATAATGTGTCATCACTTTGTAGAAACAACCTGTTGAGACTCCCATGACACAATCACTGAGGACCCTTGTGGAGTTTTCTCCAATATCCAACCGGTTTCAATGCCAAACTGTGGCAACCAAATACGCAGAGCAGCACTCAAAGATGCCTGCAGTGCATAATGTAGAAAGGGAAAAGAGAAATTGCCCCGTCCGATTGTGTGGCAGAAACTCTTGTTTACATGCACGCAAAAGATCGAATCGTTGTTTTGGTTTAGACCTCATGATCGAGTCATTGCAGCTCTCAGAGCCCCACATTCAGTATAAACATGAGCAGCTTCTTCTAGCACAAGCTCAGAGCTGAATGGGTTTTAAGCAAGAACCAAATAGAAAAGAGTCAAAGTAAACCCGAGTGTCCGGTGAAGAGACAAACAAGTTGCAAGGCAGACTGATCCAGATATTTTTCTCAGGAGTTGGTGTTAAAATACCAGTAACCACAGCTCTTTTATTGGGGGGGGGTTTACAGATTTTTGTTTGGTAGATGCATGTGTTTTTTATTTCTTTATACTCCAGGGTTGCTCTAATCTAACCATGTCCCAGTTGTTTTGCCGGCATACAAAACAGATTTCTTTCTAGTCACTGGTTTATTTTGTTGTTGGCTGATTGCGAATGCATTATTTGTGCGTTTGTGGAGAGAAAGAGCAGACCGATCGAGGAATCTGCAGACAGTTAACCAAAATAAATCTGTAGACTTCTCTGCATTGGTATATGTTGTTCCGTTCGTGGCGTGGGTTGTTTGGAGCACTTGGCCGTTTGGAACCGGACAATCGTTTGGCTCCTGGTAGTTTAATTACAGACCCTGCTATGGCAAAAGGATGACTCGGGATTATGCAGCCTGATCTAAACTCCATTTGTGTTCGTTGTGATATCTGATGCAGCTCAAAAGGCCCTGGCTTGATTGGAGTGAGGTTTAGGGGACAAAAAAATAAAAACGTACAACTCTGCTGCTGTCCAAGATGCTGCAAAGTGAGGTGAAGTCAGTGGATACTGGAGGGCAACCACTAAAGCACACAGGTAAAACTGTTGGGCTTTACAACATTCAATGTCTTTTACATTTTTTGTCTTGAAATAAATAGGCATTTATGCAACTGCTTTAAAACAGTTGCATTATAACGAAGATGCCGTATTAAGGACTAGTATTACCAGGGGACCTCACGTGTGGATCGGGCTTTTGAGGTCAATAAACTAATGTGGCAGGCTGATATATTGGTCTTACCCCAATGTTTAAGCGCCACACACATGCCGCATAAAAAGGCGTTGTTCCATTAGCAAGAAATTATCTCTTCCCTGGAAAATAGCTGCTGTTAATGGCTCATTTTAGAGCTAAACTCTTAATTTAAAAGGTTTGTGAGCAAGCAGATTTTCCTTGAATCGAGAAAAGAAGCTGAATAAATGTTTACTGCAGCAGATTAGCTGTGCTTATTTATGACCACAGCTGTAATCAGAGAATTGATTTATACCGCTGCTGGAGAGCAGGAGGAAGGTAAATTGCAAGATAGTGTGTCGAGTCTGATTTAGCTATAGTTGTGAGGACCAACGCTGAACACCCGACTGTCCTGGGAAGATGATCTGGTGTGGAGGGTTAGGTTCAACTCTGTAAAAATAGAAATGTAGTTTGTTTATATCTTATCTGTGGTAACGGTTTAGAAGGGCATTGTATGAGCCAACATGCCCATTTGCTGTCTTATTTTCAACGTTGCCGTCCAAAGCGGCCAAAATGAACAGAGTGGGACCTTCTTTTTTCAAAAGGATCAATTAATGGTGTAACTTTTGTTTAAACCACAAAAACACTCACCCCAGAATGACCAACCAGCACAACCACACTAAAAGGTTTCATATAAACGAACAGCACCTGCAATCGATGATGCCTAACGAGCTGCTCTGCCCACCAGCAGACTGCAGTCCATTAAAATGAGCTGAGCAGTGTTAACAAAAGCTGCACATAAAAATCACTGTATGCGGAACATTAAAAATCGCGGAGGTCCTTTACAATTTATCACACTTTATTCTTTAAACTTTTTGGCCCAGCTTGCCTTTGCAAATAAATATTTTGTGGTTTATTTAAATATAATATAGTGTGATTTTATAACAAAATTCTCTGGGAATAGTCTTTACTCTTGAAACTTAAACTAAAGTTTATACAAATCTTGAATTAAATGAAGTTCGTATTACATTTCAAAAGTTTTTTTTTTTTTTAGAGCAAAAAGTATATTCTGCTGAACTTTACAAAAGTGGCTTCAAATCTAGTCCCTCACTCAGACTTTAAAAAAAAATATAACAGTAAACTACATAAATCAGTAAACTACATAAATCAAATGTGCTCCGACATGCGCAAAATGAACGGACCTGTTGATCCTGTAGATAAGAACTGAAGTGGAATTCTCCTCGCCGGGATATTCCTCGAGTGTTCAAGAATTGACAGAACAGGTTATATTACAATCAAGGTTATTTATTTTAGCAATTACACACATACATGAAATGCATACCTAATACAAGATCTTGGACTCCGCTCCCCTGCTAGTCTGGCCTTCACACGGTCAGCACACCTCAGAGATGAGTGAGCCCCGAACTCAGAGAGTAAAGGGTTTTTATCCTCTTTCTATCCGACTTACTCTTTTATCTGACTCCAATGCTTTTCAAATACATTAAAGGGGAGCGGTCCATAAGTACATTAGCCATGGAAATGTCACGAGGATGAGTTATTCTGTCTGTAACCATGGCAATTGTCACAACATGTGTAATGGTAAAATATATCTTGCCATAGCCCAAAACTGTAAGGCCCAAATACTCCCAGTGAAAAACACAACCCAGGTTCCCAGACAATTATTTTTGAAATACTGCTGCTTTCTCCTCAAGGATACAGGACGAGGGTGAATAGATAAGTTTGCACCTGCTGATAAATTTAATTAATAGTTGGAACAAGAACATACGACTTGTGTGTGAGACTCATTATGGTTCTCTTTTAAGTGTGCTGCTCATTTTCATTGGCTGTCCCAAACTTCATCCGACAGACAGGGAAGGAACCTTTCAAATACCAAGGAACGGACAGAAGTCCGTGTGAGTCTTTCCACTGTCACTGCGATACGTGCCTGTGTAAACTGCTCCCCGCTTGCAAGCATTAAAGAATCACTCTTTACAACTTGTGTTCCAGAAGACTTTTTGTCTGTTCATTAGAAAGCTCAAATTACAATTCTCAACTCTTCTGCCTCTGCCCCAGTGACCAAGAGATAATTTTTCCACCACACATGAAACTGTGACCCCCAGACATTTGTGAGGAAAGAGGAACCCCGTCTTTTAGACAGAAACCAGACAAAAGGCCACGTATAAGGATAAATGCAAGTTTGTAGGCCTAAACCCGGTCAACATGTACATATAAGGCTGCATCGGCCTCTGTCTGACCGAGTCAGAAAAAGGTCAATTGCCAATGCTATGTCTGGTCTGCGGAACCAAAACCACAGAGTGGGAAGTAAGAGTTCTGCGGTTTCTCACACCTGAGACACACACACACACACATCCTTCAGCATGAAGCAAGCATTATCTTAAAAACAGAGTATTCAGCCAATGCTATATAAATCATAAATTCTCTTCAGAACCTATACTCAAAGCTCCATAGGTTTGCAAAATAAAATTGATTTAGGATTCCATGTAATAAAGACCGCCAAAGATAATGTTCATACGTCTGTTAGGGTTCGGGGAAGCCAGCCACGTGTGATAAAGTCGCCACTGTCCAGGTTTTCAAGCAAACCGATCACCTGAACAGGTGCTTTCACTGAGTGCTTCTCTTCCATCTGGATGAGTGCTAATCAGTGGGTTGAGTCTTTGTTTGGAATAAAAATCTGCAGTCTAGTGTCTAATGTAGAGGAAAGGTGCAATCCGACTTATATTTACACCACATGATTACATTTTGTGAGGAGAAATTCAAACAGGCATTACAGGAAATAGGAATGTGAGCAGACATTGTGGGAGCTTGAGTGGCTAAATTCTACTTTGTCATTCACCTCAATACATTACCGTTTCTTGTCCACTGCTTGTAATACAGAGGCTGTAGCTCAGGGGGATGAGCGGTCGTCCCGCAACCACAAGGCAGCCAGCTCGATCCCCAGTGCCCCCATAGCTCACATGCCAAAGTGTCCCTGAGCAAGACACCGAACCCCCAACTGCTCCCCGGGTGCCCCGCAAGGCTGCCCACTGTTCCCTATTCAGGAATGGGTCAAATGCAGAGAAGAATTTCCCCAAGGGGATTAATAAAGTCCATGTTTCTTTTCAGGGAATTATCCTTTCACTAAGCGCCGCCACCCTCTACCCAGTCAAGCTGTCAGAGCAACCATGGAGCCCACTCTGTCACTAACTGCACTCCCTGAATACATTTTTACCTAATAAAGAAGCAGATAGGAGGGTCTACATATACATACATACATACATACAGACATACATACATAGTCAAATTGATTCAGCTATGAAAACATGTCAAAAAGAGGGAGATAGAAGCTAAAGCCTACATATCAGTGTAACGGTGAATAGAGACAATGATGCTACTTTTGTGTGGGTTTTGTGAGCAATCGATCGTACCTGGGTGAGTACATCAAACAACGGGTACTGCCCGTCGGACATTGCTAATGGAGGCACTTACTTCATGGCTGTAGTACAATCCGTACAAACTCCGAAGCAGTTGGCAGAGGACACAAACCTTTCAAGGAGTATGTTCAGAGACCTACCCCACCTCCAAAGCCTTCTGGCTTTAAATAACTACTTTGCGTGCTGTGAGGGGACTAATTCGGACATGAAATGTCAAAGGAATTGCCATGCAATGTTTCTAGACAGAGGTGGTTGATTGTTTTATTATTGCTTATGTGACGGGGTCTTAGGGGAAGGGGGAATAAAAAGGAAACCGACAACACCACCTGGGGACTTGCACCCCAAGAAATATAAGTTTAACAACCCTAATATATAGTTTGTTTAAGGACACACAGATTCAGTACTGATATTGGCCAGAGATGTGTTTCATAAAATTAACCAGCAAAATAGCACCAGGTGAACCTATAAATGATAAAGAGATTAAAAAGGGTAACACCATGCTGCAACATACAAATTAAGATTCTGACTATAAAAGAAACTAAAACTCACCACGAGCCACCACAGGACCAGGACAGGGTCCAAAAGGGGAATGAGGCCATGACAACAGGTGCCTTATATATTGGCGCTGATTGGGGGAGGAGCCAGCCCAAGGGCTGCGTTCAAAACCCTTCTCTGGGGAGCATTCCCCATTACACTTATATCTGGTAATGTGCAGCCTACTGTATTTCCTAATGTATTTCTGGGGCCAGAGTGGGTGACGTTGAGTCCTATTTAAAACTGTTGGCTAAAGACAAACGTAAATACAGTAAGATTGTAATACACGTCGGCGGTAATGACTCCCGACTTCGCCACTCGGAGGTCACTAAAATCAATGTGGAATCGGTGTGTGCTTACACCAAAACAATGGCGGACTCCGTAGTTTTCTCTGGCCCTCTCCCAAATACGGTTACTGATAAGATGTATAGCCGCATGTCAACATTCCACCGTTGGTTGTCATGGTGGTGTCCAGCAAACAATGTGGGCTTCGTAGATAACTGCCGGTCTTTCCGGGGAAACCCAGGTCTGATCAGGGGAGACGGCATTCATCCCACTTCGGATGCAAACATTACCAAGCTTATTGGTCGACTTCGTGCATGACAGACCAGGAAGCAGAGTTGTAGTCTTATGCCGTGTTCACACCAAAACAGTTGTGAATATTCGCAACGCCACTTCGCCTATATCGCGCCGCCCGGCAAAAAACTCGCCCTTGTGGTTAATTCGTTTTTCGCAACCATTGCTGGGGAAAGGGGGCGGGGCTTATCTCCATGTCAGTGAAAACATTTACTATTTCCGCCATTGACCATTGAAATAACCACTAGTTCTGCTTTATACTTGTTGAGAAAGTCCCACAAACGTCAGAACATCAAACGCCCCCGTGTCTGGGTTCATAATATTATCCGTAGTCGTGTCTGGGTTCATAATATTATCCGTAGTCGCACACAGCTCCGACTCCTCCGGGACGAGTGTCTGAATGAAGCCGCTTCCAGCGCTCCTTCAGCGGACCCGCAGTTTGATTCAGTGACGGCAGAACGGCGGTGATGCCGGGCGGAGCTTCTCAACACTGATTGGCTTTCGCAACTCCGCGTCGGGCGAAAAGCGGAGTTGCGAATATTCGCAACGCCATTTCGCCAGTATCGCGCCGCCCGGCGAAAAATCCGCTTTTTCGCAACCTAACGCGGCTGTGCATTGACTTAACATGTAATCTGGACGCGCGAATATTTCGCAACTCTTTTGGTGTGAACACGGCATTACACCCTTCTCTGCATTCCCTGCATTTTCTTTAGGACAGTTGCCCACCTTTAACTCTATAGAGACTGTGTCTGTCCCACGGCCACTTAAATTAATTAAATCAAAAGTAACCAAAAGAGGAGTAGAAAGAGAATCTCATAAAGGTTAACACCACTATTGCAACAGTGCAACACCATAGGAGAATTAAATGTGGACTCCTAAATATTAGATATTTGTCTTCTAAAGCTGTATTAGTAAATTACTTAATATCATATCGATGTGTTCTGTCTTACTGAAACTTGGCTGAGACATGAGGAATATGTCAGCCTAAATGAATCTACTCCTCCAAGTAGGGCTGCACAATTAATCAAATTTTAATCGCGATCACGATTTTGGCTGCCACGATTAAATGAGCATGATCATCTGCGATATTGACGTTTAAAAAGCTGCTCCGCTACATATCAAATCAAGCGCTTCCTCAACTAACAGTCAGCCAACCACCACGGGAGAACGAGTTGGGAGGTGTCATGATGCATGCACCCTGAGGTGTCATGCGCGCACCCTGCAGCGCCAGCCTCAAAAAAAAGTTCTGTCTGCACTGCAGTCAACTCCGGTATTAGAAGAGTAGAGAGACAGAACAGAGAGCAGACGGTGACCGTAGGGCGTCGTGTGAAAGAAGGTAAAGCAAATGTCAGGAGCAGAAGGCGAGGAGCTAGTCCATCGAAAAGGAGCATCATCCATTGTCTGGAAGTTTTTGGGATTTAGGGCAAGTGATGTGAAGTAAGAACAAATCATCTGCACAGAGTGAGCTAGAGTTGTGTCTGCGCTACATGGCAACACAACTAACTTGTTAAATCACCTAAAAAATCACCATAAACCACAGCACGACGAAAGCTAAAGCTACCGCTACCTCACTGAATCTCTGTCCATGTGCAACGTTAACCCAGAAAACTATAACAGCGACCCTGCATAGCGTGACAGCTTATCCGTCCACCTCCCAAAGACACACTGACATAACGGATGCAATCACATTTCATTTGGCCAAAAATATGTGTCCAATAAATACTGTCAGCAATGAAGGCTTCAGAAAAATGGTCAAGACACTCGACAAGAGATACGTGATCCCCTCGCACAATTATTTCTCAAAACAGGCATTACCTGCACTGTATGGAAAAAGGCGGGGGGAAATACAAAGGGATGTCTCAGCTGTCGAGTATTTTGCGACTACTACTGACCTATGGTCAAGCAGAACAATGGAGCCGTACATGTCCCTGACAATTCACTACATCGACGGTAATTTTGCAATGAAGAGTCGATGCTTGCAGACGTCATTTTGCCCACAGGACCACACAGGAGAGTCAATTGCCCAGGGACTGAGGGAAGCGATGGCCTCCTGGAGCTTGCAGGAGGAGCGACTTGTCTGCATTACCTCAGACAACGGATCTAATGTCGTCAAGGCAGCTTCTCTGAATAAATGGACTAGGCTCCAGTGCTTTGGCCACAGGCTCCATCTAGCAATAGGTGAGTAAGATCAATAATAAAAAATAAAACATCTTAAAAGAACATGTGAAAATAAAACATTAAAAAGGAAGAGTATATATAAGGTTTTATTCTGTGTTTTAATTTTACATATGAATGTCATGTTTTTTTTTTTTTTTTTTAATGCAATGAGAGATCCTCAGATTGACCGTGCAGTGGGTGTCTGCAAAAAGCTCGTGAGCAGTTTCTCCTACAGCTGGAGGCGTAAACAGGAGCTAGCACAGGCACAAAAGGAGCTGAAGCTTCCAGAGCATGCACTGAAGACTGAGTGCCCCACAAGGTGGGGATCAAGGCAGGTAATGATAGCAAGAGTCCTGGAGCAGCAGAGGGCCATCGCTCAAGTCTTGTCCACTGACAGAAAGGCCCGACACCTCATCCCAACATGGCAGGACACTGACGTACTGGAAGCCATCAACAAATCCCTCCGCCCTCTGACTGAGTTTACTGATGCGCTTTCCAGTGAGAAGTACGTCAGTGTTTCCTTTGTCAAGCCAGTCCTCCACCTTTTCAGCTCCTCTTTCCTGAAAGTGAATGATGATGATCCAGGCCACCATCGAGACCAAAATCTTGAGCTACCTTGATGAAAAATACAAGGATCCTGGGACACAAGAACTGCTTGACATGGCCTCTGCTCTTGATCCACGGTTCAAGCTGAGATACGTTAGTGTAGACAGGGTTGGACCAATCAAAGCCAGACTTACTTCTGAGATGGCTGCGTCTGCGAGCATGGTTAGTAATTATTGTAATTACATACAGAATTTGTTATAAATTAATGAAATGGATTAAAATGTGCTATGAAATCAAGTGATTTAATGTGCTGTAATCTACTTTCTGGATATGGATGTTAAATATGTTTCATTAGATTACATTTGGCATTCATATTTTATTTACCATACTCTTTTCAAGGAGATGGGCCCAACTGATCCCCACGCTGAGGCTGTGGAGGATGGACCCAGCACTTCAAAGAAAAAGAAGACCTTGGGGAGCTTCTTCAAGACCGCTGAGGGAACCACACCAAGATCCTCTCCCCATCAGGAACAGCAAGCTGTATTATCTGCCAACCTTGACAGTGAGGAGGACCTGGACTGGTGGAGGGAACACCAGAGGCTCTACCCACGACTCTCAAAGCTGGCAAAAAAGTACTTGTGCATTCCGGCCACAAGTTCCCCCTCAGAGAAGGTCTTTAGCACTGGAAAAAAAAATGTCTTGCCAAAAACCTGTAGGCCTAACACCTTGTTATAGCTTTTTCTGCATATGCCTGAATTGTTTTCATTTGGGTGCATTCTGTGATGGCATATTTATTTTTAGTTAGCCCTTTATTTATTATTATATTATTGTCCTGTTATATGCCTGTTTTGTTCATTTCAAACGTGAAAGCACAATAAAAAGATGTTGTCCCTAAAATTAATGAATAATCGTGTTCAATAATTGTGATCTCAATATTGATCAAAATAACCGTGATTATGATTTTGGCCATAATCGTGCAGCCCTACCTCCAAGTCACATTAATACTCACATTCCTCGAGGCACCGGCTGAGGAGGTGGAGTAGCTGCCATCTTTGACTCGGGCCTGTTAATGGGTCCTAAACCTAGATTGAACTACAACTCATTTTAAAGCCTTGTTCTTAGTCTTTTACATCCAACCTGGAAAACAGTACAGCCAATTCTGTTTGTTGTGGTGTAGCGGGCACCAGGTCCGTATTCAGAATTATCTGATGATATGGTTTCTCTGGATGGCATCGCTCTGGCATCCACCACCACCGTAAGGAATCTCTGAGTTATTTTTGACCAGGACCTGTCCTTTGGCTCCCACGTGAAACAGATCTCAAGGACTGCCTTTTTTCACCTATACGGAACATCTAAAAAATCACATCCTGTCTCAAAGCGATGCAGAAACGTTGATCCACGCATTTGTTACTTCAAGACTGGATTACTGTAACTCCTTATTATCAGGCTGCTCCGGTAAGTCCCTTGGGTCTCTCCAGTTGATCCAGAATGCTGCAGCTCGTGTACTAACAAGGACTAGGAGGAGAGATCACATTACTCCTGTACTAGCTGCTCTCCACTGGCTTCCTGTAAGATCGAGAATCATATTTAAAATACTTCTCACCTACAAAGCCTTAACTGGTGATGCACCATCATATCTTAAGGAGCTTATAGTGCCATATTACCCCACTAGAGCGTTACGCTCACTGAATGCAGTGTTACTTGTGGTTCCCATGAGTCTTAAAAAGTAGGTTGGGGGCTAGAGCTTTTCAGTCTTTTGTGGAATCAGCTTCTATTTTCAGTCCGGGGGGCAGGCACGGTCACCTCATTTAAGAGTAGACTTAAGACTTTCCTCTTTGATAGCGCTTATAGTTAGGGCTGTTTCAGGCTTATAGTTAGGGCTGGCTCAGGTTTGCCCCGGTCCAGCCCCTAGATATGCTGCTATAGGCCTAGACTTCTGGGGGACATCTTAGAATACACTGAGCTCCTCTTCTCTCCTTCTTTCTCCTCTTCTTTCTGTCCTTCTGGAAGGACAGAAAGGAGTGAAATACAGGTTGTTGACTCTTATGAATATCTGGGTATTCTGATTGACGACTCCTTCACTTTTCAGCCACATGTGCAGTACCTGGTGAAAAAGTTGAGGTTAAAACTGGGTTTTTATTTTTGAAATAAGCTGTGCTTTTCAACTAATGTAAAAAAGTGATTAGTTGCTGCTAGTTTTTAACCTGTGTTGGACTATGGTGATCTTCTTTATATGCATGCCTCTGCTAACTGTCTTTGTATGGTGGACGCAGCTTACCATGCTTCATTGCGGTTCATTACCAATTGTAAAGCTCTGACTCACCACTGAGTCATACTCTCGGGTAGGATGGCCTGCTTTGGCCAACCGTAGGCTCTATCATTGGTACACCTTTATTTATAAGGCAATCCTTGGTCTGCTCCCAAACTACCTGTGTGTTTTCATCATGCAGAGAAGTGTCAGACAATACTCTTTGCGTTCTCAGGACTTTTTTATGCGCTCACTGTCCCAAATGTGTACTCCCTCATCTTGGAATATGTTGCAGAATGTTTTAAAGCTCAAAGAACTGATACCACTGACTGCTTTTAAATCTAGAATGAAAGAAATAGAGGCAGGTTCCCAAAAATGTAAATGTTTCTTAAATTAACTCTGTTACATCACTGTCTCTTAGCTTTTAGTTTCTTTTAACTTGTCTTGTTCTGTGTTTTCTGTCTGTAACTATGTGTTTTTTATGCTGCTGCCTGTCTTGGCCAGGTCTCCCTCGAAAAAGAGATTTTTAATCTCAATGGAACTCTCCTGGTTAAATAAAAAAAAAAATATTTCTTCCCCCTAGTCATTCTTCTCTCTGGTGCACTTTGAGTGACTCTGCTTTGTGAATTTGAAAGATCACAGCACAATGAAGAGAGAATTAGCTCGACGGGGGGAGCCAATTAGTGAAATACTTCAAATACAAACAACACTACTGATTGCACGAAAGAACGTCTTAAGCACTTTGCTGCCTGCACCCACAAAATATGATGTTGTGACGCTCAGCTAAAATGTAGAAAGAGTAAAGTATATGCATACTGTGTTTTCATCCTCTAGGATCTTGAATATCTGGAGCAAATCAAGTTGAGGTTGTCAAGACATTTAACTCAAAATCAAAGACATCACAACTTCACAGTGATGAAAGAGGAAGTCTGCATCACCAATATCTCAGAAATTCATCAAGGAGATTTTAAGAAGTTTCAGTTTGGACCCACATTGCCATCCATAGAGCTTTATGCCACTGGCACGTCTCATGCCGTGTTCACACCAAAACAGTTGCGAATATTCGCAACGCCACTTCGCCTATATCGCGCCGCCCGGCAAAAAACTCGCTCTAGTGGTTAATTCGTTTTTCGCAACCATCGCTGGGGAAAGGGGGCGGGGCTTATCTCCATGTCAGTGAAAACATTTACTATTTCCGCCATTGACCATTGAAATAACCACTAGTTCTGCGTTATACTTGTTGAGAAAGTCCCACAAACGTCGGAACATCAAACGCCCCGTGTCTGGGTTCATAATATTATCCGTAGTCGTGTCTGGGTTCATAATATTATCCGTAGTCGCACACAGCTCCGACTCCTCCGGGACGAGTGTCTGAATGAAGCCGCTTCCAGCGCTCCTTCAGCGGACCCGCAGTTTGATTCAGTGACGGCAGAACGGCGGTGATGCCGGGCGGAGCTTCTCAACGCTGATTGGCTTTCGCAACTCCGCGTCGGGCGAATTTTTCGCTGGCGATGAATTATTTCATCGCCAGCGAAAAGGCGAAAAAGCGAAAAAGCGGAGTTGCGAATATTCGCAACGCCATTTCGCCAGTATCGCGCCGCCCGGCGAAAAAGCCGCTTTTTCGCAACCTAACGCGGCTGTGCATTGACTTAACATGTAATCTGGACGCGCGAATATTTCGCAACTCTTTTGGTGTGAACACGGCATAACTGATGATGATTCACTTAAAAAGGTGACATATGTGTTACACCATCATTATTGTCACCATAATTGCTCAGAGCGCCTGGTTTGCCCCGTCTTCTCTTTCTTCTCCCGTGCATTTACTCTGGGGTTAGAAATGCAAGATTAGAAAAGAGAAAGTGATAAATGAGAATGAAGCTCTAATGACATGAAGGGAGGGAAGAAGAACTCTCTCTTTCTCGCTCTGTGTGTGTGTGGAGGGTTTTTCACACAGCAGCAGAGAACAAACAGCAGTGGGAATTTAACTCCCAGAAAAGCTGTCGTAATCACTCAACGCTAATAACCAGGAAATGAAACTGGACACCACATTAACCCGGCGCTGCAGTGGAACGTTCGGGCCATCTCTGTCAAATTGCCACATTAGTCCTAATGGTCATGGAGCGTTCTGCTTGGACTCCGCCCTCACACTATCCAACTACAGGAGGTGGAGTCAATATCACAAACGCCTATCTAGTCCGCTGCTATCCTGCTTTTACTTTCTAAAACGTGGACTTTTGTCTGTGTTTATTTGGGAAATTAAAGAGAATGGAAATTAGATAGAACAAGAAAAAAAAGATTTGGGTTAAATTTGAAGCACACTGTAATTTATCACTTATAGTTTTAATCAGAATCAGCTTTATTGGCCGTGTGTGTACACATACATGGAATATGACTCTGGTTACACTGCTCTCATCGTACATATATACATATTATATACAATAAACAAGATAGATGTAAAAAAAAAAAAAAAAACAGAGTAGTGAGAGCAGTGTAGATGGAGGTGTATGATTAATTGTTAATTTTAGGGCTTTGGCATATTTTGTATTTTCTGCTTATCAACTGCCTGTTCACTACAAATGATGAACAATTAAAGGTGCTAAATTCAAAATTCTGAGAATAAATGTTGCAACAAACATGGCTCTTTTTTTTGTATATCAAAACTTTTAAAAGTCTATGAACTTCCAAGCAGTTGTCAGGATTGCCAACACGAGACGAGAAGTATTATTAGCTTTCACATGACAGATTGGCTCGTGGCATTTTAATTCCTTGTGACATTGTCAGAATGTCAACAGGGATTATAAATGAATACAACAGCGAGAAAGACAGAAGTTGGCATTTAGTAAACAGAGGTTGTGTGCCAACAGGCGGCCACCCAGACCGAAGGCAAACATGCAAGTAGATGTCATCCCTCGGGTTTCCGAAGGAACGTTTGTAATGCTTTGGATTTAGATTCATCAGAGTCAAAATCTGCTTTATAAGCACAGTGTGTGTGTGCACGCACCGGTTAAAAGTGCTCTCTGTACGTGCGTAGATATACAGTATCGAAAGTTTTAAAATCCATGTCTTTTGGATCTGCGATATGAGGAAGTTGGGCGTAAAGGGCAACGAAGGTCTCCCAGGTTTACCTTCACTGCGCTGCTGTAGCCAAATTGAAACGTAAATAATGTCTTTGGGACTGAGATTGTGTTTGCGCTCTAGTTTTCAGACTTTTAATTGCTAGCGTGCTACGACAATAGAAACATTGTTTCTCCGTGCATCACTTCTGCTCCCGCGTTTCGAGTCGAGAACAGGCTTTCTGCTGAGTGATCAACCACATTACTCTCTCATAGGGGAGGCTTTCTCTCTCTAATCGCCAAACATGACCATCTGCGGTTGTCTCCATATTATTATTTTTTGCATTGTATCGCCTTGCCTCTACTTTGCTAATCAGCGCTGTCCTATTACTCCATGCTGAAGTCAAAGTCATTGCACATTGGGCTCTTTTCTGCTCTGTTAATATTCACGGTGCAGCACAAAACACACCGAAGGGACATCAGAGGAGTCCAGGTTTGTTTCCATCATTACAAGCGTCGTAACATCTCAAGCTTTAATGAAGCAATGCAAAAAGACAGAGATGTGGAGGAAATGCACCTGACTGACTGATCCTTAATTCACTTTAACGCAGCCTGTTAATGTCTGATTGTTGCAAAACTGTAGCTCAGAAGATTTTATCAGTTGGGGTGTGAGTTTAATTCGTTGGGGGGCTTTAAAACTCTGTGTAATACAGCGTCATAACAATGGCTTTTAAGACCCTGAGAACAAATGTAGTCAAACATCTTCGTACGATGAATGATGGATCAGGATTTAGCAACATTTAAATCTTTGACAGGTGGTGGTGTTTTTGGTCACTGTCCATCAAATGTGATCAAATTACAGCCACACAGTCCTGACAAAGCATATTACCGGTATTGATTTATTTGATTTATCTCAATAAACACTTACAACTTTGAAATAAGGCTTTCAGTGGCATTTTATTGTTACGTTAAAACATAATAAATGATTTAGTCAATTTAAATAAAAGAATATTTTTATTTACACTGATATAAAAATATATTTATTTTACTTTATTTTAGATTTATATAAATATATATTTATTAAAATGTAATTTACAATTACATAAAACATATGTACTTTGAAATTATATCAAATGTATTTTAGTTTCATTTAAGGTGATATTGAAAATACATATATGTTTTTAGATGAAGGATGAACTTGTGGCCGGACAGTTCCAAGTTGCATGCATTGTGTGTATATAATATGTGCAATGTCCCATTTGAACCCATATCTGCCCCTGTTTTGACCCCTTCTGCAGCATGTTAGGAACCCAGCGAGGAAACCATCTCCAATAAACTCAAAGTTCTTCTTCTATTTTTCTCCTGAAGTGTTTCATCCCTGGCTCGCTTTCTCTCTAGTGATGAAATTCAATATTTGGCTTTCATAAATGACTGACTGAGCTTCTTATTCTTACTGACTTTCACACTTTTCTCACTAAACCTCCAGAAACGTAATCTAATTTTCTATTCTGCAGACGTAGCAGAGCTGTGCACACACACACACACACACACACACACACACACACACACACACACACACACACACACACACACACAGGCTTCTTTTGACTTTTTTTATTTACCCAAGAGCTCCACTGAGTATAGAAAAGCATCAGTCTGTCAGAAGTATCCTCTGTTGTGTATTTCTGGGCCAAATTGGTATCATTTAGGACATTATTTTCTTCTGCCAGAGAATAGAAAAAGAAAATGTGGAGGGAAATAGCTTTGATGTGCCACAAATTCACACCAATCACCTCCGCTGTATTGAGACGAAGACAGATATCTCCCAACCCTCTACACAAGGTGTTGGCATACACTAGCATGGTTTCTTAAACCTGCTACGCCAATGATGCTATTCTGCTCATCCCCTTCAACGACACTAAGGGGAAGCCTTGCATTACTGGTAGCTTGGATATCAAGTTGCCTCTTAAAGGCAGTCCATCGCATAGACTGTGTACAAGTTGTCACCGTGATAACACCCATTGGTTTGTGGACTGCCGTTTTGAAGCCTCAAGTTTGGTATTTTGGCCGACGCCATCTTGGCTTCTGGCCGTCGCCATCTTGGCTTTTTGTAAGCGGAGGTCACCTGAGAGGGAGATGCTAAATACAAACCGAGCGCTGAATGAGGCATTTTTAGGCGACTTAAAAGTCTACAATTTATTTACATTAGCTGAAAACTCACTGTGAAAGGGTTAAAGTTGGAAGACGATGGTAACAACCTGTCAATCACGAGGTAGCCCCGCCCTAAAGCATCCCCTGCTTTATGTTGTATTTTACTCTAAATTTACCATAATTTACTAAATGAACATCATGCTGTATTGAAGAAGACTTGAAACTAGAGATTGAGACATAAACTCATGTTTACAATGTTTACTGAGGTAATAAATCAAGAGAGAAGTAGAGTCCTTTTCTCTCAGACTTATTAGAACCGGAGGTCTAATTAAAAAGTGAGATATTCATTCACATTAAATATGCGACGCCCAAGTTGTCTCCAGAACCTGCAGCAATGTCAGGGCCAAAGTCAGAGCCGGGAGCCACAATGTTGAGTTACTGACTCGACGGTTCAATCAATTCTAGCTTCCTAAATATTTACCCACAGTCACAGAACCCAGAGCCATCGTTCCCTCTCTTTCACATAGAGGCGAAATGAGATTTTCCCCGACTGGAAGATGAATGAATATCAACAAGACAGAGAGTAAAGAGAGAAGGAAGCAGAGGTTATACGCTCTGAGAAAATGACTCTCAGACTAACTCTTTATGGTGAATTTCAGAAAGACTTTTTTTCTGAGTGACATTTGGTCGAAAACTCATTTTCATGGCTGATCACTACCCTGACAGTCATGTGGGGTGTCAGATAAAACTCTGTCTTCTTGAAAACACGGATTAAGAAAAACATTTTGGTTATTAAAACACGGAAAGCCTCCCGAAGCACAGCAACATGAATATTTTGTCTCTGTTGTGACAGCAGATCTCTGGATGTCACAGACTCCATGCAGCAGCTGAAGTAATGTTCATGCCTGACAGGACAGACACACTGCTCTGACTGCAGTTAAAAAAAAAAAAAAAACATGTTCTGGGCAAATCAGGTATTTTGCTGGTCTGACATCACCTGTCATCGTGAAGTATTTATTATCAAAACTGCTAAGAGTTTGTGGAACAAATATGGAGACCTGAAAATGACACCCTCATGGGATTGTTGAACTCATCAAAAACAGCATTCCAAACAAAATATGAATGAAATAACTTTAAAAAATACATGTGTATGTGAACTTTGAAATGTGAAAGTATTTGATTGATTGAGAAATTAACTAATTTGATGTGTGTCAAAATGTATGCATGCATTCATTCCTACAGGTAGAACTAAATAAGAGGCCATACTTTAAATAAATTAATATATATACCAGAATTTAAATTGTGAAGACGGCAAAACTGAATTATGATCTTGTATCTGGAAGAAAAAATATTTTTGTGACTAAATAAAATCAACAAGATAAAAAAATAACCAAAGACATAATGATGTCTGATTTCCACTGCTTTGCGCTGCAAATAACCTCGATCATCATTTATTTATTTATTTTTGTTTCCTTTTTGGCCGCTTTCAAATCCACTCTGAGCATGTGACAGGAGGAGTTATGAAGCGCAGGTCTGCTTGATCAACGTAAATCCCCACCACATTCAGAGGTTGCGGGGTTCCTCCATAATTCATGTGAGAAGAAGACTGCAAACAGATTAAATTGTCACAACTCAGGCTGGTACAGATGAGCAGAACAAGAGAGGAATGAGTAGTGCTCTCTCTCTCTCTCTCTCTCTCTCTCTCTCTCTCGGAGAACGATGCTAATACAATACGTATTGGGCTCATGTTTGGGCATGTCTCCGCGTCAGCAAATATGTTGCGCCTGCTTAAGCTTGTTGCTGACCCTGACCTTTTGACCTCCCCGTGGAAGAGCGGCGAATGAAAAGAGATTAAGCCTCGTGGATATTTACAGTGTCAGTTTTGGGTTTTTTTTCCCCACTAAATCTAACAGCGAACGCTTACTTGCATGTTAAAAATTCCAAACATGTGTCTTGTGATTTGCAATGTCGGCATACGTTTGGTTCAGAGGTCGGCCGTCTTTTTGTTATGAGGTGACATTTTTGTTAACGTTTCTTGGTAATCAGTGGGTCATATCAGCGTTGAGATTAACACGAAGATTAATTATGACACTGCATCAAAATTTCTATTTGTTATTCCATTTATTTAAGCAACATTTATCATCAGAAAAAAATATTTCCCCCGGATTTGTAATTACATAAATACAGGACTATGTTCATGAGAGCTCTATACATGAAGGCTGCCATCCTTATGAAAGCATTCACAACTGACTTGAAGTCCTTGACCTTTCTAACTTTCCACTAATCTTCTTCATCAGCAATAATCGTAGCAAATTCTGCAAAGAAGGCCACGAATACCAGCCAATCAGACGCACAGTACGGTTGGCAAAGAAATCAATCAAAATACCATAAATAACATGTCAATGTAACTGCCAGAGAGTTCCTTTGGCATGCGGATGAGTATCTGGTTATTCATCCGTTTTTTAGAGTGCATGTAAATACTCTGACGTATGTTGACGTTCACGTCGGTGCTTTACATTCTGAAATGTCAGACCATGCTGATAGACTTTTAAACATTAAGGCTCTTGAGGCAAATTTGCAATATTGGGTGATGTAAATAAAATGTACTCGACTTGACAGTAAAAAGGGGAAGTGTGTGTGTTTTAGCGGCATGGAAACGGCCCCATAACTCAAATTTCAGTGGCTCTTGTGCACTACCAAGGTGCAGAGCGAACAATTTAAATCACAGATATGGCCCACCGCTGCCGTCACCTTAACATTATCAATTTGCATATGCGGATGCGGCATCTGTCTGCATGCACAGTTGCCCTTTTCCAAAATGCCACGAAAGGTCAGGAAGCAATAAGTCAAAGTTTCGCCGCGCTTGGAGAGATAGCCTGATTTTATATTTTTTGCACACTTTCTCGTGCATCATTGGTGCGTTTAGCAGAAAAACAGCAAACGTGAACACAGAAATCAATCTGGATTTAATCATTAAGTCATTTGGTGTTTCCTTGTCGCCGGTTTGATTTAAGAGCAGAGGCCGGCGCGCCGCCACATTTTAATGTACAGCACTCTGAGTTGCAAAAAAAAAAGGTTGGAGGAGCTCAGGCAGGTTTCCCAGACAAATATTGATGCTCTCCGTTTCATTTATTTTTATATTACAATCAATACGGGGCCAGTGTTTCTGTGTGAGCGATGGAGCCGGTGGGCAAGGAGGCATGAGGGCTTCCTGTTGAGGCCCTACAATTCACACCGAAGGCCTGGCTGCAGGAAACATTATTGGAAGATGTTTAAATCGAATGAATAGCTGCTCCCGAACAACTCAAAATTGCTAAAAAATTATTTATAAAAGTATTGAATTACCTGTGAATTGCATCAGATATGAATGAGTTCGGCTGGATTCCTCACAACCGAAGCAGTTGCAGCATATATGCAAATTACACTTTGCTCAGATTTTCCTAAATAGTAATGCACAGTCAGTCAGTATCATTTTCAAGTCATCAACTGTTAGAGTATAAGTCAAATTATATTGAACAAACCTCCTAATGATAACAGTATTTTTTTCAAAAATAAAAAACTCAAAATGCAGTGTTCCAAATTATTATGCAGAATTTCAGAATTTCAGAGTTTCAAGATATTTTATAGGTTGTAAAGAACAAAACATTGTCATTTGTTGAATTTGCAGCATTAGGAGGTCATATTTACTGAAATCAAGAAAAGTTTGAATCAAAAACATCTTAACAGGTCAAGTTACATGTTAACATAGGACCCCTTCTTTGATATCAACTTCACAATTCTTGCATCCATTGAACTTGTGAGTTCTTTGATAGTTTCTGCTTTAATGTCTTTGCAGGATGCCATAATAGCCTCCCAGAGCACCTGCTTGGATGTGAACTGCCTTCCACCCACATAGATCTTTTGCTTGATGATGCTCCAAAGGTTCTCAATAGGGTTAAGGTCAGGGGAAGATGGGGGCCACACCATGAGTTTCTCTCCTTTTATGCCCATAGCAGCCAATGCCCCAGAGGTATTCTTTGCAGCATGACATGGTGCATTGTCATGCATGAATATGATTTTGCTACGGAAGGCACGGTTCTTCTTTTTGTACCACAGAAGAAAGTGGTCAGTCAGAAACTCTACATACTTTGCCGAGGTCATTTTCACACCGTCAGGGACCCTGAAGGGGCCTACCAGCTCTCTCCCCATGATTCCGGCCCAAAACATGACTCCGCCACCTCCTTGTTGACGTCTCAGCCTTGTTGGGACATGGTGGCCATTCACCAACCATCCACTACTCCATCCATCAGGACCATCAAGGGTTGCACGGCACTCATCCGTAAACAAAACAGTTTGAAAGTTAGTCTTCATGTAGTCCTGAGCCCACTGCAACCTTTTTTGCTTATGAGCTTGGTTTAGGGGTGGCCGAATAACAGGTTTAAGGACACTTGCAAACCTCTTGAGCATCCTACATCTTGAAGTTTGCGAGACTCCAGAGGCACCAGCGGCTTCAAACACCTGTTTGCTGCTATTCAATGGCATTTTAGTGGCTGCTCTCTTAACCCTACGCATTTGTTTGGCAGAAATCTTCCTTATTTTGCCTTTGTCTGAACGAACCCGCTTGTGCTGTGAATCGGTGACAAATTTCTTCACCGTCCGATGATCACGCGCAATTCTTTTGGAAATATCCAATGTTGTGATACCTTGACCAAGGTATTGCACTATTTGCCGCTTTTCAGCAGCAGAGAGATCCTTTTTCTTCCCCATTTTGCCTGAAACATGTAGCTTGCTTAATAATGTGGAACATCCTTCTTAAGTAGTTTTCCTTTGATTGGGCTCACCTGGCAAACTAATTATTATTATTACTATTTGGATGATTTCAATCAATTGCGGAGGGTGAGGTGTCTGCAGGCGGCAGTGTAGTTTCACTTATTGCTTGATATGGTCCTGGATGTCCCTTCACCTTCACCTGTATTTAAGCAAATTGTATAGCCAGACAAGCGGTGTTTAATATAATAAGTGAAATGATCATGAATGTGGTTGAACTTCTTTAAGAAAACAAGCTATTGTATTTAATACATGCTAACATGTTTCTATTGTACTTTAAATTATGGATGTGGCTTGAATAAATACTATTACATAGACTCACCTGATGCAGGCTGTGTATTCCTGACCTGTGTGTTACTGGCCCCTTGAGTACTACTGGATGTCCCTTCTCCTGCAGCTGTATTTAAACAGAGTTCATCCATGCTGTTCGTTACACAATTGCATTTGGTCATTTATATCATCCTACCACATAGTTGCATTGTACAAATACATTTTATCTGACCATGTAACTTGTAGTAGATAAATTACAATTACTGCCACCACTGCTACAAGGCTAAATAATGCTACTGATTACAATTAGTAGTATTAATGTGATGTGATTATGAAAGTAATAATTGATAATAATAATAATAATAACAACAATAACAAAAACAGCAACAATAGTACTAGTTGTTTAGGCTACTTACAAAGTTCAGAGGGAGGCGAATCAGGCGTCCTTTCTCCAGCAGGTGCCGGCCTCTGAACAAATTGCCTGAGTGCATCTGGCCAATTTAAAACAAAAATAAAAAATAAAAACAAAACAAAACAAAAGACACATATACATTTTAGTATATTCCTGGGGAGGAACTGTACAGAAGGGTGAACACCGCCACTATCCCCAAAATGGTTACTGTGTGTGTATGCACCTGCTAGTTGTGAATTCACTAAACAGAACTTATGCCATTTATAATGAATGTAGACAGCAACTGTACTTTTCATAACTAGCATACGTTATCCAGATACTGGTCTTTTGACATGTACATCCATGTAGGTTATCAGTGAAGTTACGTTTGATAGTAATAGCCTACGTAGCAAATTAGCAAAGTAACAGTTGCTAGCTAGCTATAGCTGGCCTAAGTGACAGCAATGAAACGTCCAATATTAGGTGATGCACAATACTAAATGAATTTCGTTTGACACCTTAATGGCTGAGATGAGAAGACTTACCTCTATACTTGACTTTCTTTTCCTCTTCTTCCTTTTTTCGTTTTCGTCCCTGTAGTGATTAAAATTCCCTTCTTGTCATCAGTAGATATTTCTTAACATATTCATTCATTTAACCACTCTTAGACGGAAAGAACGAGTCTACGTGTGTAGTGTGTTTCAACAACGGTAGAAAACAGTGAGTTCGCTCCGTACTTTTTACTGAATTCTGGTGCAACAGTGAAACAAGTCCGCCCGTTGATAGATCAATGCGCGAGCTCAATACGTCACAATTCACCTCTGATTACTCTAGACAATGCAAACTATAACATACAATATGCAATCACTATAATGATCAATCCCTAAATATGAATTTAAATAATATAGTATCTAAATCTGAGTCTAAGTTACAATTACAATTACAATATGGAAAATGGCACTAACATTCCGGCCCCTAATTGCTCATCATGGGGATGGCAATTACCTAACTAAAACTAAATTTCTGTATTCTAAAACCTTTCTCTACTCTTTCATTAAGGCCTAAGCCAACATAAACAACCTAGACTAGTCTAGATGAGGCCTACAAAATAGACAACTGTAGAAAATAATAAAGTCCTAAATAATAATGTCCTTTATTGTCCATGGGATTCTTCCATCTCGAGCAGGAGACACAACTTAGTTATGGGTCTCTCTATGATGTTGGTCTTCGTTTTGACAAGGACCCGACGGACGAACCCTTTGGCGTCGGGGATTGTCTTCTCCACTTTTCCCATCAACCAGGACCCTCTTGGAGCCCTCTGGTCCACAATGAGTACAACGTCTCCTGGAGGGAGTGCTGGTTTTCCCTTGAGAAGGAGAAGATGATTCGGCGTTAGTGGCTCAAGGTCATCCACGTCATCAGACGACTTGGTTAGGGGTCTGCTATTGATCACTGCTTCAACTTCACACATCACAGTTTGCAGACATTCGTCGTCGAGTGACTGGAGCTTCAGAAGGTTGGTGAGTATCTTCCGGACTGTTCTTATCTGTCGCTCCCAAACACCACCGTGGTGCGACCCAGCAGGCGGGTTGAAGATCCAAGTGACTCCTTTTTGCAGTAGAGCCTCAGAGATCTGGGAATGGTTCCATTCTTTCATCGCCCGGCGGATCTCGTGTTCTGTAGCTACCAGGTTCGTTCCGTTATCGGATCTCATAATCTCGACTTGTCCTCTTCTGGCTATGAAACGTCTCACTGCGTTTATACATGAGTCGGTGTCGAGAGAGTGTGCGATTTCTATGTGGACTGCTCTGACTGTAAGACAAGTAAACAGGACTCCATAACGTTTCACTTGCACGCGTCCACACTTTGCTTCGAAGGGGCCAAAATAGTCTACACCGACGTTAGTGAATGGTGGACGGTCAGGCAATAGACGATCAGGTGGTAGATTCGCCATCTTCTGTTCACTCACGGCAGCTTGACTCTTGCGGCATTTCACACACTTTGAAAGCACATTTCTCACCGCTGCATTTCCTTTGCATATCCAGACCCTTTGTCTCAGCCGATCAAGGGTATGGTTTCTCCCTCCATGTCCGATTTCCTTATGAGCGTTCCTGATGATCAGGGTCGTGATGTGGTGATCCTTGGCCAGGATAGTTGGATGCTTTGTGTGTTCTGGCAACTTGGTTGAACTGAATGATCGCAGTTTCTGATCTTCTGACGTCCTTGACAGTCAAATGGGTTCCTTTCAGGGTAGATTTCCATTTCTGCATGTGGTTTTCAACTGTCTTAATTCTCGCGTCTTGACTTTCTGAAGACTGGGCTTGAGACTCAAACTTCTTCCTTGTTTCGCACAGACTTTGAAGCAGCTCCTTCAGCCTCAACATCCAGGCGACAGCCTTCTTCAGGCCGTGCCAGTCGGAGTAATGATGAATCAGCTTGAAGAGAGGGTCTTTGCTTGAATCTACAGTCTTGATGATGTTCACGCTGACCATACGCTTCACTTCAGCGTCTTCTTGACTTATCTCTCTTGAGAACTCTGATAGGACAGGCCAGTGAGACTCACTCTTGTCTAGGAAGTCAGGACCTTCAATCCAGCTCTGACACTTCATGAAGTGCTCTGCCTTCATTCCTCTTGATGCGTAGTCAGCTGGGTTAGAAGCCGTGTTGACATACTTCCACTGTGCTGGCCTTGTGTTCTCTCTGATTATCGATACTCTATTTGCTACGAATGTTTTGAAACGAGCGTCGTCGTTGTCGATGTACCGGAGGACAGTGGTGCTATCTGTCCATAGCACAGACTCTTTGAGGTCCATTCGAAGCTCTCCCTTCATGAGCTTATCCATTTTCACCGCAATGGTAGCCGCAGTGAGCTCGAGGCGTGGGATTGTGACAGGTTTAAGCGGCGTCACTCTGGATTTCCCGAAAAGAAATGAGCAGTGGACTTGACCGTGGCTGTTCTCGGTGCGGAGGTACATGACGACGCCGTAACCCGTCTCGCTAGCGTCAGAGAAATGGTGCAGCTGTGCTGACATCACTGGACCAAATCCCTCTGGCTTGATGCACCTCCTGACAGAAAAGCTGGTGAACTGGCTCAGATCGGACAGCCAGGCGAACCATCTGTTTGCCATGTCTTCTGGAATTTCTTCATCCCAGGTAAGTTTCATTCGACAGAGACTCTGGACGATGGTCTTCGCAAGAAGAATGAACGACGACAGGAATCCAAGGGGGTCGTATATTGAGCTTACGACCGAGAGAATACCCCGTCTGGTGATGGGCATGTTCTTCACATGGATCCGGAACTTGAAGGAATCTGATTCTATGCACCAGTCCACTCCAAGGGCCCTTTCCATGGGTAGTTCATCCTTGTCCAGGTCTAGATTATTCACTTGTTCGGGAAGTGATGACAGCACTTCACGGCTGTTGCTTGACCACTTAGTCAAGCGGAATCCTCCACTCTCACACAGTGCAATGAGGTCCTTGGTCAAGGCAGTGGCCTTCTTCTCGTTGGACGTCGAGACCAGGCAGTCGTCGATGTAGAAGTGCTCTAAGACTGTAGTTACTGCTTCAGGTGATGACCTGCCTTTTCCATCCTCTGCAGTCCGTCTTAAGGCATAGTTGGCGCAGCTCGGGCTTGACTTGGCCCCGAACAAGTGGACCACCATCTTGTACTCACGCGAAGGCTGGCTCAGATCCCCTTGTGGCCACCAAAGAAATCGTAGAAGATCAGAGTCCTCATCACAAACTCTTACCTGATGATACATCGCTTCAATGTTGGAGATGAGTGTGATGTGTTCGTGTCGAAACCTTGTCAAGACTCCAACCAGACCATTAGTGAGGTCCGGACCCTGTAACAGTTCCTCGTTCAGTGACTTCCCCTGAAACGAAGCGGCACAATCGAAAACAACCCGCAGCTTTCCCTTTTGTGGATGGATCACGCCGTGATGGGGAACGTACCATACTCTGCCGTCGCTGCGATTGCGCTCGTCCTCAGGAACTTCCACTGCGTAGCCTTTATTCAGCAGGTCTGACATGAATGTCTTGTAGTCATCGTGGAAGCTGGAGTTCTTAGCGAGTTTCCTTTTCAGGTTTGATGCCCGTTGCTCGGCAACACATCTGTTGTTTGGCATCACCACATATTTGTTTCTGAGAGGCATCCCAATGCTGTAGTGCCCATTGACTTTCTTGATTGTCTTAGTCACAGACTTCATGAACTGAACGTCTTCTCGTGACATTTCTGACTTCTCTTCGCAGGCTTGCTCCGGAAAGTCGTGGTTGTATTGCTGCAACAGCATGCTGTCCACGCCACTGACTGAGATTCTGTTGACTGAAGCCCTTTGACTGCAGTAACTTGACTTGTGGTGACCGTCACGTTTCTTGAGAGGGCCATTAACGACCCACCCGAGAGTCGTCTTTACTGCGTAAGGCCCGTCACCTTGGCTGTGGATTATCTTCCACGGCTCCATCGCAGAGTGAGCGTTCAATCCAATCAGTATCTCAACATCTGCGTCGATCTGTGGTAACCGTACTTCTTTACGCAGATACGGCCATCTTTCCAAGTCCTTCTCAACAGGAACATTGTCCTTCGTTACAGGTATGTCTGTGTGGGTGTAGACGTCTGGCAGGCTTATGTACTTGTTCTCTGTCAGACCGCACACTTCCAGATCTGAGAGCACAAAGCAGGACACAGGCTTCTCCTGGCCCATACTACGGAGTAGCACTTGAGTCTTCTTACCATGGACGCCGAGCTGTCTCATCAGCCTTTCGGAGCAAAACATAGCGGAACTTCCTGAGTCCATGAACGCATACGTCTCTATTGTCGTGTTGCTCCTCTTGGATTTGATGCGCACGGCCACGATAGACAGGACACAGTCATTTCCTCCGGCCCCGGTGACTGCCGTGACTTCACTCTTGACTGACGCGTCTTCTTGTGGAGCTGAGTGTCCGCTGGTAGAGCTTTGACCTTTCTCAGGCTTGATATTCTCTTGGTCAGTGTTCTCGTCCCTTATGCTGTGAAGCAGGCTTGGGTGTTTCTTGCTGCAGATTTCACAAGTGGCTCTCTTTTTACAGTCTTTTGCCATGTGCCCTTGGGTCAGACACCCGAAACAAAGTCCTTTACCTTTAATGAACTCAATTCTCTCTTTGTTTGGCAGACTTCTTATTTTGTAACATGCGCTCAGGGTGTGTCTGTTGTTGCAGTACAGGCATGGCTCCTGAAACGCGTTGATTGTCTGCTTGTTCTTTCTTGGTTCTGAGGCACCCCTTTCGTTTTCGAGATATTCCATGTCCTTCATGACATTGTTACATCCGGTGAGAAAGATGGAGAAGCTGTGAAGTGACTTTGCATCTTCTGCTTTGACTTGAGGCCATTTGAGAGCCTTGTCAACATAGGCTACAGCTATCTTATACTCATTGCCATAGTGATAGGTCAAGAGCCTTCTTGCTTCATTGTAGCCTTGTTGTGCGCTCATGTGTTGGCAACTTCTCACAAGTTCTCTTGGTTCACTGCTGGTGAATTGCTCTAAGTAGTACAAGCGGTCTTCATCGTTGTCTGTACGACTGTGGATGATGTGCTCAAAAGCCTTCAGGAATGGCAGGAACTCGAAAGGATCGCCACTGAATACAGGGACTTCTCGTTGAGGTAAATTGGCTAGTCTTTGTTGTGTGACTAACATATCTGTGATATCCTTCTGGTTCAATATCATTTCGCTAAGCTCAACCTGCCTTCCATTGGAATTTGTACTTGTGTTGTTGTTTTCATCCTTTACTTGCACATGAGACTTGTGTCAAGGTGGACAGTGAGAAGCACTGTTGTATTGGCTAACTCGAGGACTGCTTGTCAATTTTGGTCTGACATCTGGAGCATGATGTTCGATGGTTGCTGCTGTAGGCATGTTCTTGACGAGGTAGGAATTCATCCCATCGTCGTCCATGTTATCATACTCTTCCATAACTTGTAGCTTTGCTGTGGACTCTGCGATAGCAGTGTCAACATCTAGCTCCTCCATTTGAGCCTTCAACTGAATCTGCTTAGCTTTCAGCTGTGCTTCCATTTGAGCCTCTTCCAACTGCAATGCCTGTTTCTTCTTAAATGCGGCTGCGCGTGCGAGTAGGGCTGCACGATTAGCTTCCTCGTTTCTACGCAGGGACGAAGCGTGAGATGACGCTTTGGATGACTTTGAGTGTCTGCTGCATACACTTCGTGCGGTGACTGAACTATGATTTTCTTGTACAGCAGATGCACTGTCGTCTGCATCCACATCTTCAGCGGCAGACTCACCCTGCTGTGTCGTCGCGCCAGTCTTTGGTGTCACATTTTCAGTAGCAGCCTGTTGGTTATCGGCATCGGCGTGCCGTCTTGCTTTTATTATCCATTGCTCCAACCTGGTCAAAAAGTTCTCATACTTTATGAGGTTTGGCTCACTCCAATACCGCTGGTCAGCTTCCCTTTCATCGTCAGATAACAGTTCACTAACTGCATTGTTCACTTCAGTAAACCTATTCAGAAATTTGGAGTAATCACTGAGATGATCCTTTTCCACTAGGAGCGCATTGGAATCATTTATCATGAGAATTTCTATTTCCTCTGCTTTGGAGACAAGGCGTGCTAATACACGTTTCCTGATCTTCATCTGTTCATCAAGTTTCTTTTCTAGGGCCTTTGTGGTCAACTTGATCTTTCTTTTAATGTCTAGCTCGACATTGCCTTCCATCCTGGTTTCATTCGAATCAGACATTTCAATTGGCTATTATTGTTAGACAAGTCTCTTATTATAGCAAGCTCTTGCAAACTTCTGAAATCCAGATTGACAGTCCTTTAACCTCAAAACATGTGAATGCTTTCCAGAAAAGATTCCAGGGCTGTCTTTATTTCCAGAATAAAACTCGAGCTTCTTCTGGACAAATATGACTAGCTAGCAATAGCACTTTTTTCAAATGTCCTGTGTGGCCAATGTCTAGTAGCACATCTTATTTGTTCATTCAATGTTGTTCTTTGTGTACTCATCCATCATCGTAGAAGTCGACCGCATATCCGGTCTGCTGCACAGCGTTGTAAATGGCACTAGCTAATCCTTTAGCTGGTTAGCTTCCTTCGTCGGCAGCACAGCATTGCAACCGCCGCAGCTCGCTAGCTCCCTTCGTCGGCAGCACGGTATTGTAACCGCCGCAGCTCGCTAACTCCCTTCGTCCGCAGCACGGCGTTGTAACCGCCGCCAGCTAATCCTTTAGCTGGTTAGCTTCCTTCGTCGGCAGCACGATGAATCTTCTCTCGCCCTTGGCGACTGTTTTCTACTTAATGTAATGGTTAAAACTCCCTTCTTGTGGTCGGTAGATATTTCTTAACATATTCATTCATTTAACCACTCTTAGACGGAAAGAACGAGTCTACGCGTGTAGTGTGTTTCAACAACGGTAGAAAACAGTGAGTTCGCTCCGTACTTTTTACTGAATTCTGGTGCAACAGTGAAACAAGTCCGCCCGTTGATACATCAATGCGCGAGCTCAATACGTCACAATTCACCTCTGACTATTCTAGACAATGCAAACTATAACATACAATATGCAATCACTATAATGATCAATCCCTAAATATGAATCTAAATAATATAGTATCTAAATCTGAGTCTAAGTTACAATTACAATTACAATATGGAAACTGGCACTAACAGTCCCTGTGCTCCAGATAGTTTAGACCGCTTCATTTTTGCAAATGTCAAGGGCCAGTCAATGTGGCCGCGCAATCGATTTTTCAGATCGCGCACATTTTTCAGACCGCACAAACGATTTTCTTTTTTGGAGTGAGCCATCTTTGCAATAGAAGATCTTTGATGTGACGTGTCGAGTCTTGGCCAATCAGCGTCCCGTTTTCTCGACAAAAAAATTCAGATTTGTGTCCGAGTTGTTGTCATCTCCGTAATAGAACATCTTTGATGTGACGTGTCTTGGCCAATCAGCGTTAAGATGTTTACAGCGCCCGTTTCTCAATATGCGTGACTCTCCGTACTTGATGAGAAAACTCACAGCTGAATCGTCCCTGCTCGCGGGAGCCAGCGCCCCCCGGTCGCGTGGTCGTGAATTGCTCACAGTGCTGAAATGTGCGCTGTGAGGGCGCCCCCAACCCATTTGTCGCCCTAGGCAGTCGCCTAGTTCGCCTATAGCAATCGCCGGCCCAACTTGGTTCCATCCATCTGCAACAGTACGGAAGATATTGCAGACGGATGAGATATAGTTCTATTATATCTATTGTGAAAAGAAAGCACTCTCTTTTGAACTGCAAATGTGTAGTTTTCAAAATCAATTGTGACAGCTTAATGTCTGTCCTCACCGCCTGCGGTCTTACCCTCGGAGTACACTTATTGTTTCCCGGCCTCTCCGTCTCTGTCTGTCTCCGTCGGAGCAGATGTCTTTATCATTGGTTGAATAGCTGAGGTAATGGATTAGACCTGCAGAGCCAAGAAGTGGTTACTTCCTGTAACGTTGGCAGTTTTTGTGTCCTCGCTTTTCATCCATCACGCTGACATTTCGCTGCATGCTTCTTGCTTTATTGGAGGTGCTTTTTCCATAACCTTTGCAACGAGTTAGAGCACAAAGGATGTTTATTATTATTGTTGTTATTATTATACCACAGTCTGCACTATGTGTCTCTGGCTCTCTCTTCTGTGTGTGTGTGTGTGTGTGTGTGTGTGTGTGTGTGTTTTCTTGTTTATGACACGTATGGTGTCACTAAATATATTTAGGATTATTGCAACTCTAACTAATCAGCTAATAGGCTGCTTAAAGACTCTAATTAAAATCATCAAGACCAAATCCTGTCAAATGATTATTTTCCAATAATGTAAAAGTTATTGTGTGTTTGTGATGATCAAACTGATTCTCCATGTCTCATTCAGCCAACGTGGCTCTTCAAGTCTGAATGCAATTTGTCGGATTTAGCCGCTCTGTGCTCCGAGGTAAAGCAGATTGTGTTTTTCTTTTTTCCCCGACGCCCATGACATGGTGTTGAGACAGCTTATCAGATCCCCATCTAGAAGAAGAAAAAAGTCCCCCATATAAAGCAGACCTGTTTGTCCTTTCACGTTCCACGGAGTGTCAGAAAATGTGACGGTGGTGGAAATTTCCCATTCCCCTCTGTGACAGGCAGGATAATTGGCTTTCAGTCACATTTACTCTGCTGGAGAAGCAGGTGCTTTTTTAGGGGGCCGAGGTTTTCATAAAGTGCTGCAACACATTAGCTGAAGACGACGCAAAGCTACGGAAGACCATGTGACTGGGTGGATTTGCAGTATTTTTCAGGCTGAGGGCTTCGTTAGTTACTAAACTAGTGTCCATCATGTCGCCTGGTGTGTAAAGTAGACCACCTGGTTCACAACAAACTGGTTCCCGAAGACAACTGTATTATAACACTTGCCTTTCACTCATCCTTGCATTAAAATAAATCTTCAAACTTCGACCATGACGGTAAGATAATTTCTTCAATAGACAATTTCATGCAGGAAGGTACCTTTTAATTACTTATCTTTAAAGGCCACGGCTAAATATCTGGTTGGTGTGGCCAGGGTGAAGCCAAGGCATAAGTGCATTCTCTCTACTGGTCAGCAGAGGGCGACTCCTCTGGTTGCAAAAAGAAGTCAGATTGTAAAGAAGTTGATGAGAAAATGACTCTACTTCCCTCTTGATTTATTCCCTCAGTAAACATTGTAAACATGAGTGTATGTCTAAATCTCTAGTTTCAAGTCTTCTTCAATACAGCATGATGTTCATTTAGTAAATTATGATTCCATTTAGAGTTAAATAGACCATAAAGCAGGGAATGCTTTAGGGCGGGACTACCTTGTGATTGACAGGTCACCTGTGTGGGAGTTGTCAGTGTTTTCATCTTACAACTTTAACCCTTTCAAAGTGTGTTTTCAGTTCATGAAAGTGAATTGTAACAATGTGGTCACATAAAAATGTCTTAATCAGCATGGTTGCAAAAAAAACTAAACAAGATGGTCACGGCCAAAGCCCAAGATGGCTTTACAACCGTAGTCCACAAACCAATAGGGTTTTTTATTGTGACTTTTGGAGCTTGTGCTGCTATAGCCACTATCTTTGGAAAATAATTGGTAACACTGCGCTCCCGGTCAGGCTGCTCATTCAAGCCATAATCATTTCCTCCACGGGAACTGTCCCTGCCCAGAGCCCTCTGATTTGCCTCTCGTCACCTCCTCTATTTTTATTTTTTTTATGTTTTTTACTTTAATTATCCCTGTGACTGATGGCGCTAAAACACACTTTTACTAAATGTTAATCTCATAATCATTTCATTTTACAACACATAAACTGCGATAGCTTTTAGCCAGCAGTGATTTATTCATGGCTGGAGTAATATTGCTTTTCAGCGTGGCCCATTTCATTGAGTCTCATGGGATGTCATATAATGCTCAACTTATCACACCATGCTCTGAGAGAGAGAGAGAGAGAGAGAGAGAGAGAGAGAGAGAGAGAGAGAGAGAGAGAGAGAGAGGTGTGCAATGCAGAGACAACTTTGAATACATTGAGAGACCACTTAACATGTTATTGCCTCTTAGAGGCCTTTCCCTGATGATATAAACCTCTAAATTGCAAAGTGAAAAACCTGTTAATGTTTCGGCGCTCCATCCTCTACCACTTTTAAAGTCAATCAGTCAGCACACAATCAGTATTCCCCTCCACTCATGAGCCATACATGGGTGAGGAGAGACACCGGGCTATCACGTTGCCACAGTCTCCTGTCAAAGATGCCCATTAAAGAGTCTTTATTGAGCCCAGGACCATTACCAACCAAAAAAAAGATAATCCAATTGTCTCTACTCCTTTTTTAGTATTTTCTCTCCATCTCTCCCTCACCCCTCGTCCTCTCTGAGCTATTAGGCGAGCACGATGAGGCAGAGAGTTTGCACACGAGAGCAAATATCACATTAGACGAATGACAACAAACAAAGAGCATCATTAGTAAACCTGCGTAATACGGACGGCTTCACATTTAAGTGGGCTTTTAAAGCTTTCCCTCGCTCGTTGGATTTGCTGACTGGCTGCTTCCCCAAATTAACTCATGTGGCTCGTCCACTCTGCTGGAACAGCCAACCACTCTTCATGGTTTCAGGCTTTCCACAAGATTTTGGAACCCGACTGCAGGGATTAGTGGAGGAGTGAGGTTGGAGGCCGGTGTTAGACGATGAAGGTCTGGTGTTCATCCCAAAGGGGTCAAGGTCGGGTCGAGGTCGGGTCAAGCATTTCTTCGTGGACCTGGTTTTGTGCACGTTGGTATGTATTGTCGTCATGTTGATAAATAACGGACCGTCCCCATAATGTCTAAAATACCGTTATTTGCTGCAGCGTTACGATTCGGATTAGGCCGGTACTACAGCTTTATGATAAACTCAATTTCATTTTGGAAAAAAAACAAGCTCTATCGTCACATTCACATCCAGAATTGTTTTATAGTGGAAGGAGTTTGTTTTAGTTGTTACATTTGATTGCATGATAAATGTAAAGTACCGTTAATGATTTTTATTTAAGTCATACAAAGAATGAAACTAGAGAAAACTCCACCTTATAAAATGACATCTGGTGACTAGAGCTCTGATCTATAAGAGTCAGTGGTGGAATGTGACCAAGTACATTTACTCGAGTACTGTGGCCTACTTAAGTACTAAAATAATTTCCATGTCAAGCTACTTTGTGCTTCTACTCTACAACAACTCAAAGGTAAATATTGTACTTTTTATTCCACTTTGACAGTTTAAGCTACTGTTTTTTTTTAAGATTACAGTCGTTCATTGCCTTCTCGTCCAGTGAAAACCACGTATCACCAGATGTGCTGATTTTGAATTAAATTAAATGTTACTTTACGTAACTGAAAACGGGGCTGTTTTTCAGAGTTCATGATGAGTTGACTTTTTAGAGATGCATGGTTCTCACACAACAGTTCTACAAACATGTGAGAATTTTATATAATATGACGCAACGCTGCAGATCAAACTAGCCAAGCGTTTATAAAGGAGTTAAAATTAGCACAAACATAAACCTCTATGTTGCAACATACACATTATTGAATAAGTCATTTTATAATTAATTGATATGGCTACTATACTTTGCTGATTATATTTTCATAAAACACTATGTTTTTAAAAAACACAACACAAAGTCAAATTAACTCCACTACCTACTACAACCTTTGAATGTTGCATGATTTGAAGAATTTGAAATAATAATCTGATAATGTTTGTGAGTCCTTTCTGCTGCATAATGAACCATTTTACTTTTATATTTCATTGATCATACTGATGTAGTTTTACTTGAGTAAGACATTTTGATGCTATTGCTTTACTTTGGTAAAGGCTCTGAACCTCTTCCTCATTACTACATGGATCTAATCGAATCAGCAATCCATATTTTATCAAAATAACTGGTTATCAGGATACTTACAATTAGGGGCACTCGACTGGTTTTACTCATGAAGGCCTGTATTGCATGGAGAGTGTTTTGCAAGTGTAAACAGTTGTATAGCTTTCTCAAGTATAACGCAGTAACCCTGGTGTCGTTGTGGTTAACTTAAAAAAACATGAACTTTAAATTGGGCATGTGAAGTATCAAAGATGAGTGTATTTACTCTAAATTCTAATTCTGATTCATAGGAATTATACTTTAAATCTTAGCAACAATACAAAGATGTTGGAACACAAAACACTCGGTGTAAACATACTATCATGTGTGGACCTTTGTCTCCCCCGTGCGGTGTACGTTGTAATTACACCCACGTTGAGTCCTGATCAATATCCTGCAGCAGCAAAACAAACCAATTCATTGAAGTTATGTACGAGTCTTTGAAGTGGTGAACGACTAACTGTAACACGTTTACAATGTCTCTGTTGTATCCCCAGTCCGGCCCAAAGAGTCGACCTCATAGCGCAGCTTTCCACTTTGAATGTGGATTTATTGTTAATACGTGCACGTTAAGATCAGTTTATCATGCAGACGACATGTTGAAATTCCTCAGAGTTCAATCATGTCGAAATGTGATGAAAAACGGGGCATGTCGGCTCTGTATTTAAAAGCCCCTTCAAATGACGGCGACGCCACCTTTTCTTCAACTCTTGTTCGTAGTAGAAAAACATGACGCCGACTGTAACAGGAAGAACCGCTAAAAGATGGATGCCCCGCACAGCCAATGGAATCGCAAACATCGCACGCTAAACCCGCCCCCTCGCGGAAGCCGGCCAATCGCCGCCACGGCCGGCAACTTCCGCCACGGAAACAGTGCCCGTCCATTGTATCAGCCGTTCGCGAAAGAGTGCCGCGATTGTTGAGCTAAAAATCTGTGTTTTCTTTCCCAGAAGTTGTTTCGTTTGCTTCCCCCGTCGGTCGTCGCGTTTGACCCTGGGAACCGCGTACGCTTTTGTTAGTGATATGTGAATCTTACGGGGAGAGGGGAGGGAAAGTAGCGGGGAGGGGGAGAGAAACGACGATTGACGGCGTTTACCATAGGAATTTGTCCGTTAGCGGCAGCTCAGCCACCTTGCGGTTCTGCTAGCGCTCGAGCTAACCGACGTTAACCGTCGCGGTGCGGATCCAACAGCGAGTGGGGGGCGAGAGAGCTCCGGGAATATGTATTTAACCGTTTTCAAATTAAATCGCCGGTGTCTAAAAATAAACACGGTGGCTGTTTAGCTCGCGTCACTAGCTGCTACGTAGCAGAGTTAAGCTAGCTACCGGATTGTCTTTTCACAAAAGGGGCAACAACGGATTTGGTCGCCAGACTAAATCTTTTACTGTTTTTGTTTTTTTGTTTTATTATTATTATTATTTATTGGTCTCCTGCACTACGATAGTACAGGATGAATGGATTCAGCACCGAGGAAGACAGCCACGACGGGCCGCCGGCGCCGCCGTTTTACGGGCAGAGCTGCTGTCTGATCGAGGACGGGGAGCGCTGCGGCCGGTCGGCCGGCAACGCCTCCTTCAGCAAGAGGATCCAGAAGAGCATCTCCCAGAAGAAGCTCAAGCTCGACATCGACAAGAGCGTGAGTGTCAATGTGTGTGTGTGTGTGTGTGTGTTGTTGTAATGTCCAGCTGTTAGCATAAACAAAAGAGCACCGTCGTTGTTTGTTCCCTTCATGCTGTGAGGTGTGTTTGTTCTCTGTAGCTGAATCTACCGGGACGACGTGCAGCTCAACACGCAGCTCGTTACCACAGTTCGCCTTTAGAAAACACGCCCCCTGCTCTTCTTAAAATGGCTGTTGCCAGCTGTGTTGTTTAGTTAAAACCTCGGTGCAGTTAAAAGTAACCCAAAAGTGGCACAAACCCGCCAGCAAGTCCGGCTTATTTGGTTTGAAACACCACGTTTCACTTGATGTATACGTCTGGTGGCTCTGCATTTAGTTTCACTGATCTCCCATTACATGTTGTATCTTTTTTTGTATGACAAACGTATTTGCGGCCTACCAAACGTTTAATTTGGGCCAGAACAACGGTGAGAGAAACTTGCAAAGACTCATAATAAACCGAGGCTGGACCGTAAACCAGGCCCCATGTTTGTTCACGTCCATAATAAGTAAATATACGACACAAAAATAACAATTCAGATTTATAAAGCAAGTGAGCTATTTCCTTTAAAAAAAAAAAAAAAACATTTTTATGAATCCCAAATCTACCTGTGAATGTGCGCAGCTGGTTCCGCCTCACATCCAACCTTAAATGGTGATCAGTGGGTCTTTACACCATAGTGTTTATGTTTACAGACAATCAGGCTGATTTATTAAGACTAAAGGAAGTTTTGAGAGGCGAACACACTTTATTCAATGATGTTTTCTAATGCCTTTATGATTCGGACTGATGATAATGATGATGATGATGATAACTGTGCGAGAGCTGTCGCCGGCTTTATTTCCCCACTTTCCACTAATTTACACAATCCTTATGTGCAGGTGGAGACGATTTGCCAGGTGAGGTGACTGGAGAAGGTGTGTGACTGTCACCATGGTGACTCCTCTGCTCCAGTGAGCTCTGATACTGGCACCCGGATAGCTGTTTACAGTTTGTCTGTGTACAGTATGCTGCATCTGTCACTGTGGAATAAACCATAAATAATCAATAAAGTCCTGTTCACTGCAGCACTCACCCCCCCCCCCACCCCCCCAAAAAGTAAGATTGTACTTGGTGATATTTGCCCAGTATCAGACAGTTGTTGAACACTAATTGAGGTTATCGTACAGCTGATGATCATTTCATCAGCTGACCACGAGTGTCGGTTGTCCGGCCCTCTCCTCTGCACTCCAAATTTGATTTGAAAGTTTGAGTTGGTTTATGTCTTTTACAATTTGAAATGTTTGAAATGATCACTGGCACAAATAACCCTGCTGGTTTGACTGTTTGTGATGAAGAGAATTTGTAAGTGCAAAGTAATGTGTGCAAATTTTATGTGTGAGAGGCGTCATTATTTGTGAATCGATGCCTCTCGCATGTACTTTCTACAATCTGGCTTCAATTCACCAGCAGCGTGTCCAGTTTCCCCCCGTGTCTCTAAATGTCCGTACGCACAGGCTCAGAGCTTCAGGTGCACACATTCTCCCGTCATTCTCTTTCAGGCCCCGCTTTGTGCGTTCGCAACAGTTATACACGAGACCGCGCCTGCGCTCCCCTGTGTGCTCGTTTGATCTGCAGCAAAGCTGTTTGGGAATACGCGCCACTGAACTGATGATCGATCTGCCGATTTGAGGTTTAATTTTTGTCAAATGGATCTACGGTGATTTGTAATACAGATACAGAGTGTCTAACGAGAAGCTGCACCCGGTAACTGTTTAATTATTTTCTTCTAATGTTCAAAATGATTTATTGGTTAGTAATATTTTCCGTTGGTCAACCTGATGGATCAATGGTTTCAGTGCTGCAACCTACACTGACGTCTTGGGGTGACCCCCGTGTTTATTTATTGATTGAATCTTACTTCCGTTCATGAGTGCCACATATTGCAGCGTGCTAAACCCGTTTCCAATGTCGTCCTCAGGTGGCCCTTTTGGACGAATACATGCATTCAGAACAACACAATGGAGGCCCTAAAAATTCCCATCGCTAAGTTTGAATTCCTGTGTCAAAATCTAGATTTGTTTTTTTATTTCTAAGTTGGTAGTATGCGCTCATGTTCCTAAGTACACTTGTCTTTAGTTGCCTCGCCGCAAACGTGGGGGCTGGTTAATGTCCCTGTCACGTGGAAGCTGCTGTGTGTCCTCTACCGGATGAGTTTGTAAAGCAATAG